>CM050428.1:32762838-32934556 GCA_027564155.1 Gymnocypris eckloni scoliostomus
TAATGCCCCAAAAACCCAAAGTCTCAATTATCAAGTAGTTTTGATTCTCCTTCAAGACGGTTTCTTGACAATATGTAAAACGCTAGGGGACAATCCCTTTCTCTGAACCTTCCTAAAGCCTCATTGGGTCACACTATTGCGCTGCAATAACCAATGGCATTGAGCGCTTGCCTGGTTGCGGGGCTCAGCTGTTAGAAAGGCAGTGACGAGCGCCATGTTACTTTAGTTTAGAATCGTTCTTCATATAGCTTTAAAGCCTCCTCACTAGATCCTCAGAGCAATGGTCAACCGTGTACAGGTCTGGAAAGGTTCCAGCCATAGATATATACAGGTAGATCATACAAAATAGAATATGGAGGAAAATATTCATTTTTTCTTGTAACTTATTTAAAAAAGTGAAACTTGCATATATTTTAGATTCATTACATGTAAAGTAAAACACTTCAAAAGTTTTTTTTTTTAATTTTGATGATTAGAGCTTACAGCTAATGAAAGTCAGAAATCATGATCTCAAAATATTTGAATATTTACATTTGAGTTTCAATAAATGACCATCCATACAGTATAAATTGTGGGTATCTCTTGTTCTTTGAAACCACAATAATGGGGAACACTGCTGACTTGGCAATGGTCCAGAAGACGATCATTGACACCCTCCACAAAGAGGGTAAGTCATAGAGGGTCATTACTGATAGATGTGGCTCTTCACAGAGTGCTGTATCAAAGCATATTAAATGCAAAGTTGACTGGAAGGAAGAAATTGGGTAGGAAAATGTGCACAAACAACAGGGATGACCGCAATCTTGAGAATACTGTCAAACAAAGCCGATTCACACACTTGGGAGAGCTTCACAAGGAGTGAACTGAAGCTGGAGTCAGTGCATCAAGAGTCACCACACTCAGATGTCTTCAAGGAAAGGGCCACCAAGCCACTTCTGAAACAGAAACATCGTCAGAAGCATCTTACCTGGGATAAGGAGAAAAATAACTGGACTGTTGCTCAGTGGTTCAACATGTTTATTATTTATTTCACTTTTAAAGCACACATCAATACAACTACTGTTGCCCAAGGGGCTGTACAAACAAAGTCAAACATATAAAACCATTGAACATACAAAGATAAATTCAAAGTAAACATTAAAGATTAAATGACACACCTCAATACCCAGTAGAACTAAAAGCCTGAGACAATAAATTCGTTTTTAACCGATTTTTAAATATAAATATAGTTGGAGCTGCTCTAACATACAGGGTAAAAATTCCACAATCAAGGTGCAACTAACGAAACGACCCGGTCACCCATTCATTTTAATCTAGACCCAAAAACAGTTAGAAGCAGCTGACCAGAGGACCTAAGGGATCTAATAGACGTGTGTTGTTTAAGAAGGTCTGCAAGGTAAGGAGATGCCAAAACATTTAATGATTTATAAAAACAAACAATAATAGCTTAAATTCTATTTTGAAATGTACTGGCAGCCTAAGGAATGGAAAATAGAACTGGTGTGGTGTGCTCTCGTTTTCGAGTGCCTGTCAGCATCCTATAGCTGCTGTATTTTGGATTGCCTGCATTATATAAAGGGAATTACAAAATTCAAGCCTTGAAAAAAATCAAGGCATATATTTGTTGATGCAACTGTGCCATTTAAACTTCCTTTTATGCAGATTTGAACTGCTTCATCGAACCATGATTACACGGGAATCAATCCGGAGCTCCTCTCCTCTTAAGTACATCTCCGTACTCCGTGAGCTACTGAACAAACTTACTGTCTATGAAAACCCATAGACACGAGGCTGGATATGTGCGATGCTAACGTTCAAAAGCATCAGTTTTCAAATCTCCCAGCTTTTTAATATTGTTTTGAAGTCGTAACATGATATTCTTCAAGTAATTGTGCGAAAATTATGCTTTATTAATCAAAACTCTGTACATTGTGTGAAATGGATTAAAAGGTATCAGAGTTTTACTGCCTCTAGTGTTTGTTTCTTTTGGAAACTGCAGTACTATGTAGTTATTGGTACATATTTCATGTCTCGCTAAAAAGTGCACCCAGGTACGTAAATGCCATGAGACCAGGTAGCAAAAGATACAGGCTCAAACTGATTAAATTCAGCAGAGCATGTAGATGGGGCTGATGGATCGTAATCTGGTAGTTGAATAGATGATATATTGTAGTAGACAGGCGTACATTATCTGAAGATGCCACAGCACATACTGTATATAGCAAACAACTTGTGTGATCTACCTTTAGATTATTTGAGATTATCATTAAGATGAAGAAACTACAAAATATGAGTACCCCGAGACTCAGCCTAATTAAGATACATGTTAGAACATGAGAAATTGATAGAATTATGGACCAAAAAGACCCGAGAGAACCAAGTGAAATATTTTCTTGAGTGCTTCAGGCACTCACTGTAACCAGTTGTCACAAGCCGTTGTGGCTTAAGACACTTAAAATTGTGCAATACACCCCAGGGCTACTTCCCGGACACAATCTGAGGGCCCCTAATAAACTACAAAGATCTCAAGTGCAAGAGTTACATACAAGTGAACCTCAGTGTTTTACCAGCCCGACAAATAACTCCCGTTAGGCAATCTCCTAGACAAGTCCTTAGGATTTCTGTCGAGCATATGTCGTGTGGTGGCTTTCTGAAACCTAATTATTAGTTACTGCTTGCCTGGAATACAGATAATCTAGTTCCAGCATGTCCTCAGAAACATTTGTAATGGTATGCCCATAACATGTGCTTTAATTACAGGATACAGTAAAGCTCTGTAGGTGAGAGTACAGACTTTTGACGTTTGTTTAACATTGTTTGTGATCCTTGTGTTGCAGTTATGATCATAAGCATTCAACTATAGCTGAAAATTACACAATCTATAAAAAGCTTATAGCATAGATATTATGAGTTTGAGAGCAGCTTTCAAGTGTGTACAAAAACATGTATAATGTATATAGGGGAGGCATTACAAGCACAAATATGATTATTTATTTATTCATTTATTTTAAGTATTTACCTATTTTACTTCAACACAAAAACGTTTAGCCAAACTTTTTTTTTAAATGACCAAAGTAATAACCGGTATAGAAAGAATAACTATTTTAATAATTTAATATGAAATAAGCATCAGGTAGCTAGGCTTTTCAAACATTTAATGTCAAGCATCTCTATAGAAACCCTTCTTAACATAGAAGGTATTTTAAATTATTTTATAGACTTATTTGCTTATGTATAGTAAATATCATATTTAGATTTGAACATCTAATTTTACCTCAAATACTTCAGGGCTTTAAAGTTGAATTCTTAATCACCATCGCCTTGGATAATTATCCACTATTGGATGTATCACAGTGTTGTAAAAACACTGCAAATATATTAAATACAGCAAATATGTGCATTTATATAGAATTGCTGATTCCAGATATGTAGGATGCATAGTTCAGATATTCCATGGAATGCATGGAAAACAATAAACCGAGGAGCCTGTTGGCTGAAGATAATAAGGATCCTGAATGATGGATGGGTTGGTTTTGCTTTGTCAGGATGTAGATGGCAGATCACTTACTGTATATTATGCTTTTCTTGAAGTTTTGACATACTACACAGTGATCACTTCAGAGATATGTTATGTTGTGTTTTTCATAACACACTTTTATTACATGTTGGGTGACTTTATCATAAAAAGGGCAGATTACAAGTTCACTTAAAAGCACAAGTGTTTTATTACATGTTTTGGGGAATAACAGTTAGAAAAAAACTCAGTTGTTCAGCATTACACATTGTACTATTTTCCGTTTTACTTTTGGAATAATATGCAAATATGTGCATGTACTATAGTAAAAGTAATACAAAAAAAATCTTAAAACCGTGTTCAGCAATAGTGGTTCCCCTTAAATCTGCAATCTCAAATGACCTAGTACTATAAACATCAAGGGTGTGGTGAGCAATACTTAATTTACACCCTCGTGTAGACTGTATTACATTTATTGTAAGCAAGCCAAAACACTTTGTAGAATGAAACATTTTTACTTTCACCAAGAAAGACTTATGCATGGATGGTATATATATATATATATATAAGTTTGCTTTCTGTCTATTAAAGGATAAAAAGTGCCACTTTGGGTTTATATTTCAAAAATGTGTATTTTGGACTTTCTTTGGCATGTCATAAAATTAGCACATTTTACAATTCAATGTATTTTAGTTTCAGAGTTATGTTTCAGAAATACGTTCAAACACTTTTTTTTTTTATTTAGAATATTTCCTTTTAATTTTGTTCTAAAATAAAGATCATCGCCCCAAAGTAATTACTTCACCACAATCCAAAAATAAGTCCAACATTTGAAGAATGCTTGTGTTGCATGCTAAACAAAATCAACTGTTGGCGCAGGACTGTTGTGGTTTTCATATCACACATCTGACTGACCTCAAACTGCAATTCAATTGATACATCGTTTTTGAATCCTCTTTACTGCTCTACATTACTACCATCTAATTACTACACCACGCGCATGGCTTATTCAAACAGTTTTCTCTTTTTTGTGAAAGGGATATTTTTTAGTCTTTTTACTGTTGTCTTGATTCCTTTTAGAAACAGTCGCCTTAGGCTTGCTCTTAATGGGTTTCTTCACCTCTTTTTTGGTCTTTTGTAGCCAGATCTTGGGCTTTGTCACATCTTTTGGTTTTGTTAGTTTGAAAGGTTTGGTTTTCATTTTTTCTTGAGTTCCTTTTATGGACAGTTTGGGATTGTGAGATGGCTTTGCTGTGGCTTGTTTGTCCTTCTTGGTTAGTATCAATGACTTCTTGTTAGAAGGAGCCTTCTTTAGTGTTTTTGTGCTCGTGTTTATTTGTTTCTCCTTTGCCTGAGTTGTCTTCTTTAACTTTTCTTGGCTCAACTTCGCTGAAGTGGTTTTGCCCGGGATGTTTTTCTTCGGTGCAGATGTGGTGGGTTTGGCTCTTGTGGGCTGGCGTGTGCTTGGTGGTTTAGTGGGGAGGAAGATCTTTTCCAGTGGTGATCTTGTAGGTGTTTCATTTATGCCAAGCACAGTCACTTAAAAAAAAATATATATATAAGTTTATGAGTCTTCAGGAAATTCTGCTACATAATGCAATTGATTTTCTTTGGTAACATTAACATACTAATAATAAAATAAATAATAGAAAAAAAATCCACAAACAATTACAAAGAAACAGCAAGTAACATTGAATTATATGTGACCTTTTGAAATAGCTAAACTGAATTACTAGTTTCTTGTATGCACTCCAATCTTTGTTTTCTTTACATCGACAACACCAATCATTTTTTAGGATGTAAAATATTCTTACATTCTCTTGGTGTGAATGGCACTTTCTTCCCTCTGACCTTTACAGGAAGTGGCTTGTTTTTGCATTTTCCTGGAGGTGCCCTCCTGTAAATAGAGACAGACAGAGGAAATAACTTCATTAACCTTAAAAATGCAGGACTCCTTCAGTGCCGTTAGGTAAAAAGAATTGTAAGATAGTATCATAATTAATTCAACATAAAAGTATATATACAAGGCTGTGTGTGTTTTCGAGGGCAATGACCTTCCACTGCTCCAATTAGTAATGAATCTCTGTTTTTTCCACTTGGCTATTTAAGTAGGGATAAAGAATACAGAACAGCTGGGACTAATGTATGGTAATTCTATTAGTGAGACTGATTTCAGATGTGCTGATAATCTCCAGTATTCTTTCTAGTTCCAGCAGGATGATTCTTGATTTATCCATCGGTTAATTGTTTAAAACATCAAAAAGATTATGTTTGGTTCTTTATATTGTTATTTCAGCCTCTATGTAATCATCCTTTACTAGATTCAATGTATTTTAAAGGCACTGTAATAACATTTCATATAGTAAAATTAACATGTCAATATATCAGACCCCCCATCTCACAGAATAACATGAACAAATCATTGAGTTATTACTGTTAAGTATAAAGTATATATGATCTGTGATAGATAGATAGACAATAGCAGATTTCCAGAAGTCTGGATGGAAACCATTTGGTAGAAGCATGTGCAACAGATTCCAAGATTCCAAAGGAACCGCATGACGCTTAAACTGACACGTCCTGTAGTCCTTCTGTCTCCCAGCATGATGTCTTAATTCAGACTTCTCTTTTCATGGGAATTACCCATCATTGGTTATGCAGTATAGACCGATTAGGCAAAGAAAAATGTTGTCATGTCATTTTTTACTGTGCATATTAAGACTGTTTGAGTAGAAAATGTATCAAATTTCTGCAAAATATACCTACCTGGATGGATCCGTGAATTTGTAAAGCGTGCCAAAGGGAGACATTGCACTTGGGTAGGAGGTCGCCAAAAAATAAAGTTCTCCTTCAGGAAAAAAAACAACAACAACATATATGTATGAATATTTTTAATTCACATAATTGCATAATTGTGCATTATATTGTACTGTGCACAAACTCACCCGCTTCATCCTCTGCAAATGAGATGATGAACTTGTGGTGATGATTTATAAGGCCAGGAAAAGAGCAGGTTTTAGTGTCACCCATACACACATTCTTTTCCTTCCAACTCCCAGATTTCTTATCCTCCTCCAGAGCCATTAATCGTCTGAATAGGAACAAAAGCTTGATTTGTCATTGCTCCCAGACATATTTTAAGATAAAATGACAGATTGACCTAAAAATGACTCACACGAGCTGTAACTTTTACAGTTAAACTGTAGTACAGTTAAACTCTCCATAGTTTTAATGGAGAGTTGATTGTGCATGAAAATTAGTTAGGTTTAGTTGTTGCAAAAAGGAAAGAGAGTTGGTCCTTACCCACTCATAAAGTCTCCAAAAATATAAAGACCATTGAGGTTGGGTGATTCGCATCCTCTGTACACGTAACCTCCAGTTACAGATTTCCCAACATGGTGTCCATAGGCAAATATCGGCAGAATGTCATCTATATATATAAAAAAAATGTTTGTGTAATTAAAACAATGTTTACAGAAATTAGAGTTTGTTCATTACATTTCATCCCAAAAAGAACCGTCTGTTAATAATTTCTCACCCCGTGTGTTGCTTTGATCCTAAATTATTCTCTTTCTTTAATTCAATTCAACATTGTGTTTTATGAATCTAGAATGTGCAATCTACTTTCTACATTTTAAGAGACTGTCAATCTCTAAAAAGGACAGAAAATAATTTGATTAATGTAACTTGTGCATTATATTCAAAGTCTTACTGTTGCTTTACGCTATCTTTGTCTGAGGAACAGACAAACAATTTAAGCCATTATTATACTGAATTTAGGCTCATTGCATTGTCACCAAACGTCATTGTTTCTTGTGTGTCATGTTGTCACGGTCGTGTAGCGGGAAGGACGCGGGAGACGAGAGGTAAGGTAAATAAGGAGGTTTAATGGAGGAACACAGGATACACAACTACACCAACGTACATAGGCGAGTTGACGGACAAAGACTCAGGGAAAACTCAGGGCTTATGAACACATAACAATCACGGAAACAGCATCAGGTGAGGAGCAAATCAAACACAGATGGGGATGAATGAAACTAATGACAGGAAACAGGAAGGACCATATAAGGGAGTGGAAACACAAGGAAAAGGAAGACAAAGTCGACATCACCCCCTTCCAATAGGCGCGTCCCGCCGTCACGACATCGAAAGGGGAGGGTGGGCACTCTGGAGGCCTCAAGGACCTGGGAGACCGGACAGGTGACCTCCAGGGCGGTGCCCGTTCCGGGACCCCTGGCGGATCGGGGACTCAGGCGGCCACGGGCGGATCCGGGACTCAGGCGGCCACGGCGGATCCGGGGACTCAGGCGGCCACGGCGGATCCGGGACTCAGGCGGCCACGCGGCGGATCCGGGACTCAGGCGGCCACGGCGGATCCGGGGACTCAGGCGGCCACGGCGGATCCGGGGACTCAGGCGGCCACGGCGGATCCGGTGGCCATGGCGGATCAGGCGGCCATGGCGGATCCGGGGATTCCGGCGGCCATGGCGGAGCAGGGTGCTCGGGCGGCCATGGCGGAGCAGGGTGCTCGGGCGGCCATGGCGGAGCAGGGTGCTCGGGCGGCCATGGCGGAGCAGGGTGCTCGGGCGGCCATGGCGGATCAGGCGGCCACGGAGGGTCTGGGAACTGAGGAGGCCATGGCGGAGCGGGGTGCTTGGGCGGCCATGGAGGATCGGGGAGCTTAGGTGGCCATGGAGGGTAGCCCCCCCCCAAAATTTTCTTGGGGAAGCTCCCCATCCCAGGGGGGCGCTCAGGAGCCGTGGAAGGCGAGCTGGACAGGGCCAGCGGAGGGAAAATTGAGCTGGACGGGACCAGCGGAGCTAAGGGTGAGCTGGATGGGACCAGCGTGGGCCCAGGTGAGCTGGACAGGACCAGCGGAGGCCCAGGGAAGCTGGACGGGACCAGCGGAGAAGCATGAGGTGAGCTGGACGGGACCAGCGGAGCTAAGGGTGAGCTGGACGGGACCAGCGTGGGCCCAGGTGAGCTGGACGGGACCAGCGGAGGCCCAGGTGAGCTGGACGGGACCAGCGTGGGCCCAGGTGAGCTGGACGGGACCAGCGGAGGCAATGGTGAGCTGGACGGGACCAGCGGAGGCCCAGGTGAGCTGGACGGGACCAGCGGAGGCAATGGTGAGCTGGACGGGACCAGCGGAGGCCCAGGTGAGCTGGACGGGACCAGCGTGGGCCAAGGTGAGCTGGACGGAACCAGCGTGGGCCAAGGTGAGCTGGACGGGACCAGCGGAGGCAATGGTGAGCTGGACGGGACCAGCGGAGGCCCAGGTGAGCTGGACGGGACCAGCGTGGGCCAAGGTGAGCTGGACGGGACCAGCAGGGGCTCTGGAGAGCTGGACGGGACCAGCAGGGGCTCTGGAGAGCTGGACGGAACCAGCAGGGGCTCTGGAGAGCTGGACGGAGCCAGCAGGGCTCTGGAAGCTCGTGGGTGCTCGGGTGGCGCTGACTCGTGGGCGCTCTGAAGAGCTGGAGCGGAACCAGCGGAGGCATCGATGAGCTGGGCGGAACCAGCGGAGGCATCGATGAGCTGGACGGAACCAGCGGAGGCATCGATGAGCTGGACGGAACCAGCGGAGGCATCGATGAGCTGGACGGGACCAGCGGAGGCCAAGGTGAGCTGGACGGGACCAGCGGAGGCAAAAGTGAGCTGGGCGGGACCAGCGGAGGCCCAGAGTGAGCTGGGCGGGACCAGTGTGGGCCAAGGTGAGCTGGATGGGACCAACTCTTGGGGCGCTCTGGAAGCGCAGACTTTCGTGGCGCTCGGGTGGCGCTGACTCGTGGGCGCTCGGGTGGCGCTGACTCGTGGGCGCTCGGGTGGCGCTGACTCGTGGGCGCTGGGTGGCGCTGACTCGTGGGCGCTCGGGTGGCGCTGACTCTCGTGGGCGCTCGGGTGGCGCTGACTCTCGTGGGCGCTCGGGTGGCGCTGACTCTCGTGGGCGCTCGGGTGGCGCTGACTCTCGTGGGCGCTCGGGTGGCGCTGACTCGGGCGGCTCGGGTGGCGCTGACTCGTGGGTGCTCTGGAGTGCTGGACGGAACCAGTGGGGAAACTTGAGAGCAGCGAGGCAGGCACGGCGCTGGCGAGGAGCAGGCACCGGAGGGCGCTGGCGAGGAGCAGGCACCGGAGGGCGCTGGCGAGCAGGCACCGGAGGAGCTGGCGAGGAGCAGGCACCGGAGGGCGCTGGCGAGGAGCAGGCACCGGAGGGCGCTGGCGAGGAGCAGGCACCGGAGGGCGCTGGCGAGGAGCAGGCACCGGAGGGCGCTGGCGAGGAGCAGGCACCGGAGGGCGCTGGCGAGGAGTAGGCTCTGGGGCTGGGCTCCAATCCATCCCCTCGTATGTCACCAACAAGCCCAGGGGCACATGAGCCTCGGGAGGTGGGCTTGCGGTGACTGGCGGACTCACGTGAGCCGCGAACGGCCGCTGACTTCCCGCGAACGGCGGGCTTACGCGAGCCGCGAACGGCCGCTGACTTCCTGCGAACAGCGGGCTTACGTGAGCGCGAGCGGCGCTGACTTCCCGCGAACGGCGGGCTGGGCGAGCCGTGGGCGGCGTCGAAGACCCAGCGAACGGCAGACCAGGATCAGCTGCGGGCGGCGGCGGCGCTCCTCCATCTCTTTTGGGTCCGTCAATCTGGAAGGACGCGGGAGACGAGAGGTAAGGTAAATAAGGAGGTTTAATGGAGGAACACAGGATACACAACTACACCAACGTACATAGACGAGTTGACGGACAAAGACTCGGGGAAAACTCAGGGCTTATGAACACATAACAATCACGGGAAACAGCATCAGGTGAGGAGCAAATCAAACACAGATGGGGATGAATGAAACTAATGACAGGAAACAGGAAGGACCATATAAGGGAGTGGAAACACAAGGAAAAGGAAGACAAAGTCTGACACATGTGACCGATTGCAATTTAGCTAGATTGAAAAATGCTAAATTAAATAAGATCAGAGAGCTATGCAAAGAAAACATATTATACATGTATGCATACATTTTCTCAAACAAGTCTTTCATATAGAAGACTTAAAATCAAGAATGTATTAAAAATCAAAAAGCATTTTTTTATTATTATTTTTGTACTCATTTGGGAGCAAATCATCAACTTTCCTTACATGAAAAACAAACTACTAAAAAATGACATGGGAGTAAATAATGACTTTTTTAATGGAACTATTCATTCGAGATCATCTGAAATGCTCAAAAGGAGTAATCTCCAGAAATCAGTAGCACAAATGTATTGACTGGCTAGTGATATGAAGTTCTCCAGTGACCAGTTTCACTGAGCAGTACAAATTTCTGTACTGCTTCATTTGATCTGTCATTTTCTCTGACCCATATGTGTGTGTGATTATTCTACGGTTTGCTTACCTAGAGAAGAGTTCTGGCATAATTTCATATCAAAGCATTCAAAGCCTTCTTTGGCCCTCCATCCATAGTTTCCTCCCTTCACAATGATGTCAACCTCCTCATATCGATTTTGACCCACATCACCGCAGAATATCCTCCCCCTCCCGTAACCAGTGAGCGGATCCCCTCGATCCACTGAGCAGCGCCACATATTCCTCACACCATAGGCATAGACCTCTGGCTTTGCATTAGGCTCTCCGAGAAATGGATTATCTGGAGGAATCTTATAGGGCTTCCCATCTACACCGCTACCATCCACATCAATCCGAAGCACTTTTCCTAACAATGCTGATCTGAAACATATTTGCATAGCAGGTAAATCTTTTGTGATAAAGTGTCTAAGAGGGAGTTCTTGGAGTGTTATTAAAGCATTACGCATGATTTGTGACACTCATACTCTTAATTCTTCACCAATTATTCTGAAATGTTTTATGTTTTGACAGTCTAAAAACTGTCCTTACTTGTTTTGGGAATTTCCATATTTTCCAAAAGGGTCTCCTGCTTTTCCACCATCCCCAGTAAAGATGTACAGATATCCGTCTAGACCAAACAAAAGCTGCCCACCATTATGGTTTGCTGCAGGCTCCTCGATCTCAAGCAGAACTCTGTAGATGCACATTTGTTTACAACATTTAAGAAGAAATTGAGGAGGAAACATAAAATAGTCTACTATTCAAAGCCATAAAAGCACCATTACAAAGTTTGTACACAATTACCAAAATGTTCTGAAGTCAAATGATGGCTTTGTGTTAAGAACGGTCGGTTTTCTCTGAAAATCAACGATGGTTTTTTGAATTCAACAACATTTTGGTCATGAGACTGAAAGAACCAATGAGGTTTGATAATGTCATTAAAGCCTTCTACACACTGCACAATTTTAGCTATCCTATAATATCAGTTGTGTTCCTGTGGCTCAGTGGTAGAGCATTATGCTTAGCAGCGCAAAGGTTGTGGGAACACATACTGAAAATACAATTGTATAGCCTGAATGCACTGTAAGTCACTTTGGATAAAAGCGTCTGCTAAATGCATAAAATGTAAATGTAAAGATCATAATCCTATAAGATCATTGCAGATGACAGTGTGCGACATGGATCTAATAAACTTGGGTAGTGACATACATGTAGACTCTGTGTGGCTCAGTTATAGTGTTCATGTGTGGCTCAGTGGTAGAGCATTGCGTTAGCAGTACAAGGGGTTGTGGGTTCGATTCCCAGGGAACACAAATACTGATGAAAAATGTATAACCTGAATGCAATTGTAAGTTGCTTTGGATAAAAGTGTCTGCTAAATGCATAAATGTAAGAATAAAACGTCATCAGCATGCACTAGTTTGAAAACAAACAGAGCATGATTAATCACACTTTGGAAGTTGTAGTTTTTATGTGTGCTGAAAAAAAATGGAAGTGGCAAAAGATGAAGGGATAAGAGCTTGAGGCAAGCAGTTTTATGTTTTAGCGCCATGTCGCATTGATTTCATGTCACATTTTTATTGGCCGTTCAGTAAAGGTGAGTCGTAGCAGTAAACACACAGTGCAAGGATCATGCTGAATTTCTGACAGTCAGAAAATTATTGTAGGATATCTTTGGTCGCAAGACCGTGACAACAGCGGTCTTTGAACCACTCTCACTGTACGACACAAAACCACCGGTTAGGAGCTATGATCACAGAAATCGCCACGATTGTTTCACGATGCCAATCTTTCGTCTGGGACAGCTGAAAAGTGTGCAGTGTGTTTCAGGTTTTACATGCAGCTTGATGTGACATATCACGAAATCTTAACATTTTTGGGACTTGACCGACATGTTGACAATGACATTTTTTAGATGCAAGAAGATCTTTAGTTTCACAGAAAAAATAACAGTGCGTGCATATGGAACAACTTATGGTGAGAAAATAAGCGATTTTTCATTCTCAAGTGAACTGTTTCTTAATGTATATTTTGACAGCATGTGAACAACAACAGATCAAACCTATTAACCTCTCTGAATGGGGATCTGCTACATTCATCATGTCATGAGCCGAGACCTTCATCTCGCTGATGCGAATCTTCTCCAGCTTGCCGTTTATCAAAATGGAGTAGTAGATGAAGAAGCGCCCATTGTTCCTGTGCTTAGAATGAAAGGCAAGACCCAGGAAACCTCTTTCATCTCCCAGCCACTGTGTGGTCAACACCTCCCCGCTAATATCCAGGAAGGGCTGTTCCAAGCGGCTGCCGTCTTTCAGATACACCCATACGAAGCCAATCTGCTCTGCCACGAACATGCGGTGGGTATCATCTCCACTGTGGACCATCAGCACAGGGTTCCTCAGCCCATTGGCCACTTCTGTCAAGCACAGCTGCAGGCAGCCTTTGGTGTCCTCCACCACCTTGCCCAGATTGCTGTACAGGTCATTGTTTCTCAGGACATTGGGGTAGCAGTAGTCCTGGTCAGCGAGGTCAATGAGGTTGCAGAAATGCGAGCGGTCCTTCTCGCACGTCTCCAGCAGAGTCCGGCTGTTGGTTAGGTACTTGACCACAGAATGACACTTGCTGTGAAATTCTGAGCAGTAAGCGAAGCACAGTCCTGGTAGATGCCGCACAGGAGTATACGGATCTTCAGCATCAAACAAGTGTGCAGCATATGGAGAACATTCCTGCGAAAGAGCAATACAAGTATTGCAATTAACTACATTTACTGATGTTTACTGGTTCAAGTAAAAAAAAAAAACTCCTGTGTGTACTACTTTAGGCTAACCAGGACTTGTAATAGCATTTGCATGTTGTTGCTCTTTTGTTGGTTTTGATTGCTTCTATAATGTCCTCATTTGTAAATCGCTTTGGATAAAAGCGTCTGCTAAATGACTAAATAAATAAAATACAAAAAGTCAAACGTCCCCACCCACAAGTCTCTGATGTACTAGCCCAGGGGTGCCCAATACTGCTCCTGGCGTTCGACTGTTCTGCAAAGTTCAGCTCCAACTCTAATAAAACTCACCTGAAGCAACTAATTAAAGTCTCCAGGATTGCTTGAAAGTTAAAGGTAGGTGTGTTTGATTAGAGTTGGAGCTGAACTTTGCTGGACAGTCGATCGCCAGGAGCAGGATTGGGTGCCCCTGTTCTAATCTATAACAGGGGCCTAGTTCTGTTCCTGGAGTTCTACCTTGCTGTAGAACAGTTCCAGCCAGTGTTGTAGTACTCAAGGACTTCTTGATTCTAAGACCATTTTCGTGGACTTGAGAGCATCTGGTGTCTGAGTCAAGACCAAGTCCAGGCTTGAGAACGTCAATGCTGTAGGTAAGTTTTGTGTTCTGTGCTGACGCTTGCATAAGATCTGCTCTGTGCTGTCTTTAGACTGGAGCATACACTGTGTGTGCTGCAGAGATTCATGTAACACTGATGGAAAACCAATCTTCATCACCCCAAAAGAGAAGCATAATTATATTGTCTGAATCATTCAGACTAGGATTGGACAACTTGAGATTTATTTCCTGCAGAGTATAGCTCCAACCCTGATTAAACTCACCTTCAAATAACCCCCAAGACCTTGATTAGCTTGGTAAAGTGTGTTTTATTAGGGTTGGAGCTAAACTCCAAAGATGGATCTCGAGGGCCAGATTCGCCCATCCTGGTTCAGTCCCTCTTTAGCAGGGGTGCCCAAACCTGCTGCTGGAGGGCCACTGTCCTGCAGAATTTAGCTTCAGTACCGGCACTTTTTTTTTTTTCACTTCTAGCACTGGCTTCAGCTAATTAAACATCTGAATCCGCTAATGCTGGGTATAAAATTATTTTAAAATCTTATTAGATCTTCAAAATGTGAGAGACCACAAACATGAGGACAACAAATCCTAGATTTATCCGTTTTGCTCCTATAGTGTGTGGTGTCCTCGGGGTTCCCCCCCACATCACAATCAACATGTTGAATATTTACGATTCGCAATCGGGGAACCTACGATGTTCTTCTGAGCAGATTCAGTCACTCTTAACACACCACACACCACAGGAAAATCTGATGAAATAATCTTTAGAACCACCAAGATAATCAGGACATTACCTAGGATTGTCAGAAGGGGAACATTGTCCCAAAATCATCCTGATTATCTTGTGATATATTACCCAGCATAGTCGAGATCTTCAGACTCACTAGAATCTTCCAGGCAAGTCTTTTGGAGCTGGTTGGAACTAAACTCAGCCTGATATTGACCCTCCATGAGCAGAATTGGACACTCTTGCTCATCAGATCTATAACTTGACTCAGACTCATATATGACTCAACCTTTTCCGATTTGGCCTGAACTCTTACTTAAATTAGCTATTCTGGACTATACAACACTAGTTCTGACCCTGCTCCACCTGATTGTAATTTCAAGTGTATCTGAAGATCTTAATTGCTTTAGGTATGTTTAATTAGGACTGGAGCTGAACTTTCCAGAAAACTTAATCTGTGAAAACTCTATGTAAAATCACTTCAAAATGTAACAACTAGTAAAAGAGACGAGGAATCAGTAATCTGCAGCACAAACACATTATAATCTTTAGAATTATAGTTTGTTTTTAAAAGCTCTCACATCTAATCAAATGTATGTGCAATAATAATACTAACGATTGTCTTACCAAGCACCACTAATCATATAATCTATTGGGGATGTCTGCAAATGTATTTACATCAGTGAATGACAGCTACTGAGAAAAAGAGAAATCATTTAAGCATTTAAATGCATTAAAAGATCAGACATGTAGACTACACTCTATTCTGCTGTCAAAAGCGAACTCCTCAAAACTATTACTAAACTAAATAAATAAAATCAATCCTAATTATATCCCTTACATTGCAGATATGGTATTAAGCTGTTCAATATAAGAGAGGATTAGGATGCAGGATAATAAGCTTATACAATATAATTTTATTCAGGGCACTATGCATTTGTCAAGTTGTTGTGTAATATTATATAATATAAATATGAAAGTTCAACTTCTCAGATACCTTCGAACACTCAAATATTTCACAGCATTTAAAAAACAACCTGATAAAACATCAATAAGAAAACATAAAAAAATGCAGCTTATTTGTTAATAAAGCATCATACATACCTGACACATAATATCTTTTACCAAATCCCCGCACACAGCATATGCCTCATCACCAATCAGATCCATGATATCCCAGTATCTCATTGCAATACTGTTGTCTGCTGTTTGGTCACAGCAACCAAATTTCTCATAGTGCCTGCAAAACTCAAGGTGGTAAGGGGGTTTGAAAGGTGGCTGGTAGTCCAGACACTGAGGATGTGCCAAAGTATGTCTCAAATAAGAGAAGTAAATGATTATAAGGACGAGTCTGAAGGGTTCTTGGAGCCATTCGGTCTTCTTGGTCAGGAATCTACCCTCAGGGCATTTTGCACGATGATGACTGAGGGATTCCGGCTCTCTCGGCATTTTTGCCATGTGTCTAAGAGTGAAGGAGTGTGTTTGCTATTAAACGTGTGTACAGTATGTCTGCTTAAGCAAGCATATGCTGTGAGTGCGTGCGTTCGTGCGCGCGCCTGCCCCGCTCTTCGTTTCATCATAACAGGATACCATATACTCGCCATATACTAAATTATAGCGTTGTAATATTAACACTGTACACAAAACTATCACATTTTTGTTTAATATTTGGTTAAATACAATCATTTTTTTTAATTCGATACACTTCTGGTACTGTATAAAAACTCGCGTCTAAAAAAACAAAAAACAAACAAAAAACAAAACACGAGCTGATTTATGGATTTTTTTCTTCTGTCAAGGGTGTGAGTATCATGATTTATTACATAACCTTTAATGAAACAGATGTTAGGTTCTAGGACATATCAACACAGCCTACCTTTAACAACATCAGTAAAACGAATGAATCAAGTATAAAGCCATCCTTCACAATTACACTTGAAGTTACATTTAATTACACTTTACCGTAATATTATTATGTTTTAAAACGTGTTTTTGAGTGCGTGTATGTAGGCTTTAGAATATATCTATATGTGTGTAATTATGAAATTTAGAACTAATTCTGTTAATAACTGAAGCATATGTTCCTGAAAACAAACTCACGTGTGACACCTAGTGGACAACAATAATAAGACACACACATGTCCAAAATAATAATAATAAAACATTATAATAATAAAAAAACATGAAATTAATCACTATTGATTTACGCCTCTAGTTTAAGTAAAATAAAATATTATAAAAAACTATGAAAAAATCTATATACTGAAAAATACTACTGGAAGATTCTTTTAGTTTTATTCCCTACCTGAAACATAAAGAAATGCATCTGTTTGATGGCTAATAACTATAAATTACTATTATAGTTATTGTACAAAATCAAAATCAAAATCATTACTGTCATTTCACCATCTTGACCTTTTAAAATTAGAAGCATAGTGTTTTTAACCGATAGCTATCCCAATTCTTGCTTGCTTAGTTGGCTAACTTTCAAAGCTGCACAATGTTAATATGTAGGCGAATGTCTTTAGTAGAAAGTCTGTGTCGCACATGAATAAGCCATCTGTTGCTCTTCAATGACAGGCACATTGAAATATAGCTTTCAGTTTATGACATTCCTCACACAATCCATCCATATGCAGCAATCGAGCCACATGAACTGGAAAGAGCGTAATGTGCTGCTGCACCTGAAGAGACTTCTCATTTCATCTGCCTCTAACAAATGTTAATGTCAATGTTACTTTGATCTGACCATGTTAGCAGTGTTTATTTTTTCCCAAATCAATTAAAAAGACATCTTGTTAGAGCCGTGTTCTCAGCTATATTTGTGTTATCTTATATGTGTGTTATCAACCAATATAGTCCAACTTAGTTGTCAGCTTGTCATAATGTATGCAGTGCACCTGCCTTTGGCTTGTACCTAGTTTCATCCACGGTTCACCTGGATGAATGCACTGAACTTAAAACAAAATAAACTCAAATGTGAAGTTAACATATTATTTATTTAAGAAATATTCATCAAAGCTGGCCAGAATGCAGTGCGGTTGCCAAGTGAAAGTCACAAGAAAAATAATTTATATTACTTGTATTGTGGGAAATTATGCAATGCTATGGTCTAATGCATAGTTCCTTCATGAGCACGAAATGGGGATTTATTTAGTTTTGGTTTATAATTTTTTTATTGCCTATTCTTCCCTGGTGTGCTCTTCATTAAATATAAGTGTGCAATAATTCCTTATGAGCAGTAATTTGGCCTGCGCCAAATTCAACAAAATCAGATATGAACAATGAAATAACCAACAGTGGAGTGAAACAATCTCAAGTATCTCATTTTCAGTTAAAGGTAACAATCAGCAGTCCGCTTCACCATCCTCCACGAGAGGAATTTCTGGAAAATGCAAAGCAATACATTGGTAAGTGTCTCTGAATTCAAATATGTTACAAATAATATAATAAAACAGTGTGTGTTTCTACCACTAGGTGGCAGCAGCCTGCAGCCTTACCATCTGCAATGTCTATGCTGGGGCTTGTGGAGGCGGTCTCCTCCATAGAGGTGATGGCATTGGTTTTCTCAGACGTGTTATTGAGTCCACCCGCATGGGAAGAAGATGGCTGTATGCCTTGAAGCCATTCTGATGTGTCCGAGATGCTATCACAGGTCTCAGCCTCACCAGTGTCCAACGGCACACCATTATGACTCCCCGTATGCCCGGGATATGAAGGTGGGGTTTGTTCTTCTGAATGCTGTGAGCTCCCCAGCAGGGGCAGATCGTTTGGGGGCTGACAGTAGGTACCACTGACAGCCTCTTCATAAGAGGAAGTGGTACAGCAACACCATCTACAACCAAGATGTTAGGATCTCGGCCTTCATCTTGCTCTTCACTGAAAAAGGAAGAAATATGTTTTGATGAGTTGGTTACGAGTAGATCAGACTACACTGTATGGTTATTATGTCGGCCGTACCTTGGACGTTGCTGGGATTTGCATTTGAAGTGGAACATCTTGCCTGTGATCACCAAGAGCAGAGCTAGCAGCACACTAGTGGCTGTACACGCCACTACTTTCCATGTGGTTAGTAGAGAATCTTCAAAACCAGGCCAGGTTGTCTCTATGGGAATAAAGCTCTGCTTGTTAACTTGTACAGCCAAGTTTAACATTCTGTTTAGGATAGGAGATATGAATCTGAACTGTTTTAATACACAGGAATCTAATTATTTATACATTTATCTGACTGACCCCAACATTTTCAGAAAAAGTGTATTCATATTAGTGCTGTCAAACGATTAATCGCATCCAAAATACATGTTTATGTTTACATAATATATGTGTGTACTGTGTATATTTATATAAACACACACACATACAGTATATATTTTGAAAATATTTACATATATTTATATTAATATAATTTATATTATATATAAATATATTTCATATATAAACAACATATTTTTGTTAAATATATACTTGCATGTGTGTGCATTTATATAAATATACACAGTACACACACACATATATTATGTAAAACATTTTTATTATTTTGGATGTGATTAATCATTTGACAGCACTAATTCATATATAACACACATTTAAAAAATGAATATATTTTTGTATTTTTTGAAAGTCTCTTATGCTCACCAAGGCTGCAGTTATTTGATCAAAAAATTCAAAACATTAAATTAAATAGTATTACAAATCAAACAAATATTTTAATATATGTTAATGTAATATATTTCTGGAATGCAAAGCTGCATTTTCATCAGCCATTACTCAGTGTCACTCGATCCTTCAGAAATCACTCTAAAATGCTAATTTGGTGCTCAAGAAACATTATTATTATTATTAACAGTTTAATATTTTTGTGACGCATTGGTTTCAGGATTTTTAACAGAACATTTAAGAGAATATAATTTATTTATCTATTTGAAATATAATTATTTTGTAATACTGTTAAAAAAATCAATTTAATTGTATGTGTTTGTATACTTATGGTCTATATATATATATATATATAGAGAGAGAGAGAGAGAGAGATGGAGAGAGAGAGAGACACCATGAGTGTGCAAAAAAGTAAATAAGGTCAGTAAATAGGTCAATTTTTATAGGTTCATTAGTTCATAATATATGCGTATTTAACTTCAATTTCATAACTAACAGCATCATTAAAAATGTATATTATTTCTCATTGCACATTATGATTGACCAAATACAATTGTTTGTAATCTTTTACTGAAACGAATGCAGGCTACTTTACCATCTTTGATGCAGTAGAACTGCATTTGTGGAAACCATTGTCCATACTGGCAGGTGATGTACTTGTAGTCGCTAAAGCGTAGCCAGAATAACAGTAGTATTCTACGACCGTCCCATGAATGTAGCGGTCACATGGCTGTGGGTGGCACATGTAATCTCCATGTTCTATCATCGGGGGTAAAGAGCATGCTGTAAAACATCAGAGACACAGAAAAAGACCTCTTAATCAGATAACTCATTTCCTCTTGCTGAGTCCCAGACCACATTTTAATATTTGCCCCTGCGTGTTTTACACATTCCTAAATATTTACTTAATATTCTGTTTGTATTATTACAGATTTTATAAGTAGATTTAAAATCTTCACATAAAGTTTTTAAGATTGTACTTATCTTTCTTTAAGACAGACTATAAACCATAAGCTACAAGTAGTTTTCAGGGTGCATTTATAAAAGATTATAATTATGTATCCATAAAATATAATATTATAAATAGATCATATTAAACAAAATAAAATATAATTACAAAATCATATATGTTTTGAACACAGCTGTTCATGTTTCAACTAAATTATACTTCTATTCACCCTCAACATCAAGGCACCGAGGTGGTTCGACCAGATGAGGTTATACATGCATTCCAGAAGTTCAGGTCCCTCCATCTTGTAACCAGGAAAACACTGGTAGTGGACCACCGTCCCAACAGGCACAGAGAACTCTGTTTCGAGATGTTCATGTAACTGTGTGGAGGTATCAGCCGGAGGCAGCCTGTGGAGACAGAGGACAGGCATGAAACCCTTTCCAGATGTAAACTATCTTCAAGAGCGTGGTGTTTATTGAATTACAGTCCTTTACAGAGAAGATTTGTTTAGAATAATTGGCCAAAAATGGCTTGCGTCAAACCTTGACAGGTTGGCTGATTATCCCATGTCCCATCTGCCTGGCAGACTGATTCCATAGTTTCTGTGTCAGGGTATCGGATCTGAAATCCCTCATGACAGCTAATAATGAGGCTGTCACCAGGCCTGTACTTCTTATTTGTGACATAAGCATCCTCGATGAAGGGAGGAAGACAATCTTTGAAAGATAGAGTAATTACATAAAAAATGCTGCAGCACAACAATTAGTTTAACAATTATTAGCGTTAAATACTTTAAATATGTAACTTCTTAACTGTGAAAATGCATCCAAGCTGAAATTGTTGCAGTTCATGAATGCTTTAGAATACAGACCTAAACTTGACCTGAGACAATCTGCACATTATTGCTGACAATCATTGAAAAACAAAGTAAAAAAATGGTAAATTAGTTTGTTTACTGTAAAAAAAGTACTGTACTGTAAGTTTTTTTATTTAGTTTGAACTAAATATTTTACCAAATATTTTGAAATGTAAAATTACTATAAAATCAAAGCCATGTGTCTAAAGTTATATTCCAAATTTGAAGTTGACATCACAAAAACTGAGGTTCCTGATATTGTTTTGTTATAGAAAAAATAGCCACAGGGTGACATCCAAACTTCAAATTTCTAATAAGCACCAAATATGGAACCTTGAGACTGAACTTTCCAACAATACACGTTTTGAAAAAGATTAGAAAAAGTTTGGATTATAAAATACTGTAGTAAATTTGGTAATATGACACTTGACACCATCTACTAGAGGGAGGAGCCTGCTAAAAGGATTTAAAGTACCATTTAACGCTAACATGACACAGACAGTTAAAAGGTTGAGATGGAGTACCCTCACCTTCTGAAAGGCACACTGGTTTAAGGCTTGGTTTCCAGTCTACCGATCCATTATGGAAGCGCGAGCAGATAATCTTGGCTGGCCCCTTTAAGCTATAACCATCCACACAAGAGAACCTGGCCACTGAGTTTTCAAAGAACACACCGCTGCTTGGAGTTCTGATTCCGTGCTCAGGAACACCAGGATCCTTGCAGAACTGCTCCACTGAAAGTGCACAGGGAAGACCCAAATCATCCATTTAAAGCAAAGAAGACATTTTATGGTTGTGTCAATATCAGTGTTTGATCTTGGTATCTGTAACTTGGTAGTTATTTGTTCCATGTCTCTCAAAACTTTAATTTAAAGAGACATCCCATTTTGGTGACCACGTTAAAACAAAATTTACAAAAGTGATTTTATAAATACAGGCATCATATTAAATGCAAACAACGTGCGTGTCTACTTAAATGTTAACATTTGTCAAATAAAAATGTCATAATATGGGTGAAATAATGTTCCATTGTCATTCAGCACATCATTGAGAATATATGTATTAGTTTCTGATCTGATTCTGATCTGCACTTAGAATAAGTGATCACACTATATATATATTTTATTTATTTATTACAAATTACTAAAAACATACTGAAAAATGGGTAAAACCTAGTGTTTTGAAGGATAGTGCTTCTTTGATACTGACAGGATTTGGTATATAAACTATTGTTACAGTTATTTTTCTCCAAAAAAATTATGGTAAAAAAGGTTTGACAGTTATTATTCTTTGCTGAGAAATAAATAAAACAGGACACATTCTAATGTATGCAAAAAAGTTGTATTAAGCGTTTGTTTTGATGCTTGAATATCATTTCCGTCTTTAACCCATATGATACATATTTCTGAAGTATTTCAAAAACTACTGGTTCAAAATGACTGTCACCAATCATCCTCACTTTATTTTAAGCATTTAATTAAAATGGTAAAAATACAGGAAAATGTAAACAAATTTGAAGAAGAAAAACTACAGAACATATTAATTATTATTATTAAACTTCTATATGAAAAACAAAGTAACAGTGTCCCCTGTCTGGTCAGACATGGTGGTTCTGCTTATGCAGATGATACCAGTAACTTAACATGCATTTTAAAATTTTCTTTTAAAGGTTTTATTGTTATCCGTTCTATTTTTACATTTTGTCTTGCAACTACTATCACCTCAGGAGACTGGTGAGCGCATGATAGTGATGTTACACCAGTAGCTCATTTCTGTTGGGTGAAACTGTTAGAACTCATTCAGTGTTATAACACTCCCTGTAGTCTCTCCAACATCACACTTAATATGGCATTTTCATTATACGTCAAAACACTTTTCTGCTGAGACGTTGGTTTTACTCAATGTTACATACATGTCACCTTCATAAAATGTTGTTATAGCCTGGAGGTGTTTAGGGAACTTTATGAGTGTGGTTCTTGCTTGTTTTGAATGTTCTGCTTAGTTATGACCAAAGGTTAGTCTATATAGCCTACACCATGCAGCTGTAAAGCAGCATCGTCATACCATGGAGGAACTGTTGTTATAACAGAACAGAACATCTAATGAAGATGATGGGACAGGAGCCAATTTCAGAGTGCACCCACAAAAGAAGCCCCGCATTTCCCACATATTCGTTTCAAATATATCATTGCAGGTTTTATGCAGATCTCTTACCTACTGTGTTAACCGGGAAGGCGGTGCCCAGAAAAGGAGGGAGGATGAGGAGGAGGATAATCGAGAGAACAATCTGGCCGTAGACAGGATGTCCAAGCGCAGATTTCTTGCCTTCTTTGTCACCATGATGAAACATCTTTCACTGAATAAAATTCATCGGGTCTCAATGCTCTGAAATGATGATGACAACGACAAAAAGCTAGGTAAAACGTCAAAATATGAACTCTATTGGGATTGCATCATGGATTTTGAGACCTGCAGAATCTCCTCGCCGACGCGCAGAACATGATGACCAGCAAATCCCCATATCAGTTCCTAAATACCAAAATAGTCTTTTCGGGAACGCGTGTATCGCATATCCAGCACGCATTATTATGCATTATTCAAATGTCTTCGGCAGATCAGAATAAGGCTCGCGTGACATAACGATGCTGTCCTACGATGATCAAGATGATGATGAAAAATGCGTCATACGCGTCACTGGTCTACCTTTTCCAGTTGAAAACCAAGGTCCACTGACGCTATACAGCTGTTTTAAAAATAATGTTCGCTGTTTTACACACACACACACACACACACACACACACACACACACACACACACACACACACACACACACACACGATTTCTTCTTAAACCTACCGTTTAAGACCGTTATAGGTCGTCTCTATCCCTTAGAAGATTGTCGAGCTGATCTTGAAAATAAATGAAATAAAAGCGTTATTTCGGCTGTTATCCGTTCTTCACTGGAAACAGGAAAGGATTGAAAGCAAACTTATCCCATCTGTGGTGCTGTATGGTTATCTCGTGATTTGTAGATGACTTATTATACAGGTCAAAGTACTAGTGTGAAGTATATGACTACGAGTAACAGGGAAACAACGTTTTAGACAGAATAGTAACTGTAAAAAGCAAGCATAACAACACAAAATATATGTTGTTATGCTCTATATGGTGATTCTTAGACTATGGGCACTTTTATGTTCTTTGGTCATATTTTAAAAAAATACATATAATTTTGGACAAATTCCTCTTTCTTTGTCAAATTAACAATAAAACCACCTTAAAAACTTTTTACAACCTTTCTATTATGATTTTTTCTTACTTTTCAACCTCCTTAAAAGTGTCGAAATCACTGTTTTCTCCTCGTCGCACACTCAGACTTTTAAACTTCAACAATGAAAATACAGTTTAAAAATACGACTTATCTGGTAACTAGTAATGTACCTGAATTAAGCACTAATAAACAAATTAAAATACATTCTAGTATTTAATGTGAGACCACTATCAATATTACTTTATACAAAATATAGCTGTCGCACAGTATTGGTGTCATTTCCACCACAACACTGTAATGTCCCTTTAAAAAGTTTGTGTGAAAGATTGTTTAGGTGGTTTCTATGGAAATGTTCAGTGACATCAGAGCACATGTTGGAAATGGAGGGAATTTAAATTTTCATCAACAACAAATAAAGACATATTAAGGTAAATATTGCTCATCAGTTAATATTTATTCTTCGTCATTTCCAAACCTTTCATGTTTTTAAAAAGCAACATGTTTAAGGTAAATAAGAGTATTTTGCATACATGAAATGCTAAGTATTAATTCAAAGCTAATCAGTGAAGCTATCTTTCATTTTTTTCTCAAAAAACTACATTAATGTAATTTCCACCACAGTCATTTCCACCAAACTGCCCTCTGTGGTGAAAATGACATTCATGGTTACAAAGTACAATTGATATGTTTAATGACTTTGTGAATTGAGTTTAATGAGTGTGATGAGTTTAAGACTTATTCTAGTAAATATCTGTACTGTTTCTCTACATTCACATTAATTCATTGTCATTTCCACCACCACACACATTTTTTTGTAAATATTTAAAAAGTTCATCACACATTAAAAATATGTCCACAATTTATGAAATCATGCTTTGCTTAATATAAGTCACGTTATTTAAGTTATATTTATTTTCTAATAAACTCTTATCCAAACCAATATTACATTTCAGAGTGTGACAGGTTCAGCATTTGATCCTTAGGGCAGTTAATTAATCTCATTGACAAATGTATATTTATTGTACATTGTGGAAAAGCTGGTAAAACTAGTTACAAAAATGATCTTAGACAATTATATCACAAATATATGATTCTATTTAAAAAAAAACAGCTGTATATTGAGATGTGTCTTGTAAATTTGTCCTCTTACAGACCTTAACCCAATCAGATACCACGAGAAAACAACAAAAGGTGCTAATTTACACTCACAATTTGATACTACCGAAACAATTATAACCCAATCTTCAACTCGAAATCCCAGATATCCAGACAATGAAAATATAACTATAAATAAATATATATACAAATATTTATATTTGGGACGCTGTGAGCATGGAGCAGTTGAAAAAATAATGTTAGATATAAAGGAATTAAACCTAAAGGAAGAAAATATGTATAGGATAACATATGAGAACACAGAAACTTAGGCTGAAGATTAGCTGTTTAGCAAAAGTAACGCCTAACATCCTGCACAAAAAAATCTTTGGCCTAAAGCCCGAGATACATTTCCTGTGGTCCCAGACAAGACTGGCATCGTGAAGCAAGCAATCACGGTGATTTCGGATTCGCCACTATTGTTTCACGATGCTAATATTTCGTCTGGGACCACAGGAAACCGTGCAGTGGGAGCAGCTTCATAGAGTGCGACATATCTTTTCACGTGGGCTTTATGGCTTGGACTCTATGGGCTGCTAGTAATTCCTGGGTACATGCATTTTATAAGACATTTGTGAGCACTACTGCCAGATCAGTTTTGAAAAAAAAAAATCAGTTTTCAATTTTTAACATTATGTTTCAGTTTTAACTATACATACATATTAAGAGATTTACAGTAATTCCAACAAGTGTAATTCGTCACAGAATGTATACAGTAACAAACATTGATGTATGCACAGAGATTATATAAAGAAAAGTTATTATTTACTTGGATACACTTTCTTGAAACTCTTCATAATCTGGTGGATTGCATTCCTGTACAGCTGCTTTATGACCGCGCAAATAATGCACAAGTACTAATAGAGCAAAAACAGCCACTACTAGGAATATTATCAGCCCAGCATACTCTCCTGGGGTCGACAGAGCCCCTCTTGCAATATAATTCGGTGACGGTGTTGTGAATTGACCGTTATGAGCAAGAGTGCATTCAGTTCCATTGACGAGGATGAACGGCTCGTAAACACATCTGTACGTTCCTATCGTATTCAAGCACTTGTGTGCGCAGCCGTGATTTGATTCGCATTCGTCAATATCTTCGCAGTTTAGTTCGCTTCTAACAAAACCAGCCGGGCACCAGCACGCCGACCCGCTTCTCAAACATAACGCTTTACAAACGCTCTCTGCGCAATAGAAATCACAGCGGCGTGGATCTCGTGCACTTGGACGGAATCGTTCCATACATGAACACCGATATCCGATGTCCAAAGGAGTACATTTATGTTCACAGGGTGCAAACATACACCGCGCATTATCCAGAAAGACCGCACTTCCTTTGCAAAGATCCCTTGAGAGTCCTCGCACAAAATCCATCCAGTTTGTCCGTGCACGGTCTCGGTGTCCGCATTCCGTCGCTGGAGACAGACACGCAGAGTGGGACGCACGACGTTTCTTCGGTCTCCAAGTTGGTGAATTCCGCGATCCGTTCGTCTTCGCGTAACGTGCTCGTATTACTTAAACACTTGTCGCTTGGGAGATGGAGTCCGGTGTCCGATCAGGTTGTTAAGGAGATAGCCGACAACTTCATCTGACGCATTCGACTGGATAAATAATTGACCACCCGTTCTCTGCAATTCTGTTGAGCCGTTTGGAAGTCCACTGGCATTTGGTAAATGTTTGCACAGTGTTTTAGATCTCTCGAACAAGCACAGCTATGTACCATTCCAGCACAAGACGAAATTATCACGATTAACAAAATCGTTTGTTTATAAGAATCCATCCTTTTTATATATCAAGAGGTACAGCAACTTAAGCTGCAGGAGGATCTGGTGTTCACAGCTTTATTCTACCATTTGAAACCTCATTCCAGAGATACAGGTAAACATAGGAAGGAAACCCCGCCTGAGTGAGCCAAGAAATTCTCCAGAGTGACTGGTCACAGATTGTTCTGATAAATGTGATGCACGCACTGCGCGCTCTCTGAAATGCACAATGATCTTGACGAAAATAGTGCATAGTATTTCTGATGGATGTGGTCCCAAGAGCTTAACCTTCACTGTTAATCATTCATTGTTTCAGCAGTTTACTCATTCATCCACACATTAAAAGCGTTTTACATTTGTTTTCTGAACGAGCAGCTATGACCCTAATTGTGTCAACCCTAATTAAACACATCAGAACCAGTTAATCAAGGTTTCCAGGATTAGTTGATTATTAGGTTACATGCAGGTGGGTTTGATTAGGGTTAAAAACTCTGCTTCAACAAATATTTAGATCGGCACAAACTAGTTCAGTGAAGCTTTATTTATTCTACCAAAACGTACAGAGATTTTTTTTTACAATAGTGCATCGTGGATAAAAAAAAATACCGTATACGGTTTAGTGAAGTTTGTGAAGGTCTAAGGCTGTGTCTAAACTTATATACGCATAGTTCATTTAAAGTGGATAGTGGGATATATATTGAATAGGCATAGGCTATATATTATAAAATGTTATTTTTTTTTTTTTACAGTTTATTTCTATGTACCTTGCATTTCATGGTTACTACATACTGTAACATTCCATCATGATTCAATTACGGAAAGAAATACAAAGTTCACAATACAAACGTTGTCCTTTTCTGACAATAATATGACATGGGCCCATCTTGAAATTATCAGCAAAATAATCATGAAACGCAATTAATTTAATAGCAACCATGTACAAGACAGAAATGGTAAATGGTATAAAAAAAGACAACATAAACACATATAGCCTACAACGTGAATTAAACTTAGTATCCAAGTGGTTTTATTATGTTCACTAATTTGTCCAATATTTACAGAAACAAACAAAAAAATATTTATGGCAACGGGAAATTAACAGCATTAGAGTAAATTAACCTTTGAATTTGATGCTTACAGAAAATTGGCTTCATTTAATCATGCAGCTGAATGTTGCATTTTTTTCTGCTCTTTGTCTAATCCAGTTGAAACCCAGCAGTAGTTGTCAGCAGTGGCATTCTTTAAAGCGGCTTTTCTTGAACGTTTCCACCGGTAGACGACAAAGACTGACACTATCCCAATGATCACAGTCAATGGGATTACTGAACCTAACACACACACCAAAATCCAGGAACTTCCGAGAAAACCTTCTTTGTGTTTACTTGAGTCCGTTTTAATGTTTATAAGTGGAGGGGTTGTGACTGTTGTGGGTCCAAAAGTGACAGGTAACTGCCACAGTTTAGTGACGAACGCTTCGCTATGATCTGAAGATGGAGTGTTTTGTGGTTTCTCCGTGGGATCCGGGACGCAGCTGATGCCATTTATAGCCAAAATGAAGTTTTCCCTACAGGAACATTTGAAACTACCCAAGGTATTGTGGCAGATGTCTTCACACGGTCTACTGATACATTCATCGATATCTATACATATCCCGCTATCGTTTAATGAAGAACTGTAACCTGCGTGGCAGTAGCAAGAGAATGAACCTTGTGAATTGAGACAGCCCTGTTGACATCTGAGTTCGGTGCATTCGTCCACGTCTTCACATCTGCCAGCATCAAGCCTGAAGCCGGGTTTACACTCGCAAAAATAGCTTCCCGGCTTGTTGTGACACCTGTGTTCACCGCAGGTACGTTGCTGACACTCATCAATATCAACGCAACTGACGCTGTCTTCAGCTAAATGAAATCCCTCCGCGCATGCGCACGAAGAGCCAGTGGCAGTCGGTATACATCTTGATTCGCAAGGTGAATTTTCGCAGTTATTTCTGAGAGCACAACTCACTTTATCATCCATCAGGTAATAACCTTCATGACATTCACAACGAACACCTGCTCCTACAGTCTCAAAACAACGGTGATCACAGCCTCCGTTTTTACGTTTGCAGCTTTTATTTCGTGCGCTAAAGCGCTCTGAATTTGTCCAGTCAAAAGGACCGTTTTTGTTGTTACAAACTGAGATCAAATGTTCTACATCTTCCGACACGCCGTACTGTATTTCAGCCAATGTCCCATGCGGTAACATCGCTAACCTTTCATTTGAAGGTAACGGTTGTAATAAGAACGGAACGCTGTATTTGACATCACCTGGTTTCTCCAACACTATTGGTTTGCACATTCCTTTGAAAAGAAATTTACACATATAAAATGCGCTGGCTCTACATGAGCCATCGGACCACTTGAGACCATCTGCCAGTGAAATCGACACACACCTTTTTTCCGTGCATGTGCGCAAAGGTTTCTTTTTCCAGTTGGAATATTTGGAATCCGTCGGCTCTGAGGTCCATCTGAAGCCGTGTAACTTCTCAGTGAGATCGGTGCAATGTGCTTTCCGCAACTCAAGTCCGATCCAAAGCTTAGAGTTCATGTTGAATTCTTCTGCTGCTAAAGAGCCGATTTGATGCTCTGAAGTTCATTTTCATCTCTCATTGTAACCAAATTGCCGCCGTTATCGATACAGTCTTCCGAAGCCTCTTCAATGCGTTTCTCCTCCAAATGCAACGTAAGGCAAGCCTCAGCTGTGCACGTTGTGCTCACTCGATCGGTCCCACCAGCAACAAAACAGGACAACATCACAATCAGTACGCGCATCATCCCGTCAGTATCATTAATGATACAATACTATTCACTTTGAGGAGAAAAATTCAGTTCATCTCAAAGAATGGAGAAATAATAGTTCGTAGTCCTTTCAAGTATCAGAACAGGACTCAAACTGATGCATCCTGTTTAGCGAATGACCTCCAAGTTGCCTCTTCTCAGAGCGAGTTCCTGTCACCAATACAAACAATTGCGCAGGCTGCTAATTGTTTTGACTTCTTCCCAGATGTTTCTGCCAATATGGCTGCTCACAACGGGACACCACACACCCTTACAGTTTTAGATCATCTGATTTAAGATAACAAGAAGTATATTGCATAGAGCAGACTGATACTTTTGTTAGCTGGGCTATTCACACTTGGCCTTAAAACATGTTTTAAGATACTCAAGTTTCACAATACTAAGGTTCATGATGAATACTCATATTCACACCATATTGAGAGTTAATCTACTGTATAACATACAGAGATACATTAGGTCATATAATAACTGCCCAGTCTATTAAAGAGCTGGCAAATATAAATCTTCAACAAATAAATATTGATGTTCTTGTTTTAATTGTGGGGCAGTCCTGGACTAATGGATAGAGAGTCGGACTTGTAAACAGGCCCCAGTGCAGGCTGTACCAAAGGGCCCTGTTTGAAATTGCTTAATTTGTATGTTCGTTCGTTCTATTTATGTATTTGTGCTATTTACACAATGTTTTAGTTTTTAAGTTTGTTGGTGTCCAGGTACAGAAAACGAGTAATCAAATGTAAAATAGCACTGCAGAGTCTTCACTTGTAAAAATTAAATATACTTAAACAAAGTTAAACTGGGTCAGAACAAATTAATCTTGATAATGTCAGATAACTTTTATCGAAAGGTATGTAATGGATTACATAAAAATTCAGACAAATGTTAGCATGACAATATTTACATAATGCTTTGTTGAACAATTACAAAGCAATGCTTAGTTTTGTTCAATCTGTAAAAGGTTGCATTAGCAATTAAACAAAAACATGTCCGCAAACATGGTCAGGTCAAAGTGGCAGAATATTTTTGGTCCCAATTTTAATTTTACATTTAATTAATTTTACTGTATGAAGAATCTCTCTGTACAGAACCAAGTGCTGAATTGGGCTCTTTACATCTTTTTCTTTTGCATGTTTAAACTGCGATTTGTATTTGTTCGGTTCAGATGCAGGAGGAATGACAGCTTGGTTCGGTCATGCTTATGAGGCGCGCAAGTAGCTACTCAGTTCAGCTTTTCCGCGCATTGTGTTTAAATGCTTTAAACGCTTTTGAATGTTTAAATTGGCAAGGCTTAAAAACATGTGCAATGATTAAGCTTAATGACGCGCAGGAGTGGCCCGTCAACTGTCCTGGGGTGCGTTTCCCAAAACAACTATGGTCGCAAGTTCCGTCGTTACCAATATTTCAACGGAACTAACGACCATAGTTAGCTAACGATGCTTTTGAGGCGCACTGATCATCGTCTTTAGGCTGGCCTCAGCCAGTCAGTTGAGATCACCGGGAGCCAGCGTCACCACCTTTCACCCTACTGGTGACGGCCCTGCTTGTAACCCAAAGGTCGTGGGTTCGAGTCTCAGGTCTGGCAGAGATTGCAGGTGGGGTAGGAGGGCAGAGCCGATCCCCTATACGCAGAATATAGTGCCCCAAAACTCCAGGGGCCATCTTGCTCTCAAATATGTTTTAAGTTTAGTTTCGTTTTGAGTTTGGCCAGCAGTTATGAAAACATGAATGATAAGTTATTTTAATGCGGTGCGCTGTCAACCTTTCTACGTAAAAATCAGTCAAAAGTAAGTGAATGTCGGACAGCCTCTTGCTCGAGACTTAGAAAAGGGTGAAAAGTATACCGAGCTGCAGAATATATACTGTTTCTCGAGCGCTTTCCGCGAGCGATTCGAGATGGAGTGAAACACGGACAAATGCATTATATCCATTCTTGGATGGGTTAAATGCAGAGCACAAATTCAGTATGGGTCACTTAACTCTTTCAATAGCATTCAAGGTCAAGGTTCAAGGTTTCTTTATTTGTCACATAATAGTTATACAGGGTATAATTAGAAGTGAAATGTAATCGAATCAGGTCCGCTCAGTGGACAGTGCAAAATAATAAGAATACAAATTATATAAAGTAACATAACACAAGGGCATACATATGGTAAGAAAATGAGAAATAAGAGTAAAAAGTGCAAAATAATAAGATGTGCAAAAACAATAAGATGTGCATTCGAAATAAAGATTAGTGCTGTCAAATGATTCACGATTAATCGCATCCAAAATAAAAGTTTTGGTTTACATAATATACTGTATGTATTAGCATATGTGTACTGTGTTTATTATTTATGCATATACAAATACACACACATACAGTACATATTTAGAAAATATTTACGTTAATATATTTATAAATGTAATTTATAAACATAACACATTTTCTTAAATATATACACATGCATGTGTTTGTATTTACATATACCTAATAAATATACACAGTAAACACTCATATATTATATAAACAAAAACTTTTATTTCGGATGCAATTAATCGTTGACAGCACTAATAAAGATTAAACAATAATAAGGATAATTTGGAATCTGATTAAACCAGGAGAGATGAAACATGAAGAAAAGCATGTATTTTCATGAATTATGATTCACAAATTAAAGTTATGACATAGAGGAACAAATGCTGTGAATAATCTTGTAATGATATTAATGGATATCTATTGCATATATTTTGATTAATTATTTTACTGATCTCATATAGCCTACCAGTATGCATACCAAAGACATTAAAAACACAGATATGAAACTAATATGAAACAAAATGACTCGTGAAATACCAAAATGTAAAAGACAATATACAAAATCAAAATAACTAAATGTTTGAAACCAACATATGAATCCATTGTTAGTATTTACAGCCCTAGTGACAAGTAGCCCCAAACAGAGACTGAAGACAGACTTCCTGGCCACAGAAGTTAGTTATGTTTTTTCCTGTATTTTACAAGGAAATAAACATACAACATGTCTTGCCATTGTGTCTGTTGCCTGCCTGTTGCTGATAAATCTAGCTAAGTATCACATCCTGTGTTTGTGTTAAGCAGAACAGTGCCTGTGTTTGAATGGCAGGAAATGACCTAAGCATCCGGTGGGCCCTTTAGACCCAATGCCACTGCGATAGAAGTTGCTTATTTTTCTTAGTCACTGTGAATTGTACTCTTTCCTAACATTGTCTTTTCTCAATTGGCTAAGTTAGCATATACGTTTATAAACTGTAATGACAGATAAGATATATATATATATATATATATATATATATATATATATATATATATATATATACACAGGTGCTGGTCATATAATTAGAATATCATCAAAAAGTTGATTTATTTCACTAATTCCATTCAAAAGTGAAACTTGTATAATGTATACATTCATTCCACACAGACTGATATATTTCAAGTGTTTATTTATATTCTGGTGTCTTATTTAATTATTATATGGTTGCTTTGAGATGTGTTTGTGTACATGTTCTGTTGCTATTGTTGTGTTGTGCTTCTCCAGGCGTGGTGGCGTTTCTGCAGAGTGGATAAAAGCCTGTTTGGAGGTTTCCTCCAGGAGTTCTCCTCTCTCCCTGTTTGGTTGTGTTCGAGACTGGTGTAGGGAGGAGGGAACCTTTGTTTTGAAATCTGGAGCTCCAACTCTTTTAATTTCCCCTTTGATCACTTTCCCCTAATTTCCTCCATCTCCCTCGGTTTCACTTGGAGGTTCCTCTGGTAAAATGCCAAGAGCTATCAATTCAGAAAGAAGATCTAATTTAATCTTTTGCTTTTTGCACTCACTACCACTGAAATTTTTAAAGCATCCGCCAGCTGTAAAAGATCTTTCTTCTTGAAACCTATGAATCCAGCTGTTCCGCAGTTGGACTAGCCCCAGAAATGCCTCAACATCTGCTTCCATACTAAAACTTTTTTTTCAACTCCTTTACCCAGTTAAACAAAACCTGTGCCCACTATAAAAAAAAATACATTGTAGCTACCTTTTCAGGATAGAACAAAAAACTACACATTTTATAAACAAGTTTTTAACCTTTCTTTCAACAACCTACTGGGTTGGCTCCGTAAAAAAGATCAATATATATATATATATATATATACACAGGTGCTGGTCATATAATGGACCACCACAGCACCACCTGACAGACCTGCAAAAGTGAAACTGTATAACATTCATTCCACAGACTGATCATATTTCAATTATTTTAATTTTGATGATTGTAACTGACAACTAATGAAAACGCTAAATTCAGTGTCTCAGAAAATTAGTATATTTCTTATGACCAATATAAAGAAAGGATTTTTTGAAATCTTGGCCAACTGAAAAGTATGAACATGAAAAGTATGAGCATGTACAGCACTCAATACTTAGTTGGGGCTCCTTTTGCCTGAATTACTGCAGCAATGCGGCGTGGCATGGAGTCGATCAGTCTGTGGCACTGCTCAGGTGTTATGAGAGCCCAGGTTGCTCTGATAGTGGCCTTCAGCTCTTCTGCATTGTTGGGTCTGGAATATCGCATCTTCCTCTTCACAATACCCCATAGATTTTCTATGGGATTAAGGTCATCAAGCGAGTTTGCTGGCCAATTAAGAACAGAGATACCATGGTCCTTAAACCAGGTACTGGTAGCTTTGGCACTGTGTGCAGGTGCCAAGTCCTGTTGGAAAATGAAATCTGCATCTCCATAAAGTTGGTCAGCAGCAGGAAGCATGAAGTGCTCTAAAACTTCCTGGTATACGGCTGTGTTGACCTTGGACCTCAGAAAACACAGTGGACCAACACCAGCAGATGACATGGCACCCCAAACCATCACTGACTGTGGAAACTTTACACTGGACCTCAAGCAACGTGGATTCTGTGCCTCTCCTCTCTTCCTCCAGACTCTGGGACCCTGATTTCCAAAGGAAATGCACAATTTACTTTCATCAGAGAACATAACTTTGGACCACTCAGCAGCCCAGTCCTTTTGTCTTTATCCCAGGCGAGACGCTTCTGACGCTGTCTGTTGTTCAAGAGTGGCTTGACACAAGGAATGTGACAGCTGAAACCCATGTCTTGCATACGTCTGTGTAGTGGTTCTTGAAGCACTGACTCCAGCTGCAGTCCACTCTTTGTGAATCTCCCCACATTTTTGAATGGGTTTTGTTTCACAATCCTCTCCAGGGTGCGGTTATCCCTATTGCTTGTACACTTTTTCTACCACATCTTTTCCTTCCTTCGCCTCTCTATTAATGTGCTTGGACACAGAGCTCTGTGAACAGCCAGCCTCTTTGCAATGACCTTTGTGTCTTGCCCTCCTTGTGCAAGGTGTCAATGGTCGTCTTTTGGACAACTGTCAAGTCAGCAGTCTTCCCCATGATTGTGTAGCCTACAGAACTAGACTGAGACCATTTAAAGGCCTTTGCAGGTGTTTTGAGTTAATTAGCTGAGTGTGGCATCAGGTGTTTTCAATATTGAACCTTTTCACAATATTCTAATTTTCTGAGATACTGAATTTGGGGTTTTCATTAGTTGTCACTTATTATCATCAAAATTAAAAGAAATAAACACTTGAAATATATCAGTCTGTGTGGAATGAATGTATACATTATACAAGTTTCACTTTTGAATAGAATTAGTGAAATAAATCAACTTTTGATGATATTCTAATTATATGACCAGCACCTGTATATCATGTCAGGTACACAGTTATCTCTCTCTCTCTCTCTCTCTCTCTCTCTCAGATCAACCATTGTTTCTCTCTCTCAAATATCTCTCTCTCTCTCTCTCTCTCTCTCTCTCTCTCTCTCTCTCTCTCTCTCTCTCTCTCTCGTCAGGGCAAAGTGTTTCAAATTTGAGATAAAACTCTAAAACAGAATGTGTCTCTCTCTCTTAAAACAGAAAACTTCTATAGACAAAGAAACATCTGCTTTTGTCCCATGAGTTCTGATTCTAGTTTTGTAAACAGTTTCCGTCCTCTTTGGTGTTTATTAATGTATTTATTTATCATGGATCAATATAACCTCTTTAAATTTATAGCACAAAAATATATCACACACTCTTCATTTTGGTTGTAATAAAAGTTCAATAAGCTCTGATAACAAAACATGGTGTAGCTTATATAAGTGAGCATAAATAGGCTATTACATTCAAACTGTATTGTTGAATTTCTTTAACACTTTATAATGGGAACTATATTCAGTAACATTCATGCCAAAAAGGAAAATAAATAAATAAATACAAAAATCTCGATATTACGTTAATGTTAAAAATATTACAAGTTCACATTACAGTATGCTGTCATGAAGATATGACAATTACAGTTGATATGATGGGATTTAATCTCAATAATTTAGTTTCAGTGTCCTCTGTTGGAGAACTGGTGACATGACACTTGTTTATATAAAGCATCCTAATACGTTCATTATGTAACTAGCAATGGAAAACAGAGCGCAGCAATCTTTCTTGTTGTTAAAATATTATCAATATTTGTTGATAATTTTAACATTTATTCCAACAAGAAAAAAGAAATGCTCAACCTATAGCCTACCGTTTGTACTGCATATAAGCTAGTTTTATCAGTGCATACGTTTAAATGATTCGTTGATCTATCTTCTATTTAATTCTGATTCTGAAATGATTCGTGTTTTATAACTTATTTTATTTTATTGTACTTGGCTGGCTTGCCATCAGAACTGTGCAGTGCCAAGATTGTCTTAAGAAAATAGACTTTTATTCTTGAATATTATGTACAATGACTTATAAATGATTTGAGACTATTGTTAATTAAAATAAATAAATACAATTATGTGCTGCAATGGAACTAATAAACTTGCTTTGGGACTACTTTGTTTCACAATGATTACACATTCTTACAGTCTGGCACTATCAAAGTACTGTAAATGTAAACTTTGTACAATGATCATACGTGATCTGCTTGACTGGGTTTTATTTGCATATACTGTGGTGGCATGGCAAGGATTTGTTTCTACCTGTCAAGAGTGTTTTTTACCAAGAAATGTCAATCACTCTAAAGTTACTTGAGGCCAAGTTAAACTCTGTCAACATGTTATGCAGTTCAACAGTAAAACGGGACAATATGGGCATAATTTATAGATTTATACACAGTACACAAATGTATTAATTACAGAGAATATGAAATTAATTCGAGATCATTATAATGATGAAACATGAGTAGAATTCAACACTGAAAGCAATGCCAGGATGGCAAACTGTTATCTGTCACTCTACCGTGAATCCTACCGTGAAACAGTTTTCTATGGATCGTATGAAAGATTTCAGTTTCTCAGAATGATATAGACTCAGAAGAGCTTCTGCCAATCACTTCTTATTCTGAAATTGTTCATAATGTTTTATGAATAATTTTATTTGATTTTTAATCATATTTGTATGATATATTTATTGATATTTGTATTTTTGAACACACACACACACACACACACACACACACACACACACACACACACACACACACACACACACACACACACACACAACACACACACACACACACACACACACACACATATAGGGACACTGAAATTGTCCTCTTAAATCACCTTCTCCTTGTAATACCTTTCATACCCATGTCATTATACAAATTTGTGTCCACATAAACATGCACACGCATACATACACACAGATGTTTGTTTTGTAAATTGTGGGGACATTCCATAGGCGTAATGGTTTTATACTGTACAAACTGTATTCTCTATCGCCTACACAAAAATACCCCTTACAGGAAACTTTGTGCATTTTTCCTTTCTCAAAAAACAACAAACAACACTCATTCTATAGGATTTATAAGCCTTTTGAAAATGTGGTAATGTCATCATAAGTCACCTTCTCCGTAATACCTATGTCATACCCATGTCATTAAACAAATTTGTGTCCTCAGACTTCACAAAACACACGTGCACACACATAAATCGATTATTATTTTTTTTATTGCGATTAACTTGCATGATTTATCTGCGATTAATAACGATCAATCGCATTGTTATGCACAAAATTGAATAATATTTTAATAAATAATATGTTGCACACTTTTTTCATTTAAAAGTACTGCTATATGAACAAAAGTGCAATAACATTTGGTTTGCAAACTATTTAAACAAATAAGGTGCTTTTTTATAGCAGTATTCCTTTTACATAGTTGCAGTGACATTTTTTTGTAAATCTCAAATTAAACAATGCAATCAAATTAAATTTAAAACCAAAGCTATTTGCCACTGCTAGGGCATTAACGTTTTATAGATTGTATAGAATTGTATTGAAAACAAGTTATGCTCATAGTCCAGAGCCTTGATCATAACATTTTAACAGGCACCTTCATAGTATAGACCTGCACTATTTTGGGACCCAAATGTAGCCTATTCATACTAGGCAATCTAACCGCTACCCGACGTTTGACCCCCAAAGCCCTGTTCGTTTGACTAGTATGATCGCTCATGGTACGTTTAGCCCAGGGGTCGGCTCCTGAGCCGCATGCGACTCTTTCATCCCTCTGCGGTGGCTCCGTAGCATTGGTGTACAATACGAGGGAGGTGTCCCCCCGAATTTGAATACAACCTAAACTATTCCCCTGCACTTTTTCTCTGTCAAGTGTGTTAAAGTAGAGGTTTTCAAGGGCCAATGTGAGTAAATATAGATTTAAATTAAAAGACAATAGATAGTCACATAATTTTGGATACGTTTTATTTGTATGAAAAACAATGTGAATATCACAGAGCCCTGAACACTTTCATGCACTGTATGTTTCATTCATACTCGAAGCCAGAGGGTGTTCTCGTGCAGAAAGTCCAAAACGGACTCATATGAGAAGTAATAGTAAAGTTTGACAGGCATCCCGCTATCGCTGTAGCTAAGTTGAATAACACGCATAAAACTTAACTGATGAAACATGAAGACGATATGGTTTGTGTGTTTTTCAAGTCTTCTCCAGGTAATAAATATGAATGATACAGTGGTAATTGACAGCATCATTTACAGCACAGAAGCTTTAAAATATGTGACCCTGGACCACAAAACCAGTCTTAAGCCCAATTTATACTTCTGTGTCGGAAGTGTCGGAAGCCTCTACGCCGTAAGCTGTGCGCTGATTTTCGTCAACATCAACGTGCAGTACACATACGGACCGCTAGTCTGAAGTGTCTACAGGCATGTTACTGGTGTAACCCATAGTACCACAGCAAAAGCCGAAGAAGAAGCAGCTCGTTGGAGAAGTATTATAGCTGTAACTGCACCGCAACGGAACAGGAGAAGATGGCATTCTTTCAATCTCCACAAGGACGTGTACATCGGCAGATCAACGTTGTTAGTCGCAGACAACAACTGATGTATAATGCTATGTAGTATAATAAATGATTAGACACTTGTTCTTTGCTTTGTTTTATTTTAAATAAGGTGTAACATTAAATAATATTACAGTGCTGATAAACGCACACAAAACTCAAGTACACATGGAGGGAGGGATTCTAGCAGACCAATCACAGCGCTTGCGGTCTGCGTAGAATTCTGCGTAGAATTGATGCGCTGTTAGATTTTTGAAGAGGTGCACGTCAGGTAAGGTGCAGGTTATGGCATAGGCCTGTGCGTCTCTGGGTAGGTTCGACACATAAGTATAAATTGGGCTTTAAGTGTAAATTGTTCGAAATTGACATTTACAATTTGTAAGCTGAATAAATAAGCTTTCCATTGATGTTTAGTTTAGTTAGGACAATATTTGGCCAAGATACAACTATTTTAAATTCTGGAATCTGAGGGTGCAAAACAATCTAAATCGCTTTTAAAGTTGTCCAAATAAAGTTCTTGGCAATGCATATTACTAATCAAAAATGAATTTTTGATATATTTACGGTACAAAATATCTTCATGGAACATGATCTTTACTTAATATCCTAATGATTTTTCACATAAAAGATAAATCGATCATTTTGACCCATACAATGTATTTTTGGCTATTGCAACAAACATACCCCAGCGACTTAAAGGATTAGTTAACTTTCAAAGAAAAATGTCCTGATAACTTACTCTCCCCAATTTCATCCAAGATGTTTATGTATTTATTTCTTCAGTCAAAAATAAATTAAGTTTTTTGATGAAAACATTCCAGGATTTGTATCCATATAGTGTACTTCAATGGACTCCAAACGGCTGAAGGTCAAAATTTCAGTTTCAGTGCAGCTTCAAAGGGCTATAAACGATACCAGACGATAAATAAGGGTCCTATCTAGTGAAATGATCGGTCATTTAGAAAAATTAAATAAATGTATATGCTTTATGTAAACAGCCTGTTTTCGATGTGCATCTCAGACTTCACGTAATACATAATGACGTTGAAAAGTTCCACCATGCTGCAGCTCAGTTTCAGGTCCTTGGCAATCTTACGCACGCCATCTATATGTATAGCGACAATTCTTGTTTTCAGATCCTCAGAGAGTTCTTTGCCATGAGGTGCCATGTTGAACTTCCAGTGACCAGTATGAGAGAGTGAGAGCGATAACACCAAATATAACACACCTGCTCCCCATTCACACCTGAGACCTTGTAACACTAACGAGTCACATGACACCGGGGAGATAAAATGGCTAATTTGGACATTTTCACTTAGGGGTGTGCTCACTTTTGTGGCAAGCAGTTTAGACATTAATGGCTGTGTGTTGAGTTATTTTGAGGGGACAGCAAATTTACTCTGTTATACAAACTTTACACTCACTACTTTACATTGTAGTAAAGTGTCATTTCCTCAGTGTTGTTACATGAAAAGATATAATAAAATATCTACAAAAATGTGAGGAGTGTGCTCACTTCTGTGAGATGCTGTAGGTGCCAGAGTGCAGAATTCAGCACTCAACAAAATTATGGCGCCTAAATCCACCAACTCTGCTATTTCATAGCACGTTTCGGTGCTATAACATGTTCATACTGCAATTGTCACGGTCCTGCTGGTGTGCCCGGGCTGGCCACCAGATGTAACTGTGTCTGTGAGCACATGGCTTGTTGTGTTTGTGTTGTGCCATGAGCTTTCACCTGTCTATTGTCTGTCCCTCCCATCTGGTTACCAAATCATTGTTTCAGTGGCTCTGTAACATATGCTGCTGGACACAGAGGTAGGTAAAAGCACTAGAACGTTTATTCAACGGGATGGGCTTTACAGGGTAGTGCAGTGGAGACTTGAGGTGAGTGGATGACTTCTTAAGATAGCGTTGAAGATGGGTAGACTAGTAAGAGTCGATATCCTCTTGTCCACAGATATGACGTGCTGATGCGATGGGGAATACTCAGGAGCACACTGACTACGGAGATAGACAATCGGGAGAGGAGAACACAGGGAGCAGACACAGGAGGTGAAGATCAATGGGTAGTATTGTCAGAGAGATGCTCAGCTTGAATGGTAGCAGGAGTAGAGTCCATGTAGTGTGTACGAGATCGGACAATGACTGGAGGGAAGTGTGCTTATGTAGAGCTGGGGTGATTGGATGACAATGGCGTGCAGGTGTGCTCAATCAATGATCAGTGAAACCAGGTGAGGGCATGCGCTGTGATTGGAAAGGGAGCAGGACAGACAGATCCGTGACATGCTCCAGCTGTGTATCCCTCGTTACCCTCGTTTGTCTCCTATATAGCCTCCTGGTGTCTGCAGTCCTGTGCTGATCCATTGTCTTTTGTGTGTCTTTGTTAGAGAGTGTAATGTTTGACTGTGCACCTGCCTGCCTGTCTGCCTGCTTGTTTTTTCCCCCTCGGGGTGGTTTTTGTTCTTTTGTTTAATTTTATTATTAAAAACCCTGCATCCTCTGTCCTCGACCTCATCTGTCACTTTACTATAAAGTGTCGTTTGTTAACATTAGTTACTAACATGAACAAACAATGAACAAATACATTTATTACACTATTTATTTATCTTTTTTAACAGTTCACAGTGCATTAATGTTAACAAACATGACTTGTCATTTGAATAATGCATTAGTGAATGCTGAAAGTAAACTAATATTAATACATTATGTAGAATGAATATTCATTATTAGTTAATGTTAGCTAATGTAGTTAACTAATGAACCTTATTGTAGAGTGTTACTGTTAGATTTAATTTCTGCATAGATGAATGTAACGGCACATAAAGGAAGGTTCGTTCTATTTTATTGGCTGTCCTGCTGTTTCTGCTCACTGAAAGCATATGGCTCTCTGGGCTATGTGTGAAGGAAGGGTCATTTACTTTTATTGTTTGTCCTGCTTTACCTTATTTGGTCATTTTGTGGACCTCCTGTAATACAGAGCCTCTGGTACCATATATAAAGGCATGCTTGTCTTAGAATAAATGAGTTCAAAAGCCTGATGGCTCGCTGCGTCGTGTTTTTGTTTCTCCCAGATCTGTTGAAGACTTTCTTCACAATATCCAACATATATTTCTGATTTGATTTCGAAGTGATCCAAAACACAGAAAGGAAACTTAGTTCATAAGGAAACTGAATAAAAATTAAAAACCTAATTCTTATGTTCGGGATGCCTTCAAGCTCAACTTACCTCTCTTTGTGGTGTCTTTGCAGGTGCCTTACGAAATTAGATGTTGTCCCACAGGTTTCTGCAATAGAACCACGTGAAACTATGGTTTGACAAAACAGCTGAAATTTGCATGAAAGTTAAGCTGCATCAACAAATGCATTTTTATAATACCATTGCATTTGTTAACACTTTAGAGTAGGTTTAGGTTGGGTTTGGTGTAGAGGATATATAGCATTATATATACACTATTTATTGTATTTTGCGGTAACTTACTGGCAGCACTATTGCCAGTAAGTTACTGTAACTCCCTTTACAGTACTTTAACTGTAAATGTGTTTTACAGTATGATGCCCTTACCGCAGTTTCATTTTGCAGTATGATGCCCTTACCGCGGTATCATTTTACAGTACAATACCCTTACATAACTTAGTTTTACAGTATATTGCTACAGCAATTTTACAATATTTATTATACAATATCTTTATTTTGAATATTTTACATGAATGCTATTGAATTTAATAAATTCCAAAGAAGTAACTTGAGTCAATGTACAGCAGTATATTTTTATTCACTGTCACTGTCAATTGTGATGCAACATTACAAATATATATATATATATATATATATATATACATTTATATATAGGACTAAATTCATAACAAATCATATATAGAACTGAATTTATATCATTTAAATAATAACAATGTGTTAACAATACATTAACAAAAAGAAAACAACAACAAAAAACAAACAAACAAACATGTAAAGCATCCCAGTTGGCTGGCCTCCATGCTGGTAAGCCACTGATGGCTATATAACTGAATTCATAACAACAAATCATGACAATATCTAAACAAAAACATGAACAAAGCATCCCAGTTGGCTGGCCACCATAGGGGTAAAACACTGATGACTGATCTGAAACAAAACAGAGGAAAATGAGGGAGAAATTAGTTTATCTCGTTATGTTATACTTTATGTAACAACTTAGGTAACAACTTGTGCAACAGCAGTGATTGCCAGTATTTTTTCTGTTTAAATAGTATACATTTTTTGCACATCCTTGTCAGAAAACACCATTAATTACCTGAATGTACAATGACGTTAAAGGTACACTAAGTAAAAGTGTTTTTTTGCTTTTAGTAACATTGTAACTGTAAATCTGAAAAACACAAGCTGCAATACTTGCATCTGTACATACTTGCATGTGCTCTGTTTTTTTGTTACATTTTTTCCTGGTGGCTTTGCGACGTGTTGTGGATGTGTTGGTCCACCTTTGTCCGTTTCTCCAACTATTCCTTACTCTCTCTCTCTCTGTTTTCTGGTGTGGCCCTTATAAGAGCCTTTGGGTTCGTAGGTAGTGCCTGCGGACACAAAAGCAAAAGAGAGGAAAAGAGGAAACTTCACTGAACATGCGAGAGATGTTGTATATGTTTGTGTGAAACTTTTTACATCAATGACTATTTACTAATCTGTATGTTATGAACATGGAAAATCACAGATGTGGGATGTTTGATCATTTTTTGTTTTTGATAATCTCTTTAATGTCTTTACAATACATTTCTGATGACTCTATTTGTTGCATAACATGCAGTTAATAAAATGTCAAATATTGTATCTGATAGTAAGTCAAAACATATACTTACAAAGCCAAAGATGCTTAGTGGTGCGGCCCTTAAAAGAGTCTTTAGGGTGTAGTGCCTGCCTATTGACACAAAAGAGAGAGAAAGAATAAACATAATTTTCATCAGTGATTATTGACTATCACCATATGTTATGAACATGATAAATCACAGATCTAGGCTGACTGCTAAATTTATCACTTACACAATCAGATGACAGTCAACACTGAAAAAAGATAGAAGAGAATATTTAGCATACAACAGCATGTACAATTGAATTACTGGTACTGGTATATGTTAGAGATACTGTCTGCTGTTTTCTCTCTCTTATTTTGTACTCATTTAATATCTCCTTTATTACTTTGGTGGTGTAAATATATTCTGTATTTTACACATACTTAAAATGCTTTGGCAATACTTTAATTAAAATGTAATGCCAGTAAAGCAGAGAGAGAGAGAGAGAGAGAGAGAGAGAGAGAGAGAGAGAGAGAGAGAGAGAGAGAGAGAGAGAGAGAGAGAGAGAGAGAGAGAGAGAGAGAGAGAGAGCAAGACGAGAGAGCCTTTGAGAAGCATTTAACGGTAACGTTATTCATTTAATTGATGAGTAAAATAGGCCTACACCATAACTGGCCGTAAAAAAGACGGAAAACCATTATTCGTGTAAATATTACAGTCGGTACGTCGGAAAAGGCAGTCAGTCAACTGTTTGACAATTTAATGGGTTTCATAAAGCAGCAGTTTTTGAGGAAAACGAACAGTCCTGTTTGTCATAGCCAATAATTCGATTTTATTATTTACTTCATATATTTTTATTGAATTGATATTGGTAATGCTTTACGATCAAAAAATAACTAATACAATACATTTGTTGAAAGTTTGTAAACATAAATAAAAGTAGCCTACTTACCTCAGGAAAATCTGCAGCTGGCGTCTGGCGATCCATTCATAAGGGACGTCCGTTATGCGCGCACTGGACACAAACCTCAGTTTATATAACCTCTGCCAGGTTGTTGCGCGGGCTTTGCACGCGAGTAACAGTTTAAATGTTGTGATGTGTAAGTAAAGTTTATATGTATATATATATTTTTTGTTTTTAATAATTTACAAATTACATTTGTATCACCACTTGTGTATTACCATGACATTACAAAAATAATAATAAAATAAAATTATACCAGTCTGTATTTTTTTCCGATAGCCTATTTTGAAAAACGGTGGGAACCCAATTGTGGATTTATTATTATTATTATTGTTTATTATTATTTCGTTAAAATACTAATAGAATGTGTGTGTGTGGGGGGGGAGTGTGTGATGTTTTTTAAATTAATTTTAAAATGAGAAAAAGGAATGCAGATTCATGATTTTTTTTCGAACAAGATTATAAACTATAAAACATTATCATATGACATTTTAATAGGCCTATATCTGCATATTGTCTTGATGTTTTCAAGAATCAATTGAAATCGAATTAGATCTAATTCAAGAATCGGATTAAAACACATCTCTTCTATCTTTATTTGACCCTCTAACTCTAGCAATCTCTATTCTAATTCTATGCTTTAAAAAACTAACAGTAGCACTTCTAATCTTTTTGTATTCTGTTTTCTTTTGTTTATCATACAATTAACAAAAGCAAAAATGCCTTTAACACTAGCTTGCTCTATTCTTTTCTGCTCTATCGGTTTTCTTTTAATTTATTATATCAAAAAACCTTGTTACGTGTACTGCCTAAAGCTAACTGAGACTTGTCATAGCTCTTGTATATCATTGCTCTTTTGTTGATTGCTTCCATTGTCCTCATTTGTAAGTCGCTTTGGATAAAAGTGTCTGCTAAATGACTAAATGTAAATGTAATGTTTTAGGCCTATTAAAATGTCCGCAGCACATTTAGAAACCTGTCTTCTTCATTTACAGTAGCACTACTGCTTTTGTGTAAACAGTAAAATACTGAAAATTCACATATACAGTAAATTACTGTAAACTTAATAAAAATACCCATAATGCAGTGTGTATTACAGTAGTTAACCGTAAATCATATATATGTGGTATTTTACTGGACTTATTTACAGTAAGTAACTGTAAAATTACAGCAAAATACTGCAAACTCCCATATACAGTAAATTACTGTAAACTTAATAAAAAATACCCATAATGCAGTGCGTATTACAGTAGTTAACCGTAATCATATATATGGTATTTTACTGGACTTATTTACAGTAAGTAACTGTAAAATTACAGCAAAGTCTAACAGTGTAGCATTAAACTTTAGTGACACTCACCGGATATTAGAATTCTGAACAGCCACAATACGTAGCCTACCTTAAGCAGTGTAATAAAAACGCAGCAATAGCCTACATGCCTGTACCAGTGTAATAAATACGTGCCACGGTCACGCATTGAACGTATGTTTTAGCGCCACCCTCTGGACATTTCATTTTGAAACTGCCGCAAAACGTGCAGTAAGTTGTTGCAGTAATGTACATAGAGGCACGTATTTTCATGAGGTAGGGTTGGAACTAGATTTGATGCGTTGCAGTGCAAACAATAAACTTGCTTTGAGACTGCTTTTAGAGTTTCAGTGTCTTACTGCCTGGCAATATAAAACTATATTTAATCTTTCATTGATCATACTTGATCTGAGGTAACCAGGTTTTATTTGCATATAATGAACTGGCATAGTAAGGATTTACATACCTAAGTAGAACTACCTGTCAAGAGTGTTCACTTGCCAAGGAAATGTCAGGTTTCATGAGGCCAAGTTAAATCATGTCAGAATATTTTATGCAGTGCAGCAGTAAAATGGGCCAAAATGGCCATCATTTTTAGACGTATACATAATGCATAAATTGCTTGCAGATAATATCAATTGCAATTCATGATCATTATAATGATGAAACGTGAGTAGAAAGCAACATTCAAAGCAAGTTCAGGCATGACAAACTGCACAGAATGCATTTTTGGAGGCTTTACATAAACCCATACTGTAAAAGAGTGCAACATAAACTGTGATAGTATCCTAACAAGCTGCATACATATTATAATGGTGGCACAAAAATAACCTGTGCACATCTGGACAAGTTTTGTTTCTTTTGAGGGGGAAAATTATTTGCATACTGTGAAGCATAGTTTTTCAAAAGACTGCAAATATTTTCTTTGTTAATAAACACATAAGCTGGGAGTTGGGTGGGGTTTCTGCTGTTTTAAAAGCATGAAATAGGGCAAACGTGAGTAGAAGCCACTCACAGACAGAAAAGACAACCAGGCTTTTGGGTAAAATTTCTTGTTCCAGTGATTTGTTGCATCATTTAAGGTACGTTTACATTTTATTCAATTCAGTAATGCAATAAGTTGAAGTTCATTAGTTTAATAGGAATGGGTGGTCTATATTTTACTTGTAGATACAAACTAGTTAGTGGAAAACACTTTAAACTAATGAAAACTGACTAAATTGTATTAATGCTTGTATGAATTGAATTACATAATTGTTTTCATTTATTCAGTAATCTCTGCAAAGTAAAGTACTGTAAATTTACTGTACATTTGTGTAAGAAGTTGTTACACACTGTGTGTGCAAACCTGAAACATAAACATTAGAGCATGGCACTAACAATAGATAAAATATATACTAGGAATGCAGTGTAAGTTGCTTTGGATAAAAGCTTCAAGTGTCAAATGTAATTGAAATGTAAACGCAAGTCCAACACAGTAGAATCAATAACATGATGGAATTTGTTTAGGTTTAATAGAAAATGTAGACAACTATATCCACAGACTAGAACAGCAAGACATAGACATGCCAAAGAGAACAGATATCTAACTGTAAGATGTACAGATGCATTGAGCTGTCTGGAGAGTAAACACCTCTTAAAGGATTTTAAAATGAAGAGGAACAGTTTGTGGCTGGATTTATGGCGGCAGGGAATGTCATGTGGTAAATTAGTTTGACAGGAATGTGACAGAGGTAATTTTTTCACAGCATTGTAATATATTTGTATTGTTATTGTATTTCCCTAGACAGATTTCAAAATGCCTCCTCCAGCGGTTCCACATGGCATGTGCTTAAAAGTCATAAATGACCGCAACATGAAGGGTGGCATGGGCTCTAAAACAAATCCTCTGAAGTTCATGGATCAGGACTACAACATTTTACAAGACTACTGTCTTAAGACAAATCAGAGATTTGTTGATGAGTTTTTCCCACCAGATCCCCGTTCTATCGGTGAAGGGCTGCTGGAACCAAAGCTTATGGACAGGGTGGAGTGGATAAGACCAACTGTAAGTAGGCAGTCCTGCATTTTGCTTGAATCATTTGGCACGTGTGTTCTGACAATATTGCACAATTGTAGTAGTGTAAAATATACACTTCTGTTGAAAGCTAAAAGAGTTTTATTTTAAAGTCAGCTGACTGTGACAAGCTAAATACTTAATTTTTTTTTTAAACATAATAAACTTGACCTGTAGTTACATAAAGAAAAAGAAAATGCAATTTCTAAACACACCATCAGTCAAAATATCCCTTTCATGGATCAGTTGACCAATACTGAAGGTGTATTATTTAATTTCTTTCAGGTATTGTGTCCAAATGCAGCTGAATTGATTGTAGAGACAGTGTCCAGGTTTGACTATGCCCAAGGAAGTGTGGGTATGTCTGGGTAACCACAATACTGATGTTTCAACCCACATGTCCTGCAACACACTTGCCTAGAGGTTTCTAGTGAATCACACTGATACGCTGGTTCAACTTTAATTAATTAGGGTTGGAGCTAAACTCTGCAGGAGCAAGTTTGGACACCCCTGCCATCAGACAAATTACAAAGTAGTTTGCTCTGGGAAATTTTTATACCATAAAAAAAAAAAAAATAATAATAATAAAAAACACTGCCTTTTCTAACTACTGTTTTTTTCTTTTATAAAAAAAAAAATAAAACAATAAAAACTATACAGCAAGTGTTAACAAAAAAAACATTCTTGAAAACAAATTAAATGCTTTCACTAGCAAAATAGCAACATTAGAAATTCAGATGTGAGTTGAGATATATGAAAGATATCACATTCACTGTGGCAACTGGTATTTTTGTTTCTTCTTCTTAGGCAATTGTTGGTTTCTGGCCTCTGTCGGGGCTCTAACATTTCAAACCAAATTATTACATAAGGTCGTTCCAGGTGGACAATCATTCAGCCACAATTATACTGGTTTATTTCACTTCAGAGTAAGTTCCTCTCTTTTTCATGACATAATTGACAGCATCAAAACCCCAACTGTTTCATTGTATCAGTTGTTCGGTCACAGTTCTGCTTATTTTAATTTACAGTTCTGGCGGTTTGGAAAATGGTATGACGTTGTGATTGATGACAAACTGCCAACAATTGGCCGGCAGCTGATTTTTGTGAAATCAAAAACATTTAATGAGTTCTGGCCTGCCTTGCTGGAGAAAGCATACGCCAAGTAAGTGTCTGTAGGCTACATCTTTTTCTGTGACTTTATAAAGTATCATAGTGCTGTTGTTGTGTTCAATAATAATTATCAATAATAATTTATGTCTGTTACACTATGGTCAAATATTTTGAGTAATAATGACTGTTTTAGGGTGCGGCTCCTACGCTGACATGCATACTGGTCGAGTATCTGAGGCCCTCTTGGACTTTACCGGTGGGGTTCATATGCACTATGAACTGAAAACAGCTCCTACTGATTTGTGGGAGATAATGCACCGAGCTTACCAGTCAGAGGTCCTTATGGGTTGTGAAACTCCAGCAGCGGTAAGCAAAGCGTAGTTATATCTTACACAAATGGTCATGCTAAACTAAACACATTAATATATTCAAGTAATAATTGAAATAAAGAATTATTGGGATTCCTTTGATTATATAGATTACATTTAACGATTATGCAAGTGATTCTAGCCATCTTGTTCACTAATTAAACCCCAAATTACCTTCAACCATACCCACACATACATTCACTCTGCAAAACCCTTCCAAAATATTTTATCTTGTATGCCTCTACAAAAAAAATTATAATAATATCACTCGGGATTCCAGATACTTTAACACTTTTACACAGTGCCATCTGCCTCCTGGTAATTTGTTGTATGTTTCCACATAATCAGAAAGAGGAGATCTTACCAAATGGCATAGTCGTGGGCCACGCTTACACCGTGACAAAGGTTTACGAGGTAAGACTGCACAATTCAAGTCTCAGCGTGCAGCAGATAATGCCATAATATCCCAAGAATAATATTTTAAAGACAAAAGATAGGGTCTGGAGTCCAGGCAGAGATTTAGCCTTTTTGCTTAAGTCTTAGTGATTCTTAGTGTTCTGCAAAGACAGTAGTGAGAAAATATTTTTGAATGGCTTGTGTAAATGTATTAAAATCAAATCAGGGATGTTTAAATTTTTTAATGCCACAGACCTCAAAATCCTCTTGAACCCTTTCCTAAAATACAATGGTGGTGTTGCCAGGTCTGCAGTTTACCCACGTAATTGGGCTAATTTTACACCAGTGGTTCTCAAACCTGTCCTGGAGAACCCCCAGCCCTGCACATTTTGTATGTCTCCCTCACACCTGATTCAACTCATCAGCTCATTAGTGGAGACTGCAAGACCTGAAGTGGGTGTGTCAGATATAGGGAGACATGCAAAATGTGCAGTGCTGGGGGTACTTCGGGTAGTTCGGGAAAAGCCGATTAGTCATCAGAAGAAACGGACGTCAGCTTGTGAGTGTGTCTTTAATACTTGTTCATAGATCTGTTGTTTAAATTAGTTACTTGCTCCTAGGAAGGAATATTTCGTTTCCTACCTATTTGTAGTCTGCATTTTCGTTGGTTGAATAGTTTTGATTGCACTTACTGGTAAATATAATCATTTGCGCCTCCATTGCTCCTTGGGCAAGGTGTTAGTTTCGTCTCGAGCCATTAGCACTCTGTTAGGCTTATTGGCTGGGCTAATCCGAAGCCGTTCACAGCGACTGTTGAAGTATTTAAACTGCTTGGTTCTTGTTTGAAATCGGGAAAAGCCGATTAGTCATCAGAAGAAACGGACGTCAGCTTGTGAGTGTGTCTTTAATACTTGTTCATAGATCTGTTGTTTAAATTAGTTACTTGCTCCTAGGAAGGAATATTTCGTTTCCTACCTATTTGTAGTCTGCATTTTCGTTGGTTGAATAGTTTTGATTGCACTTACTGGTAAATATAATCATTTGCGCCTCATTGCTCCTTGGGCAAGGTGTTAGTTTCGTCTCGAGCCATTAGCACTCTGTTAGGCTTATTGGCTGGGCTAATCCGCCGTTCACAGCGACTGTTGAAGTATTTAAACTGCTTGGTTCTTGTTTGAAATCGGGAAAAGCCGATTAGTCATCAGAAGAAACGGACGTCAGCTTGTGAGTGTGTCTTTAATACTTGTTCATAGATCTGTTGTTTAAATTAGTTACTTGCTCCTAGGAAGGAATATTTCGTTTCCTACCTATTTGTAGTCTGCATTTTCGTTGGTTGAATAGTTTTGATTGCACTTACTGGTAAATATAATCATTTGCGCCTCCATTGCTCCTTGGGCAAGGTGTTAGTTTCGTCTCGAGCCATTAGCACTCTGTTAGGCTTATTGGCTGGGCTAATCAGAAGCCGTTCACAGCGACTGTTGAAGTATTTAAACTGCTTGGTTCTTGTTTGAAATCGGGAAAAGCCGATTAGTCATCAGAAGAAACGGACGTCAGCTTGTGAGTGTGTCTTTAATACTTGTTCATAGATCTGTTGTTTAAATTAGTTACTTGCTCCTAGGAAGGAATATTTCGTTTCCTACCTATTTGTAGTCTGCATTTTCGTTGGTTGAATAGTTTTGATTGCACTTACTGGTAAATATAATCATTTGCGCCCATTGCTCCTTGGGCAAGGTGTTAGTTTCGTCTCGAGCCATTAGCACTCTGTTAGGCTTATTGGCTGGGCTAATCCGCTTCACAGCGACTGTTGAAGTATTTAAACTGCTTGGTTCTTGTTTGAAATCGGGAAAAGCCGATTAGTCATCAGAAGAAACGGACGTCAGCTTGTGAGTGTGTCTTTAATACTTGTTCATAGATCTGTTGTTTAAATTAGTTACTTGCTCCTAGGAAGGAATATTTCGTTTCCTACCTATTTGTAGTCTGCATTTTCGTTGGTTGAATAGTTTTGATTGCACTTACTGGTAAATATAATCATTTGCGCCCATTGCTCCTTGGGCAAGGTGTTAGTTTCCTCGAGCCATTAGCACTCTGTTAGGCTTATTGGCTGGGCTAATCAGAAGCCGTTCACAGCTGTTTTCACTCTATTCTCTTAATTAGACTGTGTATTTATTTGATGTCCGAGGCTGACGCGGAAGCGTCTGCGGAAGCGTTCAGCATACTCGTGTGAAGACAGACGAGTGTAAAGACAAGCGACTTTTTCCTGTGCGACTAAGACAGACGAGTGTAAAGACAAGCGACTTTTTCCTGTGCGACTAAGACAGACGAGTGTAAAGACAAGCGACTTTTTCCTGTGCGACTTTACCCGAGCAACGACACCGGCAACGCATTCAGGTATATTTTTTCCTCCCTTCCCTCACACACTCCTTTGCTATCCTCCATACTTCCACCTCTATCATGTGTTTCAAAACCATTCCGGTTGTCTCGACCACGCTCTAACATCACACGCAGACGGCAACGTAATCCTGCTAACCTGCGCCCCATCTCTACATCTTCTACTACACCTCTTTCTTTCTCTATGGCTCTCTGGAATTGTCAGTCAGCTGTCAACAAAGCAGACTTCATTTCCGCTTTTCTTTACAATCCACTCTCAGCATCTTGGGCTTGACTGAGACCTGGATTCGTCCAGAAGACTCAGCAACTCCAGCTGCCCTCTCTAACAATTTCTTTTTCTCACACCCCACGTCAGGTTGGCCGGGGTGGGGGCACTGGTCTGCTCATTTCAAATAATTGGAAATACTCAACCCACTCGCCCCTATGCAATTACAACTCATTTGAATCCCATGCGATTACTGTAATGGCTCCTATAAAACTCCAGATTGTGGTAATCTACCGTCCCCCTGGTCAAATTCTAGCCCCCTTCCTAGAGGAGCTGGATGGGTTGCTGTCCTCTTTCATGGAGGATGGAACTCCACTCTTAGTTTTTGGCGATTTCAACATTCATCTAGAAAAGCCTTATGCTACAGACTTTCATTCGCTCTTAGCTTCATTTGATCTCAAACGCCTTACCACTACTAGCACTCACAAATCAGGCAACCAACTTGATTTAATTTACACACGCGATTGTACTGCAGATAACATTCTGGTACAACCGCTACATATCTCTGACCATTTCTTCATTAAATTCACATTACACTTTGCTACCAGGGTGCCACCAACCCCCTTACCGGTTACTTTTAGACGAAACCTACGCTCCCTTTCTCCCTCACGTCTTTCCTCTGTAGTATCCTCCTCTCTTCCCTCACCTACCCATTTCTCATCTCTGGATGTGAATGCTGCTACTGATACTTTATGCTCTACTTTAACCACTTGTCTAGATGACATTTGTCCTCTCTCCTCCAGGCCAGCACGGACTGCCCCTTCTAACCCCTGGTTATCTGATGTTCTTCGTGAACATCGGACCAGACTCGAGCGGCAGAGAGAAATGGCGAAAATCAAGCGAGTCGGACCTGAGTATGTATCAATTGTTTCTTTCATCTTTCTCTGCTGAAGTCCACACTGCCAAATCATCACATTTCCATAACAAGATCAACAATGCTCCAGATATGCGTGATCTCTTCAGAACATTTAATTCTCTCCTCTGTCCCCCTCCACCACCTCCCACCACTTCTATCACAGCTGATGACTTTGCAACTTTTTACAAACAAAACTAAAACAGTCAGCAGTCAGTTTTCACCTCCACTCACACAGGACCCCAACCAACTAGATCCACTGCTCAAACTCCCATCTTCTCCTTCTGTCCCTCACTGAGGCGGAAGTATCCAAACTTCTCCTCTCCAGCCATCCTACAACATGTCCTCTAGACCCTATCCCCTCACACCTTCTCCAAGCAATCTCTCCCACACTCCTACCAGCACTCACACACATTATCAACACATCTCTCCTCACAGGCATCTTCCCCACTGCATTCAAGCAGGCTCGGGTAACCCCACTGCTCAAAAAACCTATATTAAACACTTCTCTTTGGAAAACTACAGACCTATCTCTCTCCTTCCATTCATTGCCAAAACACTCGAACGAGTTGTCTTTAACCAGGTCTCATTGTTTCTTTCACAGAACAACAAACTGGACACTAAACAGTCAGGTTTCAGGAGTGGCCATTCAACTGAGACTGCGCTACTATCGGTCACTGAAGCCCTGCGAATTGCAAAAGCCAATTCCAAATCATCAGTCCTCATTCTGCTGGATCTGTCTGCCGCTTTTGACACTGTCAATCATCAGATCCTCCTGTCCACCCTCTCATCACTGGATATCACTGGGATTCCACTGGTTTGAATCCTATCTCACTGGTCGGTCTTTCAGGGTGGCCTGGGAGGAGGTATCCAAAGCACATAAATTGGTCACTGGGGTTCCCCAGGATCGGTTCTTGGACCCCTCCTCTTCTCCACATACACTACATCACTGGCTCCCATCATACAGGCACATGGCTTCTCCTACCACTTCTATGCTGATGACACACAGCTCTATCTCTCATTTCGACCAGATGATCCAACGGTAGCTGCACGGATCTCAGGCTGCCTGGCGGACATCTCGGCATGGATGAAAGAACACCATCTACAGCTCAACCTGGCAAAGACTGAGCTTCTTGTCTTCCCTGCAACTCCAACTCTACAGCATGATTTCACGATTCAGTTAGGTTCGTCAACAATTACCCCATCAGCTTCGGTCAGAAATCTTGGTGTAATCTTCGATGACCAGCTGACCTTCAAAGAGCACATTGCAAAGACTGCTCGATCTTGCAGGTTTGCACTTCACAACATCAGAAAGATCAGGCCCTTTCTGACAGAGCATGCTGCACAACTTCTTGTCCAGGCCCTTGTCATTTCTAGACTGGACTACTGCAATGCTCTTCTAGCTGGACTTCCATCAAACACAATCAAACCTCTACAAATGATTCAGAATGCAGCAGCACGACTGGTCTTCAACGAGCCCAAGAGAGCCCATGTTACACCTCTCTTTGTCTCCTTGCACTGGCTACCAGTTGCAGCTCGCATCCAGTTCAAGACACTGATGCTTGCATATAGAACAATCACAGGCTCAGCACCCACCTACTTCCACTCACTATTACGAATCTACATCCCTCCAGAAGCCTGAGATCTGCTAGTGAGCGACGCCTCGTGGTACCATCACAGAGAGGCTCAAAATCACTCTCCAGAACATTCTCTTTCACTGCTCCTGGCCGGTGGAATGATCTTCCCACCCCCATCCGAATACTGGATCCCTGTCAATTTTCAAGCAACAACTGAAAACTCACTCTTTCAACTCTACTTGACTATATAAAAAAAAAAAAAAACACTTTCACTTTTTCAAAATCTTCATCTTTCTCTTTATCTTTCTCTCCTTCCCTTGCTAGCTTGTACTTATTTGAACAATGCCTGAGACTTGGTGTTATTGGCACTTCCTCTGTATGTTTGCCTCTTCAAGATTAATCGCTTATGTACTCCCAATTGTAAGTCGCTTTGGATAAAAGCGTCTGCTAAATGACTAAATGTAAATGTAAATGTAAATGTACTTCATGGAGAGGTTTGAAACGTCCCGGGTTACATATGTAACCCTGGTTCCCCGAGGAACGAGACGCTGCGTCGAGGCGCTATGGGGAACGCCATCAGCGTTGTCCAGCTCTGAATCATATGTGTAATCAGTCAAAATTGACGGCCAGACGTCCAGGTGCGGTGACGTCATGACCAGGATGCTTAAAAGCACGTGATGTGCAGCCGCGCCAGCTTCCAGGAATGAAGGATAGCTCTAGTAGGGATGCCGGAAGTATGGCCCCGGCGACGGCGTCTCGTTCCCTCGGGGAACCAGGGTTACACGTAACCCGGGACGTTCCTCTCCGGGAACATCGAGCTGCGCCGAGACACTATGGGGAACGAGATGTCCACGCCGCCATACTTGCAAATCCCTGCTTAGTGTGTGGAATGCACAGCTATGGCAAGGGAATAGACAAGCCAGGAGTGGCTCGCAGAGCCAGGTCGTAGAACCTGGAAAGTTAGGGGCGTAGACCACCCACCAGCGTCACAGATGTCCTGCACAGGTACACCTGCCAGAAGGCCTTGGAGGCCGCCATTCCTTAAGTTGAGTGAGCCTTGATTCCCAAAGGCGAGGGAGATCAGAGGACTCGAGGTCATAGGAGAGCATCCAGATCCACTACTTAGTATAAGCACCCTGGCCTCCACCGGAGGAAACGTCTAAATAGAGTTTTGCCTACTGAAAGGCCACCAAGAGGGGCGTGGTAGGTCGCTATAGCCGCCACGTAGACCTTCAGGGTGGAGTGGGCTAACCCTGCGGAGAAACGGGCCTGCGAGAACTCCAGCACTGTACCAGCAGGCAGTTAACTGGATCAAGCTGGCGGTCTCCGCACCCTGAGTCTCAACTTCAGTACAGTTTCCTTATTGAGGGAGCTCTAGATTGGAGGATGGTCTCAGCAACCTCAGTTGAGAGACCAGAGGCTATGAGTTGTGCCCCCTCGGGAGCCACACCCACAGTTTCACAACTCCGAGCGGGGGTGAAAGATCATGCCCGCTGCCAGTGAGAGGAGATCCCTCCTGACGGGAATCCCCCATGGAGAGCCGTCGAGGAGAGAAATCGGGTCAGAGAACTATACTCGGCCCAGCCAGAATAGGGTTTTCAATAGAAGGACCCCATCCATGCGCTCTCTCTAGAACTCCCAGGAGCTGAGCGATCGGGGAAGGCATACAGATGAAGCCTCAGCCACGATTGTACCATAGCATCCAGCCCCAGCGGAGCTGGATGTCTGCCTTGACAGGATGGCTGCTCCTATATTGCCACGAAGGAAGAACCCGATATTAACACACGCTTTGCCCTAAAGCACATTTCAGGAACTTCCTGTGATGAGTATGCATCTTTAGATCGCTCGTGACCACCAGTCCTCGGATCTGGTGTGAGACACGTGCTTGAAGAGAGCTTTCTGAACTTCAGTCGTGTGACTGAGCGGTTCAGTTAGCTTAGATCTAAGACGGACGCAACCCCTTTCCCAGGAACAATGAAGTACGGCTGTAGAACCCGGACTCTTTGTCTAGAGCAGGGACCACCTCGATGGTCTCCTCCCTCAGGAGAGTGCTCACTTCTTGTTCCATTACCAGAGCCTGCTCGGGACCCACCAGCATGGGAGTTCCCCGTAGAAAGGCTGCGGCAGAGCGTCACATAGGCAGTCTGAGGCAGGGGCTCCCAAGCCGCCGGGTGGCCTGCTAAGGGAACCAGTCTCTTGAGACTGGCCTCTGGTGTACTTAGAGCTAGCTCGGTGCCCTGGAGCGGAGGACCGGCAGGGGACGGCCGACCTAGCTGCTCTAGAGACCCCCGAAGGGGTGGCGAGCCTCCCAGCTCCGCTACATTTCTGGGCGGAAGAGACTGAGAGAAACGCTCGCTGGAGACCGCTGCGCCCTGGGACACTGGCAGGGTTAGCAGACTGATCTCCTGAGGGCACTGAGGAGAGACGGGCACCGTGTAATGCGGTGTACACCGCTCTTCCCCAGAGGGGCCTGCCCACATAAGTCCTGGGCTGTAGCATCAGGACTGCCTTAGAAGTCTCCTATTGGAAACGATGGTCACAAACTTTAATCTTTTCCCGTCCCAATCCCACGAAAAAACTGGAGGAAAATCTCCACTCCCGGAAGAATGACTCCCATTCCCTCCCACTCCCGTGTTGTTGTTTTTGTTTTTTTTGCCGATAACTGTCAATTACAGTAAAAATATAGTACAGATCACAGCGTGCCCACCTTATTAGTTGAATAAAACCCAAAATGTCGTTTTTGTTATTATATTGAACTGAAAGCCATCTTATTATGCAGTGTTGCACAGATTAAATTTCATGTAAATCATCCATACTAACACACACGTCTTCCATTTTTTTTGACATTTCACTCTATAGATATATTTTTCTATGTACTGTATTTTTAGATATATTCGAGTTTCGAAGTTTCTCGCTCAAGTTCACATGAGACCTAAAGCGCATTCTGTTTGCTTAAAAGCGCAACGTTTCGTTGTTATTCTGAGTGCACACAAATAAACGTAGAGTCTTTACAGATTCGAAAGATGTATTAGGCTACTTTTATCTGTATGACCAAAAATGACGGAGATTTTAAGAGCAAGTGAGCGCACCGGAGCCTGTTTTGCAGCAAACGCGCTTCCACACAAACACTTCAATAGCGCACATTTCTCTAGGTTAACATCATATTGAGCGGCCAAGTAAAGTTGCTACTACATACATCTTTCAGATGAAAAGCCATATTTGAGGTTGATGAATGATAGGTGAGCGTTTGGATGTCCTGCCCGATTGTATTACCACATAGACCAGCCGTTAACAATCTGTCCATCACGGACTGCGAGCCTCTAGTTCAAGACCTGCCTCGCCCCCTACAGTGCAATTCGGCTAGGTATACATCCGCGCTAAAATATCAGGGTGAAAGTCATCATAGCTTGCTAGTATAGACCCAGCTCCCAACCCAACTTTGAGAATAGATTAACGGCGATTTTTTTTTTTTATCGCCCGATAAGAGTCTCACGTTAACGCAGCACGTTAACGCCGATAACGGCCCACCACTAATATAAATATATATCTAACTTTCATAGTCAGATAAAATGCATAGTTAATTATTCAAAATTAAATGCAGTCAAACACCCAGACAAGTAAACACGGTCTGAAAGTTCATAAATGAACCGAGAATTACCATAATGCGCGCGTTGCCTCGGAACAAAACAAATAAATCTTCTTGGAGAGAAACTGCTGCAGATTAGCGCACTCACTCACGGGGGAAGAACTACAGCTTAGGCTTCCGCCCCGAGAGAGCGCTAGACCTGGGGAATACAGGTGGAAATAGGGTGAACCCATCTCCAAACCGTCCGCCAGATCTATGTGCGATCCCGTGATCTCACCAGCCGCGGTGCCTCAGCAGCAGCGGGACCGCGAGATCATAGGCGCGGACACACTCATCGGAGCGTGCCCGGCGGGAGCGCAATGCATTGCAGCGGACGCTGGATCTGATGGGAAAGGAAGAAGATCGGGGATCACCCTTCTTAATCTTTCCATCTAATCCATCTGCGAGCACAGCCACTGCTCCGCCTCAGCGGCAGCGTGGCAGGTGCTGCGAGGACGCAGGTGGAAACTCCCTCCTCAAAGAGAGTTTTCGCCTCCCAGCCAGATCATCGCAAAAACTGTGTGTATCCCGCTCGTGTTATAGCGTGGGCAGGGAGGAACACACAGTCTGTAACGTGATCTACTTTCGCCCTCATTGGCCTTTGATATGTCTACTTCTAGTCTTTCTTTGCCTATCTTTTTAAGAATAAACTTTCTTATTTCCTATCTTGATAGTAACAGACTCACAGAACACAATCGACTGACACACACAGAGAGCTTTGCTGAATGACAAAAAAGCTGGCGCTGGCTGCACATCACGTGCTTTTTAGCATCCTGGTCATGACGTCACCGCACCTGACGTCTGGCCGTGAATTTTGACTGATTACACATATGATTCAGAGCTGGACAACGCTGATGGCGTTCCTCGACGCAGCTCGATGTTCCCGGAGGGAACCACTGTTTTACACTATTTCTGTGGGTAGTTCTTTTAGTCCACAGGTTAAAGCACAACCCCAACTCCCCAGATAAAAACAAACAAACAAACAAACAAACAAACAACAAAAATAAAATAAAACTGTCTTAAGCATTTGGGAGGATTTTGTTACTCAGACCTGGCAACCCTCACTGATGCCAACTATATAATTTAATGTAATACGATCCATTTATAATGTGCTAGGAACATATTAAGCAAGGAAGTTAACCACAGGTTGCTTCAGGAGATTTCTCAGAATCCTTTCTAGACTTCACAAGCTTGTTACTGTTAGAAAGTGTGTGGGAACTTGATGAGAAAATCTTTTAACATCCACTGAATGCAGCAAATAATTGCAAATAAGTATTTTACTTCAGAATTTTGTAAACTATTGCAAAATTGTAAAATATACAATTTAGTTTATAGTCTATTAAATATATACTAAAAGAATATCTGACACATTTATATACCACTAAATGTATTTTACTTCAGAATTCTTGTAAAACTATTGCAAAATTGTAAAATATACAATTTAGTTTATAGTCTATTAAATATATACTAAAAGAATATCTGACACATTTATATACCACTAAATGCAGTTGAAATCATGCTCAACAGGTCATGAGTGGTAGAAACCCAGTTAAGCTGGTTAGATTGTTCAACCCGTGGGGAGACAGTGAATGGAAAGGAGACTGAGTGACAAGTAAGCTCTGCTTTTATTCAACATTATAGCAGATAACTAAAGAGCAGAACAACTGGCAGTAAACATATAAAACATCAATTTTTTTAATGCAAAAGCAAAGGCAAGTAGACATGCTGTCCTTAACTAACATTATAATTGTCAAAGTTATTTTTGTCCCGATATTAATTTTGCATTATTCTTTCAGATCCCCTTTGTGGAACACAGTGTGCAATGAGGATCACAAACAACTCCTTGTAAATGAAAATGGAGAGTTCTGGTGAGCATGAACCATGTCTACATTTACATTCTCAAAATGTACTAAAACACAAAATACATTTTGTCTAGGATAAATGTTAACAATTGTTTTTCTTTAATCGCAGGATGTCTATGAACGATTTCCTTAGAACATTTGACAACATGGACATGTGCTGTATCTGTCCTGATTTTCTGGAAGATAAGTCTGCTTGTCGCTGGATTTCCAAGTACCACCATGGCAGCTGGGTTTCTGGGAGCACAGACGGAGGATGCATTAATTATGCAGGTACTTTTCCTGAATTATAAAAGCTGGTTATGATTGCAAATCTGATGTTAACACCCCTCTACTGTGATTTGTAGACAGCTTCTGTAAAAACCCCCAGTTTTGGCTGAGGATTAATGAGTTTGATAAGGCCTGTGAACAAGGCCAAAACAATGTTCTGGTGACTCTCATACAGAAATCTGACAAGAGACACAGACGCCGCTGCACACCATGGCATCGGCTTCTACGTGTTTGAAGTCAGTATTAACACAAAGGCAATAAATATGGTCGTACTGTGCATGTAAGATGCCTTTGTGTTTGAAGTGTAACCTTATGTTTATTTTGAACTTTTACAGATTCCACCTGAGGCAAGTATATACATTATATCACAGTTTCTTGTTTTAATCACATGGTTTAAAAAATGCACTGTGTATTTCAAGTTGTGTCAATACATATTACATTGTTTGTTATACCTTTCTGGCACATTAATTTTACATGTTCAGTTAAATTTTTTTTTTTTCATTATCTGTTAGATGAGATCTGAGGGAAAGTTTGGATCAAGCTTTTTCCATGGAAGAAAGCCTGTGGTAACAAGCGAACCCTTTCAGGATGCAAGACAGGTGATGAAATTCTTCAGGCTGGAGCCGGGAGAGTATCTCATCGTACCATCCACATACCATCCCAATAAGAGTGGAGAATTCATCCTGTCCATTCTCTGCAAAAATGAGATCCACATTCAGTAAGTTGCATGAAGGCCTGATAGACCGACATGTTAGTTATGCTTGTAAAAATATATATTTTTTATTTTTTTAGAAAGGACACTGAAAGAATGGAGAGAACTTTTCTTGTGGATATTTTAGGCGGGTCTGAGGTAATAATACACAGAATCACTGTGCAAAAGTATTAGTATTCTCTTTTTTTAGTTTGTCAATGTGCAGTCAGAGAATTACACACTGAAATAGTTCTTCTTTAAGCAAATCTGCAATTATGGACAGATAAATCCCGTTTTTGTCAATGCAGCTATAATATGGAAATAAGACCAGATATTATAACTCAGCTTTAGGACTCTAAACTCTATGTATGTATGTTACTGATTAAACAGTTCAGTTCTAGTTGTCATTTTAGCAGGTTTCTCTTCATTATCTTTTCTCACGTTTAGATCCATTACACTGAAGAAGAGGATGACCGATCGAAAACTAAAACACTGTTTCGGCAATATTCTGATCAAGTAAATTTGAAAGCTAATATATTATCAAAAATTGCATTAAACTGCAGCTGCTGTGCTTAACAATATAACAAGTTTCAATCTTTTGAATGTCTTCTTTGGAAACAGTTTAAAGTTGTTGATGCTGAGAAGCTTCAATTGCTTCTTAAAGAAAACCTACTTCGAGGTGAGTGTTTTAAAAGTCCTGTACATTCTATGTGAAATATACTTTAGATAGTTTTGAAATCTCACAAATGTATCTTTTGTGACTTATACCTTTTTAGGGCATAAAAACCCTGAAGGATTTGGCCTGGATTCCTGTAGAAGTATAATAGCCATGTCAGATGTATCCTTTATTCTTTAAGCATGTAATTAAAAATGTACAAATTATTTGTTGAATGATGATGATTTATCTCCCAGGTTCAGTATGTATTTGCAGTCATATTGTAAAGAATTTTTTTTTATCTCTATATAATTCCATGACTGTAACAATAACAAAAGCTCAATGTTACTGGAAGACTCCGCGGACCAGACTTCATTCGTCTATGGAACCGTATTTTGACATACAAGGTAAGTGGAAAGTCTGGAATTTAGCTCCAGATTTGTATTGTATTTAGAAAAGAAATTTAGCTATGTATTGATTTACATTAATATATATTTTTTCAATTTTCATGAAGAATAATATTTCATATTTTGTATTATTATTATTTTGTTTTTACAGAATATCTTCTACAGCATGGATTCTTCCAGAGATGGCGTTCTGTCTTTCAACGAACTGCAAAATGCATTGGAGAAAACAGGTTGAGACTAACACAGTTTATGCTTTGCTCCGGTGAACCGTTGTTGAAAATATTGTACTCTTTTTAGTAGTAGGTTAGTATTCAATATTTGCATTACCATATCATTGTAAATGTTACTGCCAGCATAATAGCCACCCTATTGTCCAGTGACCCACAATATAATATTGATATACTGATATAACATGTTTATTCACAAATTGCAAATATACTATATTTACTGTATGTCATTGTACCCTAGGCCTGCATCTAAATGAAGAAATCCTGAATCTCATGTTTGTACGGTATGGTGGTGCTACTGAACATGTCTCTCTGGAGGGTTTCATATGCCTTATCATGCGTTTGAACTGCATGGCCAGTGAGTAGGACTCCAGTGTACTGGACAGAAACTGTCGCAATGCAATAATAATTAAAAAAACCTTTATATATATATATATATATATGTATGTATATAGCATGCATAGAGTTATGGCCAAAAATGTCAGCACCCTTGATAAATATGATCAAAGAAGGCTGTGAAAATTAATCTGCATTGTTAATCCTTTTGATCTTTTATTTAAAAGAAATCACAAAAATCAAACCTTTCATTGAATACTAAGAATTTAAAATGGGGGGGGGGGGGTATTATGAAATATTTTTGTCTCTAATACACATTGGCCACAATTATCGACACCCTTTTATTCAATACTTTTTGAAACCTCCATTTGCCAGTTTAACAGCTCTAAATTTTCTCCTATAATGCCTGATGAGGTTAGAGAACACCTGACAAGAGATCAGAGACCATTCCTTCATCCAGAATCACTCCAGACCCTTTAGATTCCCAGCTCCATGACGGTGCTTCTCCTCTTCAGTTCACTCACTCATTTTCTACAGGGTTCAGGTCAGAGGACTGGAATGGCCAGAGCAGAAGCTTGGTTTTGTGCTCAGTGACCCATTATTGTATTGTTTTGAGGTTTGTGTTTGGATTATTGTCCGGTCGGAAGATCCAAACATGGCCCATTATAAGATTTCTATCAGAGTCAGTCACTTATATATTTTGTATCTGTTGATCAAATCCATGATGCCATGTGTCTAAACAAGATGTCCAGGACCTCCAGAAGAAATATAGGCCCACAACATAAAAAATACAGCAGTATGTTTAATTGTAAACATGGGGTACTATTTATCCCTGTGTTCACCAAACTCATCTTGAGTGTTTGCTGATAATTTTTTTTTTTTTTTTGTTACATCTGACCATAGAAGCCAATCCCATTTGAAGCTCCAGTCGTGTCTGATAACTGAAAATGCTGGAGTTTGTTTTTGGGATGAGCTAGGATCATTTTTATTGAAACCCTCCCAAACAACATGTGGTGATGTAGGTGCTATTTGACAAATTTTATTTTAAGGTTTTCTGACCCTGAGACTCAACTATTTTCTTCAATTCTCCAGCTGTGGTCCTTGGAGAGTCTTTAGCCACTCAAACTCTCCTTCTCACTGTGCTTTAGGATTATATAGACACGTCCTCTTCCAGATAGTTTTGTAACATTTTATGTTGATTGGAAATTCTTCAATTATTGCCCTGATGGTGGAAATGGGAATTCTCACTGCTCTAGCTCTTTTCTTAAAGCCACTTCACTAATTTGTGAAGCTCAGTTAAATTTTGCTGCACATGAGAAATATATTCTTTGGTTTTCTCATTGTGATGGATGATTAAAGGAATTTGGGCCTTGTTTTCCCTCCTATTTATATTTCTGTGAAACAGGAAGCCATGGCTGAATAATTTACATTTATGCATTTAGCAGACGCTTTTATCCAAAGCAACTTACAGTCCATTCAGGCTATACTTTTTTTTATGTGTGTTCCCTGGGAATTGAACCCACAACCTTTTGCGCTGCTAACGCAATGCTCTACCAATGAGCCACATGAACACCAACGTGTTTCCAACGTTTACTTGAGAAAAAAAACATTTATTTCATAATTATATTTTCCCCCATTTTAAATTCTTATTATCCAATGAAAGGTTCGTTTTTTTGTGATTTTTATTTTTTATAAAATATCAAAAGGATTAACAAAGCATATAAATGTTCACAGCCTTCTTTGATCATATTTATCCAAGGGTACATATATTGTTGGCCATGACTGTATATGTATATGCAAATATGGTAATAATTTTAACTAAACAAGAGGAATAAAGCATGTTATTTTTATTTAGTACTCTCCTGAATAAGCTATTTCACATAACAGATGTTTATATATACTCCACAAGACAAAATAAAAACTGAATTCATAAGAAATTACCCCATTCAAAAGTTTACATACCCTTGAATCTTAATAATCTGTGTTGTTTCCTGGATGATCTACGACCGTTTTTCTGTGTTGTGATAGTTGTTCACGAGTCCCTCGTTGATCCTGAGCAGTTCAATTACCTGCTGTTCTTCAGACAAATCCTCCAGCTCCTGCACACTCATTGGTTTTACAGCATCTTCTGCATAATTGAAGCCTTTCCAACAGTGACTGTATGATTTGGAGACACCTTTTCACACTGAGGGCAATTGAGGGACAAATACACAGCTATTACAAAGGTAGGCTATAAGCATTTACTGATGCTAAGGAAGGCAACAGAGTGCATTAAAACAGAGGGTGTAAACTTTTGAACAGGATGATGATGTACAAATGTTTCTTATTTTGTTTTAAAAAGGTTTGTTATGAAAATGGAAAAACTTGGGATATGCGATGTGACTGGGATACTTGTAACACTGATTCCATATATCCTGAGAGGATATAATTAATAAGAAGATATATAATTAATTGTATTACATTTCCTAAACCCAAACAAAACTGAGCAAAATGTCCCTAAGCATTCAACCACAATCCACATGAAGGCAAAAATTTCTTCTTATCATACACTCGTTAAGTTACAATTTTAATCTGCTCAAGCAGAGCATGAATATTATCTTGTCCTTCAGCAAGGTATCTCTGGCTAAAACTGGCTAACGTTGAAGTTAGTGAGTCCATTCTAACGTACAAACCTAAATAGCAAACTGTTCTCATGTCATGTACAGTGTAGGTCAAAACACATAAACGAAGATTTACATTTCAGTGCATCTCAATACTAAACTGGTTAAATATACAGTGGGGCAAAAAAAGTATTTTACATGATGAAATTTTGTTATTGACCAAATACTTATTTTGCACCATAATTTGCAAATAAATTCTTTAAAAATCCTACAATGTGATTTTCTGGATTTTTTTTCTTATTTTGTCTCTCATAGTTGAGGTATACCTATGATGAAAATTACAGGCCTCTCTCATCTTTTTAAGTGGGAGAACTTGCACAATTGGTGGCTGACTAAATACTTTTTTGCCCCACTGTACATGCAGTTAATCGAACTCTACGGTACATTAACAGTGCTGATCCTGCATGTTGTCATCCATGATCGTGACGACCGAAATATGAGACACCTTCCACTTGAATTGTGATCTGTAAACCCTCGCTTGGAGTTGGAGTTAAATAATATTTAATATATCCCTCCATGGCATAATTAATTCCCATTTGAATGATGGCCATTCTATGTCCAAAATTGTGCAAAAACACAGTGAAACAAGGTTTTCACACTGCAGCTGTCATTGTAAGTAAGTGAACAACTCTGTTTGTTTGTCTGAGGGAGCAACAGTAACTAGGGTGACGGGCTTATGGTAGGTCAATTGTCCTCCATATGAAAGATGGATCTCAAAATCATACAATCACTGTTGGAAAGGGTTGAAATATGTAGAAAAGGTTGTAAAACCAAAGAATATGCAGGAGCTGGCGGATTCTTCTGAAGAACAGCAGACATTAGAACTGTTTAGGACCAACGAGGGACTCATGAACAACTATCACATGGATCATCATGGATCATAGTCATCCAGGAAACGACACACAGGAGAATATATAAACATCTGTTATGTAAAATAGCTTATTCAGGACATATTTGCATATTCTTCAAGGGGTACGTAATCTTATCAGCACAACTGTATGTATGTGTACGTATACATATAATGGACGTATATATATATATGTATGAACACGTATATGTGAAGAAATACTCCTGGGCATTATGTTTTGGATTTATTGCATATGAACAGTCTTTATTCTTTTCATCAGGAATATTCCAGAAACTGTGTGAAAATGGAAAGATAACTCTTGATGAGAGTGAGGTAATCCTGGTGTAAACATAATTTTTTTTACCCAAATTTCCAAACATGTACACATGCTTAATAGTTCATGCATATACAACCTGTTTCTGTGTTTTAGTGGATCGAACTCACCATGTTCTCATGAGGGAACGTCTGTCAAATGCAAGAAGCAGTGTAAAAGAAAACATCAGTTTGGTGATAAAAACAAACAAATCTAAATATTTCTTAATTTTTCTATATCAAACTGATAAACAAATTGTGATGGTTATACAATTTCTTCTTTGCTCTTTTATCCCTCTATTAAAATGCATTTCAATTTTTTTCTTAAAATTCATTTGTGACCCTGTACAAAAAAAACAGTCATAAGTAGCATGAGTGCATTTGTAGCAATTATTAAAAATACATTGTATGGGTCAAAATTATATTTTTTTATTTTAAGCCAAAAATCATTAGGATATTAAGTAAAGATCATGTTCAATGAAGATATTTTGTAAATTTCCTACCATAAATATATTAAAACTTAATTTTTGATTAGTAATATGTATTGCTAAGGATTTCATTTGGACAACTTTAAAGGTGATTTTCTCAATATTTCGATTTTTTTGCACCTTCAGATTCCAAATTTTCAAATAGTTGTATCTCGGCCAAATATTGTCATATTCTAACAAACCATACATCAATTGAAAGCTTATTTATTCAGCTTTCAGATCATGTGTATGCTTTATGACTGGTTTTCATGTGACCCTTGAGCTTTTATGACTGGTCACATTTGATATACAAATTTAATATGATCAAACTATTTGTAGTAATTGCAAAAATTCAGCTTATTTCACTGTTTGAAAAGTTATGCATGTAATATATGTATTTCTCATTGTATATACATATTCAAGCAGATGCTATTTTAATACTAGTTCTGATGCTGTTGTGATTGTGAAGTAAGAATATTTCTCAGCACAACATCATCCATTTCAAGGACTTTGAAACACTGACATGCCAGGGAAAGGTGTTTGGTGTCAGATGGTGACCATTGTTTGTCTGATATCAGCCACATTGGTGACATCCACAAAAGATAAAATATTCAGCTGTCTTGTGAACATTTCTAATGTATACTATACTCTTTAAAAAAAAAAAAAACTATTGATTTTAAAAGCACTTGAAATGAAAATTGTTCCAATTGTACGAATAGCTATATGGTTTTAATTACTTTTTCTTTAGCATTTTTATTTTATTTGCTTTAGTGTATAATTAAGGTAACTGTTACTTTTTTAATTAGTAATGTTTTCAACTCAAGTAACTGTAACTGAAGTAAATTTGCAAGTATTGATGTTTTTCAATGCATTGTCATTTTGTAAATGAACACTAAATATTGAACACACTGTCATTTTATAATTCACAGCCTCATTTTCATATATTAAAAAAAAATATATGGCTCTGCTCACTATGGTTTGTTGCCTATGTTGTTTTGCTATCGCCTTCTAAAGGATTATCTGATGGACCTGTCACAAAATATAAAACATTGAAAAACATTTAAAGTGGCTGTCTGGTTGTGCTATTCCTTAATACAAAGTTAAATTTAGCTTTGCTCATGAACTCGTAAGTTCTGACATAAAGTCATAAAATATAAGTTTGGAATGCTGTAATTCTGGACCATGATGACATCACATACTGTAGGTGTGAGGCGTTTGAATATTCTTTACACTCTGACATGCTTTATCTTATGAAGACGCCTGAATGGCAGGAAAAAACAACCTCTACACAAAGTGAGGGTGGGATGAATGCAAAAAGAAAAGAAAAGAGTATTCCACAGGTGTCAAGCACAAAACCAGACACAGGGAGGAAAAAGCAATCTTTTACCATAACTTTCTGATCAACTATACCCTTGCAGGTGTGATGTATATCTTCCTTTTTATATTTTATTTAATTTATTTTAACTAATCAATTTCTATAAGTTAATTATGAAATATTTAAATATATAGTTTCAATATTTAGTATCTAAAATATTGATGGCGGGAAAAAATGCATGATCTTACCTTTGATCTGTCTTAATATATTTCTTTGTTGTTGTGAGGAAGAACACTGTAACATCTATAAACATTGACAGTGCACATTACACCATATTCACTACATTACATCATTTATGTGACATTGTATCATTTACACTGCACCACAAAATGGTTCTGACTTTATAGGGAGTGCGGATCTGACTTTACAGGGTGTGCGGATCTCACGCAGACCTAGATGGCGGATTCATGTCTGAGGCCCTGATGGACTTCACTGGTGGGGTGCATTTGGAGTTTGTGTTGAATGAAGCCACTGCTTATCTGTGGGACATTATGGATCATGCAACCAAGTCAAAAAACCTCATGGGCTGTGCTTCTTATCACCGGGTTATACCTCTCATAATCCTGGATTCAATGCTTCATTGACAAATACTGTAGGCTTAAAGCAATGATATAGAAAAACATGTACGTAGGATTTACAAAAGTGTTTCTAAGAAATGAGAGTCATAGACTGGATTAGACAGGTGGAGTTATACACTGAACTCAACCAGTCAGATTCCAGGACCAGATATACTATAATTTAAAAAGGGTTGTAAAAAAAAAAATCTTCATTTACTCACCTTCACGCCATTCCGAAACTCATAAGACTTGCATTCTTCGAAGCACACATTGTCTTAATTTGCAAACAAAAATAATAATTTGAATACTGTGAAACATGTTGGCCAACATTTTTTTCTGTGGCAAGTGTGAAGGATTTCAGTTTCTTAGCATGACAAAGACTTCTGATGAACTTCTGCCAAACACTTCTTTGTTAACAAAGACATAAGCTGGGAGTTGGGTGGGGCTTCTGCAGGTGTTTTAAAAACATAAAGTAGGGCAAACATGTATAAAAGCCAGTAACAGACAGAAACGACTACCATTCATTTGGGCAAAACTTCTTGTTCCAGTAATTTGATGCACCCTTGAAGGTAAATATTCAATTCAGTAATGCAATACGTTAAAGTTAATTAGTTTAATAGGAATGGATAAACTGTATTTTTTATTGTAGATACAAACTAGTTAGTTGAAAACACACTTAATGTGAATGAAAACCGATCAAATGTTATGAGTACTTGTATGAATTTAATTACATTTAATTTTTAATAGGCTGTAATCTATGAAAACTAAAGTACTTGTGTGCTAGTGCATATTTACATCTTTAAATGGTGTTCTGTAAGAATGTATATACCATTGTCGGTGTATATCTGAAGCATAAACAGTAGAGCATGGCACTAACAATAGATACAATTTATGCTATGAATACAATGTAAGTTGCTTTGAATGAATGCTTCAAGTATAATGTAAGTGTAACATAGGAAAATAAATAACAGGATATAATTTGTTTAAATCTAACAGAAAATGTAGACAACTATTTCCAAAGATTAGAAGAGCACAGACATGTAGACAGATGCATTGAGCTGTCTGGAGAGTAAACACCTCTTAATTGATTTTAAAATGAAGAGGAACAGTTTGTGGCTGGATTTATGGCGGCAGGGAATGTCATGTGGTAAATTTGCTTGACATGAATGTGACATTTTTTTCACAGCATTGTACAAACCCGATTCCAAAAAAGATGGGACACTGTACAAATTGTGAATAAAAACAGAATGCAATGATGTGGAAGTTTCAAATTTCAATATTTTATTCAGAATACAACATAGATGACATATCAAATGTTTAAACTGAGAAAATGTAACATTTTAAGGGAAAAATAAGTTGATTTTAAATGTCATGGCATCAACACATCTCAAAAAAGTTGGGACAAGGCCATGTTTACCACTGTGTGGCATCCCCTCTTCTTTTTATAACAGTCTGCAAACGTCTGGGGACTGAGGAGACAAGTTGCTCAAGTTTAGGAATAGGAATGTTGTCCCATTCTTGTCTAATACAGGCTTCTAGTTGCTCAACTGTCTTAGGTCTTCTTTGTCGCATCTTCCTCTTTATGATGCGCCAGATGTTTTCTATGGGTGAAAGATCTGGACTGCAGGCTGGCCATTTCAGTACCCGGATCCTTCTTCTACGCAGCCATGATGTTGTAATTGATGCAGTATGTGGTCTGGCATTGTCATGTTGGAAAATGCAAGGTCTTCCCTGAAAAAGACGACTTCTGGATGGGAGCATATGTTGTTATAGAACTTGGATATACCTTTCAGCATTGATGGTGCCTTTCCAGATGTGTAAGCTGCCCATGCCACACGCACTCATGCAACCCCATACCATCAGAGATGCAGGCTTCTGAACTGAGCGCTGATAACAACTTGGGTTGTCCTTGTCCTCTTTAGTCCGGATGACATGGCATCCCAGTTTTCCAAAAAGAACTTCAAATTTTGATTCGTCTGACAACCGAACAGTTTTCCACTTTGCCACAGTCCATTTTAAATGAGCCTTGGCCCAGAGAAAATGCCTGCGCTTCTGGATCATGTTTAGATATGGCTTCTTTTTTGACCTATAGAGTTTTAGCCGCCAACGGCGAATGGCACGATGGATTGTGTTCACCGACAATGTTTTCTGGAAGTATTCCTGAGCCCATGTTGTGATTTCCATTACAGTAGCATTCCTGTATGTGATGCAGTGCTGTCTAAGGGCCCGAAGATCACGGGCATCCAGTATGGTTTTCCGGCCTTGACCCTTACGCTCAGATTGTTCCAGATTCTCTGAATCTTTGGATGATATTATGCACTGTAGATGATGATAACTTCAAACTCTTTGCAATTTTTCTCTGAGAAACTCCTTTCTGATATTGCTCCACTATTTTCGCCGCAGCATTGGGGAATTGGTGATCCTCTTCCCATCTTGACTTCTGAGAGACACTGCCACTCTGAGAGGCTCTTTTATACCCAATCATGTTGCCAATTGACCTAATAAGTTGCAAATGGGTCCTCCAGCTGTTCCTTATATGTACATTTAACTTTTCCGGCCTCTTATTGCTACCTGTCCCAACTTTTTGGAATGTGTAACTCTCATGAAATCCAAAATGAACCAATATTTGGCATGACATTTCAAAATGTCTCACTTTCAACATTTGATATGTTATCTATATTCTATTGTGAATAAAATATTAGTTTATGAGATTTGTAAATTATTGCATTCCTTTTTTATTCACAATTTGTACAGTGTCCCGACTTTTTTGGAATCGGGTTTGTAATATATTTGTATTGTTATTGTATTTCCCTAGAAAGATTTCAAAATGCCTCCTCCAGTGGTTCCACATGGCATGTGCTTAAAAGTCATAAATGACCGCAACATGAAGGGTGATGTGGCTCTAAAACAAATCCTCTGAAGTTCATGGATCAGGACTACAACATTTTACAAGACTACTGTCTCAAGACAAATCAGAGATTTGTTGATGAGTTTTCCACCAGATCCCTGTTCTATTGGTGAAGGGCTGCTGGAACCAAATGATATGGCCAGGGTGGAGTGGATAAGACCAACTGTAAGTAGGCAGCCCGCGTTTGCATCTGCATGTGTTTTCTGACAATATTGCACAAAATGTGCACTTTTGCTGAAAGCTAAAAGAGTCTTATTTTAAAGTCAGCTGACTGTGACAAGCTAAAGGCTTTAATTTTTTTTAAAGACATAATAAATGTGACCTGTATTTATACAGGATATTCTGGTCCTATTCAGAAAGATGAAAAAGAAAATGTTTACTAAAAATATCATCATTCAAAATATCCCTTTCATGGATCAGTTGACCAATACTGAAGGTGTATTACTTAATTTCTTTCAGGTATTATATCCAAATTTGGCCGAATTTATTGTAAAGACAGTATCCAGATTTGACTATGCCCAAGGGATTGTAGGTATGTATAACCTCAATTTTGTTGTTATAGACCAGGGGTGTCCAAACCAATGTCCTACAGAGTTTAGCTGCAACCAGCTCAAACACACTTGCCAAGAAGTTTCTAGTGACTCTGAAAACTTTTAATTAGCTAGTTTGGGTGTGTTTAATTATGGTTGGAGCAAAATTCTGCAAGACAGTTGCCCTCTAGAAGCAGGTTTGAACACCCTTGCTGTAAATCTTATGGCTCATTTCCACCGAGCGGTATACATTACAGTACGATACATCCTGATCCAGCTTGCATTTCCACCACAAACAGTACCCTTACTTAAGAGGCATGGTATATGCCGAAAAATAGCGATCAACATCATTTTCTAAAATTACAAAAAATACTTTTTTGTTTAGTTTGAGCACTATGATGTAAACATGAGCAGCATGGCAGAACGAGTAAAGGAGATGCCTCATTCCGTTTGTATTGGCATTCCCCTTGTAGCACGCGCAAGTGACAATTCTCTGTCAACCAATCAACGTTCTGCAGTGAGTCTAGCTCCACCCTTTAGGTACCAACTTTTTCAAACTCCTCTTAGGTCGATAATTTAATTAGCACAAAATATGGCACTTGTAATCTAAAGACCCTCATGACAAAGGATACTAAAATAATTTTGATTTATAAAAGTGTTGCGAATGTATAATCCAATGAAATGGTCTATCCTATATCTGCTCCACAAAATGCCCAAACTTGAAACTTGATCCAGACAACATTCGGAGGACACAAAAAAGGATGCTACAAATAAAAACCTGTCATATGGAAAATTACATTTGAATCTGTACAGCAAAATGTAATTAAATCTGTACAGCAAATGCTACCAAGTCTTAAATAAATCTTACAAAATAAATGTCCTCTGAAAACAACGTGAACTAGCAAAACTAGAAATATTCAGATATGAGTTGTAGAATATGAACGATATCAAACTTACTGTGGCTATAGGTGAATAGGGTATTTTTTCCCCCTCAGGGAACTGCTGGTTTCTGGCCTCTGTCGGGGCTCTAACATTTCAATCCAAATTATTACATAAGGTCATTCCAGACGGACAATCATTCAGCCACAATTATACTGGTTTATTTCACTTCAGGGTAAGTTCCTCTTACAAATTCCTACAGAATATTTATGTTTCTTTTGGCCATATGATTAACCATGGAAACCCCATGCAACAGTTTATTTTGTGTTTCATTGTATCAGCTGTTCAATTACTATATACACTAACAGTTCTGGCGGTTTGGAAACTGGTATGATGTTGTGATTGATGACAAACTGCCAACAATTGGCCGGCAGCTGATTTTTGTGAAATCAAAAACATTTAATGAGTTCTGGCCTGCCTTGCTGGAGAAAGCATACGCCAAGTAAGTGTCTGTACATCTTTTTCTGTGACTTTAGTCTCATCAATAATACTAAACTATAGCGCTGTTGTGTTCAATACAAGCATGGCTATAATTTGACCTGTTGTTCATGTGCAGTAATTGTCCTGAAATGTATGTCTGTTACACTATGGTCAAATATTTTGAGTAATAATGACTGTTTTAGGGTGTGCGGCTCCTACGCTGACATGCATACTGGTCGAGTATCTGAGGCCCTCTTGGACTTTACCGGTGGGGTTCATATGCACTATGAACTGAAAACAGCTCCTACTGATTTGTGGGAGATAATGCACCGAGCTTACCAGTCAGAGGTCCTTATGGGTTGTGAAACTCCAGCAGCGGTAAGCAAAGCGTAATTATATCTTACACACATGGTCATGCTAAACTAAACACATTAATATATTCAAGTAATAATTGAAATAAAGGATTATTGGGATTCCTTTGATTATATAGATTACTTTTAGAGACGCTGTAAGGGATGTTAACCATCTTGTTCACTAACTAGACCCCAAATTCCTACACACACACACACACACACACACACACACACACACACACACACACACACACACACACACACACACACACACACACACACACACACACACACACACACACACACACACACACACACACTGCAAAATAACTCGGATTCCAGCAACTTTAACACTTTTACACAGTGCCATCTGTCTCCTGATAATTTTTGCATGTTTCTACATAATCAGAAAGAGGAGATCTTACCAAATGGCATAGTCGTGGGCCACGCTTACACCGTGACAAAGGTTTACCAGGTAAGACTGCACAATTCAAGTCTCAGCGTGCAGCAGATAATGTCATAATATCCCAAGAATAATATTTTAAAGACAAAAGAAAATGCCTGGAGTCAAGCCATCTCAGTTCAACACACCCACTCTTTACAAGTTTATACTTGATTTGAATTTTTTTGCTTAATGATTGTTCTGCTAATACAGTAGTGAGAAAAGATAAAATCTCTTTGAACAAAAATCAAATCAGGGGTGTTCAAACTAAAATCATTTTGCAGTGGACCCTTTCCTAAAATATAATGGCGATGTTGCCAGGTCTGCAGTTACAGACAGAATTAGTGTACTTTTACATTACTGCGGGTAGCCATATCCCCCCCCCCACACACACACACACGCTCCCAAAAAATAATTATAAGATCCATTTATAATGTGCGAGGAACATATTAAGAAAGGAGTTTAACTGCAGGTTGCTTCAGGGAGATTTCTCAGAATCCTCTCTAGACTTCACAAGCTTGTTACTGTTAGAAAGTGTGTGGGAACTTGATGAGAAAAATATTTTACCATCCACTGAATGCAACAACTAATTGCACATTTTACTTCCAAATTCTTGTAAAACTATTGCAAAATTGTAAAATGTAAAATGTTGTTTATAGTCTATTAAAGATGCTATTAAAACTATCTGCCACATTTATATACCACTAAATGCAGTTGAAATCATGCTCAACAGGTCATGAGTGGTAGAAACCCAGTTAAGCTGGTTAGATTGTTCAACCCGTGGCGAAAGTGAGTGGAAAGGAGACTGAGTGACAAGTAAGCTCTGCTTTTATTAATCATTATAGCAGATAACTAAAGAGCAGAACAACTGGCTGTAATAATATAAAACTACAAATTAACAAAACATATATAGTTTTTGAAATTTTATTATTATTAAATGTCAAAGTTATAATATGTCCTGATGTTTTGTTTGCATAATTCTTTCAGATCACCTTTGTGGAACTCAGTAAGCAATGAGGACCGCAAACAACTCCTTGTGAATGAAAATGGAGAGTTCTGGTGAGAATGAACTGTGTTCATATACAGGTACATCTAAAAAAATGTCAATATCATGAAAAAGGTCAATATATTTTTGTCACTTATTTCAGAAAGTGAAACCCATATATTATATAGATTCGTTACACATAGAGTGAAATATTTCAAGCCTTTATTTCTTGAAATTTTGATGATTATGACTTACTGAAAATGAAAATCCAACATTCAGTGTCTCAGAAAATAAGAATATTACAGAAGATCAATACAAAAGGATATTTTAAATAGAAATGTCATGCTTCTGAAAAATATGTTCATTTCTATGCAATCAATACTTGGTTGGGCCTCCTTTTGCATGAATTACTGCATCAATGCGGCGTGGCATGGAGGAAATCAGTCTGTGGCACTGCTCAGGTGTAATGGAAGCCCAGGTTGCTTTGATAGCGGCCTTCAGGTCATCTGCATTGTTGGGTCTGGTGTCTCTCATCTTCCTCTTGACAATACCCCATAGATGCAGGTCAGGTGAGTTTGCTAGCCAATCAAGCATAGTGACACCATGGTCATTGTACCAGTTTTTGGTACATTTGGCAGTGTGAGCAGGTGCCAAGTCCTGCTGGAAAATGAAATCAGCATCTCCATAAAGCTTGTCAGCAGACAAAAGCATGAAGTGCTCTAAAATGTCCGGGTAGATGGCTGCGTTGACTGTGGACTTCAGAAAACACAGTGGACCAACACCAGCAGATGACATGGCAGCCCAAATCATCACTGACTGTGGAAACTTCATGCTGAACTTCAAGCAACATGGATTCTGTGCCTCTCCACTCTTCCTCCAGACGCTGGGACCTTGATTTTCAAATGGAATGCACAATTTACTTTTCATCTGAAAAGAGGACTTTGAACCACTGAGCAACAGTCCAGTTCTTTTTCTCCTTAGCCCTGGTAAGATGCTTCTGACTATGTTTCTGTTTCAGGAGTGGTAGACCTTTTCCTGAAGATGTCTGAGCGTGGTGACTCTTGATGCACTGACTCCAGCTTCAGTTCACTCCTCGTGAAGCTCTCCCAAGTATTTTAATCGGCTTTGCTTGACAGTATTTTCAAGCTTGTGGTCATCCCTGTTGCTTGTGCACATTTTCCTACCCATTTTCTTCCTTCCAGTCAACTTTGCATTTATTGTGCTTTTATACAGCACACCTTGAACAGCCACCCCTTTCAGTAATGACTCTCTGTGACTTATCCTCTTTGTGGAGGGTGTCAATGATTCTGGACCATTGCCAAGTCAGCAGTGTTCCCCATTATTGTTGTTTAAAAGAACAAGAGATACCCAGAATTTATAGTTTTTATTATTAGAATGTATAATTTATCTCAGTATGACATTGGAAACGGCTCCAATCAGGACTACAAAGCTCTGCAGACAGTTGTGCGCTTAGCTGAGCGCATCTCAGGGTCTGCTCTCTCTGCAGGACATCTACTTTAAACGCTGCAAAAGCAGAGCTGCTAAAATCATCAAGGACTCAAATCACCCCGGTAACCGTCTTTTCATTTTACTGCCATCTGGCAAGCGCTTCCAGAGCATAATGGCAAAAACTGAGAGACTTAGGAGGAGCTTCTTCCCACAGGCCATCAGGCTCCTAAACTCAAACTCAAACCCGGTCTCATAACATCATCATGACTCCATTTAATAAGCAGTAAGATATTCACTATTCTCCATCATCGTATTGCTGCTATGTTTATACCCTGTACAGCCTGTTTAAACATTCTTCTTGCACATCCCTGCTTATATTATTATTATTTATTAAGTCTACAGTATATCGTCCTACACATTTTATTTTATTGCACATTTTATTCTTCTTTAATTTTTATTCTTATTTTTTAATTTTATATATATATATTTATGTATATTATCTTGTGTTGTGTTATATATAATTGCACTGTCCATTGAGCGGACCTGACCTGACTTACATTTCACTGCTGGTTATATTCTGTATAATTGAGTATGTGATGAAATAAACCTTGAATCCCATACTGTATGGATGGTAATTTATTTAAAATCAAATGCAAATATTCCAATATTTTTAGATACTGATTTTTGACTTTCATTAGCTGTAAGCTCTAATTATCAATATTAAAACAAAAAACGTTTGAAGTGCTTGAGTTTTCATGCAATGAATCTAAAATATATGAAAGTTTTACTTTTTGAAATAAGTTACAAGAAAAAATTAACTTTTTCACCATATTCATATTTTTTGAGATGTACCTGCACATTCTTAAAATGTACTAAAACACAAAATACAATTTGTCTAGGATTTATTTAATTTAATTTATTTATTTACAGGATGTCAATGAACGATTTTCTTAGAACATTTGACAACATGGACATCTGCTGTAGCAGCCCTGATTTTCTGGAAGGGAAGTCTGCTTGTCGCTGGATTTCCAAGTACCACCATGGCAGCTGGGTTTCTGGGAGCACAGACGGAGGATGCATTAATTATGCAGGTGCTTTTCTATAAAATGCTGGTAATATTTTTTTATAAAGCTGGTTATGAATGCAAATCTACTTCTAACACCACTCTCCTGTGATTGTAGACAGCTTCTGTAAAAACCCCCAGTTTTGGCTGAGGATAAATGAGTTTGATAAGGCCTGTGAACAAGGCCAAAACAATGTTCTGGTGACTCTCATACAGAAACCCAATGAGAGAAACATACGCCACTCTGCACACCATGGCATCGGCTTCTACATATTTGCAGTCAGTATTAACACAAAGGCAATACATATGTTTGTACTGTGCATGTAAGATGCCTTTGTGTTTGAAGTGTATCCTTATTTGAATTTTTTACTTTTACAGATTCCACCTGAGGTAAGCAAAACATAATTTTCATCACAGTGTCTGGTGTTAATCACCTTGGTTAATCACCATCAGGGAATGAGGGTTACATACATGACATAACCGATCATAATATGGGACACCTAGCCCACTACAGGGGTTGACCAGAGCTCCAAGTATGCTAACACAAGTACCGGGCCTGGCATCAGACGGAGTCGACTGCCGGGGGTGCTGGAGGATGCTTGACCAGGGTTTGCCGCCTGTTGAAATCCACTGGGAGAAAAAAAGGCGCTTGCATCCCCTTGTAAGGGGGAATGTCGCAGCAAGGGTGACACCGAGCCAGTTCTTCTCGACAATTACCTTTTACCCAACACATGGAAAGAAACTTGGTCTATATGAAGGCTGTAGAACCTCGCGAAGGTATTAGGTATCACCCAGCCCACAACTCTGTAGGAGTCTGCCAGAGAGGTGCTGTGCGCCAAAGCCTAGGAAGAGGCTAAACTCCGGGTGGAGTGAGCCCTCACCAGTAGGGGACATGGCTCATCTTGGGAATGGTATGCCAAGGCTATGGCATCCGCTATCCAGTGGGCCAACCTCTGCTTGGAGACAGCTTTCACCTTCTGCTGTCCTCGGTAGCAGACTAAGAGCTGCTTAGTGCTTCTGATACTCGGTGGGGTCCATATATATGCGCTTGATGTGTCGGAACACATCAACACCAAGGCTGGATCTGCCTCCCCAGGGGCAGCACTTGCAGGTTCACCACCTGGTCCTGAAAGGGAGTAGTAAGAACCTTGGGCACGTATCCAGGCCGGGGTCTCAGGACAATATGAGAGTAGGCCGGCTCAAACAAAGGCACTCTTCGCTCACCAAAATCCTTGCAGGTCCTCGACCCTCCTGATGGCGGTAAGCGCAGTCAGAAATGCTGTCTTGAAAGACAGGATATTAAGTTTGACTGAGTCTAGCGTCTCAAAGCCACCCTTCTGAAGTCCTGCCTGGACAACAGAAAGATCCCAGGAGGGTATGAAGGGTGACCCAGGAGGACTTAACCTCCTGGCACCCCTCAGAAACCTGATGATCAGATCGTGCTTCCCCAGGGACCAGCCATCCACTGCATCGTGATGTGCTGCAATAGCAGCGACATACACTTTCAAGGTGGAGGGTGATAGCCTACGCTCCAACATTTCTTTCAGAAAAGAAAGCATGACTCTGTTCAGGCATCTTTGGGGGCCTTCTCGATGAGAAGGACACCAGTCAATGAACAGACTGTCCATCAATGCATAAACTCACCTGATAGAGGGAGCTCTTGCTTGAGTGATAGTGTCTATCTGATCTGCCACCATCTCTGGTGGCAGATCACTTAAGACCGCCACGTCCCATCCAGGAGCCACACATGGAGGTTACAGAGATCTGGATGCGGGTGCCATATGGTGCCCAGCCCTGAGACAGTAGGCTATTCCTTAGGGGAATCTACGTGAGGAGCATGAGTTCCGAAAACCAAGTCTAAGTGGGCCAGTAAGGCATGACCAGCAAGACCTGTTCCTTGTCCTCCCTGACCTTGCACAGTGTCTGTGCAAGAAGGCTCACTGGGGGAGCACATGCTTGTGTAGGCCCCGGGGCCATTTTCCTTTCCATGAGCTAGAGAGCCACCCCAGTGCCAGGTCTTGAGTCAATGAGAACGTCTCATCTTTCACTGAATAGTCCAATCTTTCCCAGCAACTTTAGTGTGGCAGCGCCAAACATAAACACACCAGGCTTGCTGGAGATGCATTGGTGCCGCGATGACCAACTGGCACATGACACCAAAGCACCACGAGAGTGACTGGGAAGCACATGACTCTTTCAGTGACTTGAGCTGTGTCTGACTGCAGATGAGGAGATGGCGGGCAAGTTGCGACATGTGACGTGACTGTAGACCTCCCTGTCGGTTGATGTACGAAACCAGTCACAGTGTTGTTGGTATGGACCAACATGTGCTTGCCTTGCAGGAACAGCAGGAACCTCAGAAAGCTAGAAGCACTGCCAACAACTCCAAGCAGTTGATGTGCCAAAGCAGTTGAGGCCCTGCCAAGGACCCCGAGGTTACCTGCCCATTGCATGTAGCATCCTGGATGCATTTGTCATGACAACATGCTGGGACACTTGTTCTGAGGGCACCCCAGCCCATAGAAAGGCTAGGTCCGACCAGGGGCTGAATGTGCTGCAGCACATCTGCGTGATTGTCATGCGATGTGTGCCATGGTGCAATGCCCATCTCGGGACTGGTTGTGTGACCAGTGCTGAAGTGGTCTCATATGGAGCAGTTTGAACAGCATGACAGCGGCCGTGGATGCCATATGCCCTTGGAGCTTCTGAAATTGCTTCAGTGATACCACCGTCCTGCCTCTGAAGGAACTCTGTAGGTTCAGCACTGATTGGGTGGGCTCGTTGGTGAGACACACCATCATGTCGACAGAGTCCAACTCCATACAGAGAAAAGGGATTCTCTGCACAGGGGAGAGCTTTCACTTTTTTCCAGTTGACCCAAAGCCCCAACCAGCTGAGGTGCTGGAGCATCAGGTCCCTGTGATGAGAACTAGTAAGTAAATGAAGGCGACACAGACAGAAGGCTGTTCTAATGTTACGCAATTTTTTCCAAGCGTCATGAGCAGCTTAAAATGACATGAGCCGCTTAAAATGAAGAAATTTATCAACATAACTGATTTTCAAAATGGTAAGCAAGGACTCCTTTGATTACATTTCTTTGTTTACAGCTCGGCATGGAAAATCCCAAATCCCTAATGTCAATATGACGCAACTTGTAGTGGCCAACAGATAGGGAACTATTTTTTTTTTTCATTATCTATTAGATGAGATCTGAGGGAAAGTTTGGATCAAGCTTTTTCCATGGAAGAAAGCCTGTGGTAACAAGCGAACCCTTTCAGGATGCAAGACAGGTGATGAAATTCTTCAGGCTGGAGCCGGGAGAGTATCTCATCGTACCATCCACATACCATCCCAATAAGAGTGGAGAATTCATCCTGTCCATTCTCTGCAAAAATGAGATCCACATTCAGTAAGTTGCATGAAGGACTGATAGACCGACATGTTAGTTATGCTTGGAATACGATTACAATTTACAGTCATCCTCTTGATTGAAAACAGTTGTATACCCCAAAAATGTCAAATTGTATATTCTTTATCACACTGGTTAAAAATGTTCCCTTTAGAAAGGATACAGAAAGAATGGAGAAAGATTTTCTTGTGGATCTTTAAGGAGAGTCTGAGGTAATAATACACAGAATCACTGTGTAAAACTTTTAGTATTCTCTTGTTTGAGTTTGTGCAGGGAGAGAATTATACACTGAAATAGTACTTATTTCAGCAAATCTCCGCAATAGCAGGAAGCTAAATCCTATATTTGGCCCGTTTTTGTTAGATGGAAATTAAATAAACTTGGAAGATTTGTCCCGTTTTCGTTAGATGGAAATTAAATGAACTTTATATATTAAGTCTGTGTAATTACAACTTCAAAATCTAATACATAAACACCTCTGCATATTGATGATTACACTATTCTTGATTCCATCAAAAATAATATTTTTAAATATTTTAATCATAATAAATTTGAAACTAAATATAATTAATAAAAACAATTTAAGATTAAGACTAGATATCATAACTCAGACATTGATTTAGGTCTTTAAATCTCTTAGGACTGTTTTTTATTTATTTATTTGTTTATGAATGAAACAGTTCAGTTCTAGTTGTCAGTTTAGCAGTTTTCTTCATTATCTTTTCTCACGTTTAGATCCATTACACTGAAGAAGAGGATGACCGATCGAAAACTAAAGCACTGTTTCAACAATATTCTGATCAAGTAAATTTGAAAGCTAATATATTATCAAAAATTACATAAAAATACGCTGCTGCTGTGCTTAACAATATAACAAGTTTCAATCTTTTGAATGTCTTCTTTGGAAACAGTATAAAGTTGTTGATGCTGAAAAGCTTCAATTGCTTCTTCAAGAAAACCTACTGAGGTGAGTGTTTTAAAAATCCTGTACATTCTATGTGAAATATACTTTAGATAGTTTTGAAATCTCACAAATGTATCTTTTGGGACTTATACCTTTTTAGGGCATAAAAACCCTGAAGGATTTGGCCTGGATTCCTGTAGAAGTATAATAGCCATGTCAGATGTATCCTTTATTCTTTAAGCATGTAATAAAAAATTAACAAATTATTTGTTGAAAGATGATGATATATCAAACCAGGTTCAGTTTGTATTTTATATTGTTTCTATTTCCAGTGTGGTTTGAATGTGTTTTTGCTTATTTTGCTTTTTTTTTTTTTTTTGTCTTTGTTTTATTTGTTTGCAAAGCGCTTTGAGAAGTAACATTTTAAAGGCGCTATAGAAAAATAAAGATTATTATTATTATTATTATGCAGTCATATTGTAAAGAAATATGTTTTAGCTATACAAATATTCCATGACTGTAACAATAACAATAGTTCAATTTTACTGGAAGACTCATGGACCAGAATTCATTCGTCTATGGAACCATATTTTGACATACAAGGTGGGTGGATTTGAGTTAGGTTTTGAACTATGGATTTTAGACAAGACATTTAACTATGTATTCAGTTTTATTAAGATTTCTTTCCCAGTTTTTCAAGAATAATTTATCAAGAATTTTTTACAGAATATCTCCTGCAGCATGGATTCTTCCAAAGATGGTGTTTTGTCTTTCAACGAACTGCAAAATGCATTGGAGAAAACAGGTTGAGACTAACACATTTATGCTCTGGAGAACCGTTGTTGAACCCTCTGTGTCCAGTGACCCAAAACTGAACACAGAGGTATTAATATAATATTTATATATTTACATAAAATGTTCATTCACACATTGCAAATATACTGTATTTACTGTATGTCATGGTTATTGTACCCAAGGCCTGCATCTAAATGAAGAAATCCTGAATCTCATGTTTGTACGGTATGGTGGTGCTACTGAACATGTCTCTCTGGAGGGTTTCATATGCCTTGTCATACGTTTGAACTGCATGGCCAGTGAGTAGGACTCCAGCGTACTGTACATACATTATTGCAATGCAAATTTGCTAAAAAAACAAATATACATATGTATATATATACATATATATTACAAAAATGTATTCCATCCTTTCATGCTTCTTAATTGTGTACTCCCCGGAGTACTCATTGTGTTTTGGATTTATTACATATTAACTACCTCTATTCTCTTTATTCTCCAGGGATATTCCAGAGACTCTGTGAGAATGGGAAGATAACTCTTGATGAGAGTGAGGTAATCCTGATGTAAAAATGGTCTGTCATGACAACTCTCTGAGAGCATGCTAATATGGCAGTGTTAAAAGGGTTTGGTCTTGGTGCACTGTAAAAAAAAAAAAAAAAGTTTTTTGAGACTTTTGAGCTTTCTCAACTTATTTTTTAGAAAATGTCTGCGTTTTCTCAACTTTTTGTTGTATAAACTTGAAACAAGAAGTTGATAAAACTCAAAGATATGCTGAAGCTGGTTGTCTAAAACTTTTTAAGTTGGCTAAACTTTTTATAGATTTTTTTGTAGTGCTGTAAAAAATCTAAATTTGAGAGAACTTAAAAGTTTAAGGCAACCAGCTTAAGCAGATTTTTGAGTTTTATCAACTTGTTGTTTTAAGAAGGTGAGAAACTCAAAAATCTGCTGAAGCTGGTTGCCTTAAACTTTTTAGCTTGTCCACCTTTTTTACAGTGTGGAATAGATCTGATCATGGGCGACATTGGGGGGTTGGGGTTGGGTTGGCTGCCCCCCCATACGGTTAGTCATGAAATCCCCAATGTCAGCCCCGCTGCAGCAGTTAGCCAAGCCCAGGCCCAGTTCTACATGGGTACTAGAGAGTGCTAAATACCCTCAAAGTAAATAAAAAGCAATTGAAAATCTGGCAATCTATTCATCATGTTTTTGACATATCTCTTCACTCTTGAAATAGCAGTGATTGACACAGTGATTACCAAATCAATGGACCGGACAAAATAAAAAAAGTGAGAGCACCCTCAGTGATTTAATTCTGGAACCGGTCCAGGTCAAACTTCCACAGACAGCACACGCCTGAACGAGATCTAGTTCACCGCCAAAAGCATGTGTAAACTTATCAACCTGTAATTTAATTTCCAGTAATGGATGGTAGAAAATTCTGAAATGAATGGTATGTGTTTTATGACCGAATCTAGTCCCACAAGTGATCGTTAATTTTTTCTTCAACCTGGTCTCGTAAAAATACGTACCTCTGTGCACTTTCTGTGCAACACCGTTTTACGTACCTTACTGTACGTTTCGTACGCCGCAGTTTCAAAGAGAAATGTCCACTGAGTGGTGCTAAAACACAGGTTCAATAATTGAACCCTGGGACGTTTTTATTACTTATATATAGGTACATATTGCTGTGTTTTTATTACATTGCTGCAGAAACGTATTGCGGCGGTTCAGAATTCAAATATCCGGGGTCTGTCCCTAAAAGTTAATGCTCTATCATGTTCTAAATATGCCCTACACCAAACCCAACCCTAAACCTACCCGATAGTGTTAACAAATGCAAAACTGATATAAAAATGTATTTGTTGATGCAACCGTGCCATTTCAACTTCCTTATATGCAGATTTAAACTACTTTATCGAACCATGATTACACGGGATTCAATCCGGAGCTCCTCGCCTCTTAAGTACATCTCCGTACTCCGTGAGCTACCGAAGAAACTTACCGTCTATGAAAACCCATAGACACGAGGCTGGATATGTGCGATGATAACGTTCAAAAGCATCAGTTTTCAAATCTCCCAGCTTTTTGATATTGTTTTGAAGTCTAACATGATATTCTTCAAATAATTGTGCGGAAATTATGCTTTATTAATCAAAACTCTGTAAATTTGTGTGAAAAGGAGTCAGAGTTTTACTGCCTCTAGTGTTTGTTTCTTTTGGAAACTGCAGTAATATGTAGTTATTGGTACATATTTCGTGTCTCGCTAAAAAGTACACCCAGGTGCGTAAATGCTATGAGACCAGGTCGTTTTCATGTTTCTTAAGTAACAGATGATTTAAAATGGAAGACACAGAAAACTTCAATGAACAGCAGAAAAGCAGCATGTTCAGAATTCAAATATTCAAAAGTTAATGCTCTATCGTGTTCTAAATATGCCCTTCACAAACCCTAAACCTACCGATAGTATAACAAATGCAAAACTGATATAAAAGTTTATTTGTTGATGCATCTGTTATGCTAACTTTTATGAAAAGCAGCATGCACATTTCTGGTTAAAAGTGAAAGGCCATCAATTGACACTGAAAATAGGAAGCATTGCTATGCACATCAGCAGTCTGAGTCAAAGCTAGTCCACAGTTTAGTAACATTGGCAATCTCTTTAAGTTATTCATGACTATGCTTTGTTGAGTGCTTTGATGCATTGCAATATGGTAGTCATTGTTTTGTTTAAAATATATATTTTGTCCTTACTGAGACTTCTACTGCCAGTACATCCACAGACATGCTGCTGTTCATTCATAGTTCATACATTTACAGTCTATTTTTGTGTATCTGTGTTTTAGTGGATAGGACTAACCATGTACTCATGAAATGTCTTCTTGCCAGGAGGTTTGCCAACCAATGTAAAGCTAGTAAAGAAACATTAGTTTAGTGATTAAAACAATGAATTGATTTAGGCAATCTAAACATTTCCTTTACTTCATTTCTTTTATATCTAAAATGATAAACAAATTATGATGATGTATTTCTTTTTGTCCTTTTATCCCTCTGTTAAAATGCCTTTCTCTTTTACTTAAAATTATCATTTGATATGCACATTTCATAACCATCTAAATGTTTGTAATTGCAAAACCTATATCTATTTTGACTGTATGAAAAGTTATGCATGTAATGTATGTATTTAGAATTTAAACACTTAGAGTCACTCTTGCTGTAAAGAAAAGTATATTCAAGCAGATGCTATTTTAAAACTAGTTCTGATGCTAGTTTATTGTTTTAATTGCCAGCAAGATTGTGATGTAAGAGGATTTTAGGCCACATGTACAGTAGGTCTACAATACAGATATCCATACAGTCGTTTTCATCTAAATCAGATGCTTCGCTCTGCAGGACTTTGACATTTAAAATTTTTTTGGTGTCAGTTTGTGACCATTGTTTGTCTGATATCAGCCACATATACCGTCCACACAAGAGAAGAAATTCAGCTGTCTTGTGAACATTTCTAATGTATAATTAAGAACTATACTATTTTGAGGTACAAACTGATTTTAAAAATGCAACAAAATGTATCAAACTTTATTAATATTTGTATTAATTGAATTACGTTGTCTTTAGTTTGTAAATGTAGCACTTTGTAGTGTATGGTTAGTTTAAGATGGGATATGATTTCTCATCATAATTTATTGTAATTCATACATTTTGGGCATTTTGCACTAATTCCATGTGTTCGAGCCCCTGCCCTTTAATTGCTAATGGTAACGTGCCTTCATGGTCTTACCAAGGTGTAACCATGGGCATAGCTTTGACGATCCTTTTTCATTAGTAATATACACCTCAATAGTGAAAATGCAAATAATGTGGTTATTTTAATACATTTTTAAATGTTATTTTGTAGATTATGCCTATTGAACACTCTGTGCTTTATATTAATCACAGCCTCATGTTCATTTCTGAAAAAATGTACTATGGCTCTACAAACTAAGGTGAGAACCTGTGTTGTTTTGCTGTCGCCTTTTAAAGAATTATCTGATGGACCTGTCATAAACGATGAAACATTCGATAAGTGTCTGGCTTTTTGTGCTATTCCTTAATGTGCAGTTACATTTACCTTTGAACATTTCGTTTCGTCAGTCCTGAAAGGCATACAATTTTTTCAATGTTTCATTTTCAAAATGTAAACTACTGTAGATTGTTTAATGGGGGAGGGGTGTTTGTATAGGTGAAAGGCAAAATATAGCTAGATATAAAATCCCCATTTATAAAATGAAACTAATATGTCATTATTTCTTTATATTAATAGTTGGAGAATTCATATGGAGGAATGTGAAGAGATTCATGATTGGTTTGTGTACAGACTACAAGTTCACTGAAATATTTTGCCATTATTTAAGAAAACCTGATTTATATAGGGAAGCCATCAAAATAACTAAACATAACTTAAGTCCAGAAAAAACCTTAAGGTTGAGTGTTTTGCGTTAATGTCTCAATTTTAAAAGCAGCATGCACCTATGCAGCTGTTGTTATACAACAGCTCAGTCTATCACCACGATGCTATTGGGTAAAATGTTAGACTGTTTAGTCAGTCTTTCAATGAGATCGAGTTTGGAATGCTGTAATTCTGGACCACAATGACATCACATACTGTAGGTGTGAGGCGTTTGAATATTCTTTACACTCTGACATGCTTTATCTTATGAAGTCGCCTGAATGGCAGGAAAAACAATCTCTACACAAAGTAAGGGGTGGGATGAATAGCAAAAGAAAAGAAAAGAAAAGAAAAGAATTTTCCACAGGTGTCAAGCATAAAACCAGACACAGGGAAGAAAAGCAGTCTTTTACGGTTACTCCCTGACTAACCAGATCCTTGCAGGTATGATTTATCTCTTACTTTTAAGCTTTTATTTTATTAATCAATTTGCACAGAAGTGTTTTTTTTTACTGTTTAGTTTTAAGTTTAGTTTTAATTTACTGATACTTGAGTATTACAACATTTGGGCAGGGACGGGTTAATATGAAAGTACTGTAGAAGGTCACAGCTCAATTAAAATACAAGACTTTAACTTTAAATACATGACTTTAAATATACCAAATTTGAGAAATGTTTCTGTTTGTATAGTTTGTCTTCAGACTACAGGTTTCTCTGAGTGAAAATGCCTCCTCCTCATGAGCACCACGGAAGGACAACTGAAGATGATGAAGGTTCTCCTACCAATCCTGTTAAGTTCCTGGGTCAGGACTATCAGAAGCTGCTCCAGAAATCTCTCAGAAGAAATGAGCTGTACAAAGACGAGTTGTTCCCTCCAAACAGCAGCTCAATTGGCACTCTGAATAAAGAAGCTGATCTGGACTATAATAATGTCGTATGGAAGAGACCAGCAGTATGTAAACAATAATATTAAACAATAATAATTTCACTATATATTCATGTTTTAAGGTGTTGAAAAAAACACTGACCATTCTGTCTAAACAGGAATTAGTGTCACCTGGTAAACCATTCTTCACTGTTGATGGAATGACCAGGTTTGATTATGAACAAGGCTCCAAATTAGGTAAGATTTATTTTTTTAAACACCATGACATGGGCTCTAAGTGGTCATTATCTCAGTTTCTCAGTAGCATTACACGTCAACTAAAGTAACCATATATGAACAGTGTGATAAAACATGCATACATATTCACATTCATTGTTAGATTGATCAATGTTCATTTCCTGCACTATGTATACACATATGAAAATCTCCATTCAGATTCTCAAGTTCATATTTGTTTTTAGGAAACTGCTGGTTTTTGGCTTCAATTGGGGCTTTAACCTCAAAAGATGAGGAGACTTCATTTATGACAAAAGATATCATAAACCAAGTCATTCCAGCTGGGCAGACATTCAGCAATAATTATGCAGGGATATTTCACTTCAGGGTGAGTTTAATACCTATTTGATATCTGAATGTTTATAAAACTTTTAATTAATTTGATTATTAGGAAAATATGGTTTCTCTTTTTAACCCGTAACCCCTTTCCTTCATATTTGTCTCTGTGTAATTAATCTCACAGTTCTGGCGATTTGGGAAATTGATTGATGTTGTCATTGATGATCTGCTTCCAACAATTGATGACAAGCTCATTTTTGTGGGTTCAAAAACATCCAATGAGTTTTGGCCTGCCTTACTGGAGAAAGCTTATGCAAAGTAGGTGCAAGCAGATGCTGAGAAACAAGACAGAATTAAATGACTTATTGTTTATAGTCTCAAGAATATTGGTGTGATACATGTGCATGATCTTACCTTTGATTAGCCCTCTATATTTGTATGTTGTTGTGAAGAGGAACACAGTAACATCTTTAAAATTTGACAGGGCACATCATATCATATTTACTACATTACACTGCACCCTTAAATGGTTCTGACTTTACAGGGTGTGCGGATCTTACGCAGATCTAGATGGCGGATTCATATCTGAGGCCCTGATGGACTTCACTGGTGGGGTGCACATGGAGTTTGTGTTGAATGAAGCCCCTGCTTATCTGTGGGACATTATGGATCGTAGCTAAGTCGCAAACCCTCATGGGTTGTGCTTCTTATCATGGGGTAAGACCTCTCATAGTCCTGGATGCAATGCTTCATTGACAAATACTGTAGGCTTAAAGCAATGATACAGATATACAGTTGCAGTCAAACGTTTACATACAGGTGCATCTCAATAAATTAGAATATCGTGGAAAAGTTCATTTATTTCAGTAATTCAACTCAAATTGTGTAACTCGTGTATTAAATAAATTCAATGCACACAGACTGAAGTAGTTTAACTCTTTGGTTTTTTTAATTGTCATGATTTTGGCTCACATTTAACAAAAACCCACTAATTCACAATCTGAACAAATTATAGTACTTCATAAGACCAATAAGAAAACATTTTAATGAATTGTTGGCCTTCTGGAAAGTATGTTAATTTATTGTATATGTACTCAATACTTGGTAGGGGCTCCTTTTGTTTTAATTACTGCCTCAATACGGCGTGGCATGGAGGTGATCAGTTTGTGGCACTGCTGAGGTGGTATGGAAGCCCCGGTTTCTTTGACAGTGGCCTTCAGCTCATCTGCATTTTTTGCTCTCTTGTTTCTCATTTTCCTCTTGACAATACTCCATAGATTCTCTATGGGGTTCAGGTCTGTTGAGTCAAGCACACCAACACCATGGTAATTTAACCAGCTTCTTTAGCAATGAATGTTTGCGGCTTACCCTCCTTGTGAAGGGTGTCAATGATTGTCTTCTGGACAACTATCAGTTCAGCAGTCTTCCCCATAATTGTGTAGCCTAGTGAACTAAACTGAGAGACCATTTTGAAGGCTCAGTAAACCTTTGCAGGTTCTTTAAGTTGATTAGCTGATTGGCATGTCACCATATTCTAATATGTTGAGATGAACCAAAGACTTAAACAACTTCAGTCTGTGTGCATTGAATTTTTTGTAATGCACGAGTTTCACAATTTGATTTGAATTACTGAAATAAATGAACTTTTCCACGACATTCTAATTTATTGAGATGCACCTGTATACCTTGCAGAATCTGCAAAATGTTAGTTATTTTACCAAAATAAGCGGGATCATACAAAATGCATGCTACTGTTTATTTAGGACTGACCTGAATAAGATGTTTGTCCAGAACAGTTAAAATGCCTGCTGTTCTTCAGAAAAATACTTCAGGTCCCACAAATAATTTGGTTTTGGAAAGTTTTTTGAACCCTTTCAAGCAATGACTGTATGATTTTGAGACATACATATTTCCACACTAAGGACAAATGAGGGACTCACATATGCAACTATTACAGATGGCCCAAGAGCTCACTGATGCTCTAGAATATGCATTAAGAGCTGGGGGGTGAAAACTTTTGAATTTGAAGATCAGGGTAAATTTAACTTATTTGGTCTTCTAGGAAACATTTAAGTATTTCTGTAGCTTCTGAAGGGCAGTACTAAATGGAAAAATAGGATATTTAGGCAAAATAACAAAAATGTACACATCTTCATTCTGTTCAAATGTTTTCACCCCCTGGGTGATGCATGGATTTTCCTTCTGGAGTATCAGTGAGCATTCAAACTTTCTGTAAGAGTTGTATATGAGTCCCCCAGTTGTCCTCAGTATGAAAAGATGGATCTCAAAATCATACAGTCATTGTTGGAGAGGGTTCAAATACATACAAATACCAGAAAACCAAAGAATTTGTCGGACCTGAAGGATTTTTTTTATGAAGATCAGCAGTTTAACTGTTCAGGACAAACAAGGGACTCATGAACAAATATCACTAAACAAACAAAAAAAACAAAAACAGCTGTGGATCATTCAGATACAACCCGATCTCAGCGTATAAATAGTGCGGCAAATAAAAACAAAACTGGTGGTATTGATACGCAAAATGTACTTTGCATGTTTAAATGCTACACGATGGGTAGGATTACGGTTGTGGGGTAGATGCGTATACTATGCACGCAAAAAATGCATATCATATGCAAGCCAACAAGTTTTGTATCATATATATGCCAAAGTCCATTTTTGCTTATCAACAACACGAGTTTTTGTTTTTATTTGGCTTACTATTTATGCGCTTTCATGAAACTAAGCTCTTCAGATAACACAAATGAAGATATTATTTGAGAGAGCTCTCAGACCCTGCATAGACAACAAGGGTACTTACAAGATCAAGGTCCAGAAACGTAGCAAGGAGATCGGTAAAATTATCCATGTGACATCAGTTCAGGTTCAACCATAAATTAACGAAGCTACGAGAATACTTTTTATGTGTAAATGAAAGAAAAAATACTTTATTCAAATTCGTCTCCTCTGCGTCACCCTTGTGCCATTTTGGAGAATATCCCCTGAAAGATACTTGGATATGTTATTTTCACTTAAATCAAAGTGTAGGCACAATGTAGAAAATGTATCCGTGTGGCGCAGCTGACACAAAAGAGCATACACTGTTTGCGTTCAGTGGACATTCTCCAAAATGGTGATTGGTTGACGCAGAGACGACGAATTTGAATAAAGTCTGGACACAAAAAGTATTTTCACACAAAAAGTATTCTCATAGCTTTGTAAATTTACGGTTGAACCCCTGATGTCACATGGATAATTTTACCGATCTCCTTGTTACATTTCTGGACCTTGATCTTGTAAGGAACAGTGTTGTCTATGCAGGATCTGAGAGCTCTCAGATTCCATCAAAAATATCTTAATTTGTGTTCTGAAGATGAACGGAAGTCTTATGAGTTTGGAACAACATGCGGGTGAGTAATTAATGACATAATTTTCATTTTTGGGTGAACTATCCCTTTAGAAATCAAGTGTATGTAAACTTTTGAAAGGGGTAATTTTTATAATTTCAACTTATTTTCTCTTGTAGACTAAATGTAAACATATGTTATGTGAAATATCTTATTCAGGTCAGTACTAAATAAACAATAACATGCATTTTGTATGATCCCTCTTATTTTAGTAAAATAATTAACATTTTGCAGATTCTCCAAGGTGTTTGTAAACTTTTGACTTCAACTGTATATGTATTTAGGATTTACAGAAGTGTTTCTAAAGAGTGAGCGTCATGAACTGAATCAGACAAGTGGAGTTATATTAAAGGGATAATTCACAAACACACAAAAACAAAACAAATATTTCATAATTCATCTTTGAAACACAAATTATGCTATTTTATTTTTGTCCAACCATGTTACTAAAATGTTCATGTACCAAAAAAAAATAATGACAATAAAACAAATGAATAAAAATAAAAACCTCACAAAAGTAATTAGTATTAATTCAGCTATTTAATCCAAGTCCTCTGAAGAGACACTCACTTTGTATGATGAACAGGTTTGATTAAAAGGTTTTATTCATAAATGCACATTGAACCGCTGTTTACTGATATGATAACATTATAAACATCATTGTTGTGTGTATCCTTGTTCATTTTTGATTATATAAACAAATCAGGAAACACGTGAAGCTGTGTCACCCAATGGCATAGTAGGGGGTCATGCTTACACTGTGACAGGTGTTTCCAAGGTAAGATGCCAATTTCATTACTAGAAAGAAACCAAATACCTTAAATTGCATTGAAAAATATTAATTTCAAACTTCTGTTCAAGCACTGTGCTTTCTTTATGCTTTTTCGCTGATTAATTGCACTAGTCTCAAATGCAATGCTCAATGCAAGATGGCGCCCTCCATAACAGACACGCTTGCTTGCTCTGCTTTTCAACGCTGTTTTTGTGAGATGCACATACCTGTATATGACTTGCACAGACTTTATACAATTTCACAGTACTGTGTTGCACTATTATATTGCACTGTTTGTGTATTTGTAATTTATATGTCTCTTTTTTTTCTTATTTATTAAATATTTTATTTGTGCTTGTTATTTGTTAGTGACACTCAGAGTGGAAAGCAAAGTAAGAATTGCATTGCAGGGAAATGTACATATGACAATAAAGACTTTGAACTTATTATCAAACCCATTTACATTTTCCTGATTAAGCATGACAATATATTTTTGTAGTTTATTTTTTGGGCGTTCATCCTCCCCCACCAACACTGTTGGTTTTGTTGAATAGGTGTTGAGGGAAGGAAATCCAGTTCATCTGGTGAGAGTGTTAAACCCATGGGGAAATACAGAGTGGAATGGAGACTGGAGTGACAAGTAAGTGTTGCTTTTATGTACAGTCGGCCAGTCTCACGGCAGTTCGTGATATGAAATTTATATCTATTGATTCGTGTTCATAGACACAAATTTCCCTTTTTTTCATGTCACTCAGCACGACATCTCAGTGTAATGTACAGGTGCATCTCAATAAATTATAATGTCGTGGAAAAGTTCATTTATTTCAGTAATTCAACTCAAATTGCGAAATTCGTGTAATAAATAAACTAAATGCACACAGACTGAAGTAGATTAAGTCTTTGGTTCTTTTAATTGTGATGATTTTGGCTCACATTTAACAAAAACCTACCAATTCAACATCTCAACAAATTAGAATATGGTGACATGCCATTAAGCTAATCAACTCAAAACACCTGTAAAGCTTTCCTGAGCCTTCAAAATGGTCTCTCGGTTTGGTTCACTAGGCTACACAATCATGAGGAAGACTGCTGATCTGATTGGACAGTTGTCCAGAAGACAATCATTGACACCCTTCACAAGGAGGGTAAGCCACAAACATCAATTGCAAAGAAGCTTGCTGTTCATAGAGTGCTGTATCCAAGCATGTTAACAGAAAGTTGAGTGGAAGGATAAAGTGTGGAAGAAAAAGATGCACAACCAACCGAGAGAACCGCAGCCTTATGATGATTGTCAAGCAAAATCGATTCAAGAATTTGGGTACAGTTGTCATCAGAGGCATCTTACCTGGGCTAAGGAGAAGAAGAACTGGACTGTTGCCCAGTGGTCCAAAGTCCTCTTTTCAGATGAGAGCAAGTTTTGTATTTCGTTTGGAAACCAAGGTCATAGAGTCTGGAGGAAGGGTGGAGAAGCTCATAGCCCAAGTTGCTTGAAGTCCAGTGTTAAGTTTCCACAGTCTTTGATGATTTGGGGTGCAATGTCATCTGCTGGTGTTGGTCCATTGTGTTTTTTGAAAACCAACATCACTGCACCCATTTACCAAGAAATTTTGGAGCACTTCATGCTTTCTTCTGCTGACCAGCTTTATAAAGATGCTGATTTCATTTTCCAGCAGGATTTGGCATCTGCCCACACTGCCAAAAGCACCTAAAGTTGGTTAAATGACCATGGTGATGGTGTGCTTGACTGGCCAGCAAACTCACTAGACCTGAACCCCATAGAGAATCTATGGGGTATTGTCAAGAGGAAAATGAGAAACAAGAGACCAAAAATGCAGATGAGCTGAAGGCCACTGTCAAAGAAACCTGGGCTTCCATACCACCTCAGCAGTGCCACAAACTGATCACCTCCATCCCACGCCGAATTGAGGAAGTAATTAAAGCAAAAGGAGCCCCTACCAAGTATTGAGTACATATACAGTAAATTAACATACTTTCCAGAAGGCCAACAATTCACTAAAAATGCTTTTTTTATTAGTCTTATGAAATATTCTAATTTGTTGAGATTGTGAATTGGTGGGTTTTTGTTAAATGTGAGCCAAAATCATCACAATTAAAAGAACCAAAGACTTAAACTACTTCAGTCGGTGTGCATTGAATTTATTTAATGCTCGAGTTTCACAATTTGAGTTGAATTACTGAAATAAATGAACTTTTCCACGACATTCTAATTTATTGAGACGCACCTGTATTTCAATGGGGATGATCTTGGTTCAGGGTACATTTCAGTGTTTAAATTTGTAAAATGATTATTTTATATTTATTATTTTGGAGCATCTAACACCACTTCTTACCCTAAACCTAAACCTGAACATGAATCAATAGATTCAAATTTCGTGACTATTTTACGAACTGCCGTGAGACTGGATTGACCATTTCACAAGTTCTTCATTGCATCAGAAAATGTTAATCTTAACTAATCACCTAATCACTTCGTCCTATCACCTCACCTATTAAATATGAATGTATGATTTAACAGGGCTGCTGTGATGCTGGTTTGACACATGGAATATATTGCGTGCATAATGTATTTAATTCTTTCAGATCTTCTTTGTGGAACACAGTGAGTAAGGAGGACCTCAAGTGCCGTGAAAATCTTGAAAACGGGGAGTTCTGGTTAGTATTAATGTTGAAATATGACTATATACAACGCATGAATCACATTTACTTAGGAACACATGTCTGTCCTGCAGGATGTCAATGGAAGATTTTACCAGACACTTTGAAAGCCTGGATATCTGCTGCCTCTGTCCTGATTTTCTGGACAGATCCTCTGGATGCCACTGGAAATCAACGCAATTTTGGCAAATGGATTGCAGGGACTACAGCTGGTGGTTCAATGGACAATATGGGTACATGTGTATATTAATATAAGCATTTTTCTAAATATCTAGTATGCTTCTATTTATATCTAGTAATATATAGGCTTTTATATGTTATAGGTGAATAGTGGTTTCAATAGTGACACTCTTAATAAAAACATTAGGAATGTATCGTATAAGATTAATTAATATAAGAACTCCACCCCCGGATTATGTATTTTGGGGTTGTTTTCATCTGTGACCTCCTCCAAAGACCCTCTTACTGAGCATAACTTTCCATCAAAGAATGCAGATGTTATTGTTAAACATCACACCTGGTTTTGACTTATTAAAGGACCTCTACCTCTTCAGAAGTGTAACTCTTTTGCTGTGTTTAGAGAATTTCTGGAAAAACCCTCAGTTTCGGGTGAGGATTGAGGAGCTTAGCGAGGACTGTACTCATGAGGAGGGTGCTGAAAACATACTGGTGTCACTCATGCAGAACCATGAGACGAGAAACAGAAGTAGCCAAAAGAACTTCATGATTGGTTTCTATGTTTTTAAGGTCAGTATTGACAGATCTAGTTCTGCAGGTTTTACATTTCAGAGATTTAGGAGAGTTCTAGCACAGTTTTTTTAATGTCTATAAAAACATTAAATTTTGAATCAACTTTTGATATGCTTATAATTTGTCTGCTACAAATTAGTTAAGAAAATGGCAACATATCCGTAAAATGTACACAACGAGAAGTACATTATATAATATAAATTAAATATTTTCTAGAGATATTTTATCAAACTTTTTTGTACTTCTACAGACACCATCTTAAGTAAATCAGTAAATATTAAATCACAAATATCTGATTATATAGTCAAACATTGACAGTACAACATTGACTCGTCTAATTATTCTTTAGGTGAGAGGCGAGAGTGGGAAGTTCTCAGCAGAATTCTTCAATGACAAAACATCTGTGGAAATGAAGTCTTTCCAAAACTTGAGAGAGGTTATGGGATTTTTCTGGCTGGAGCCGGGAGAGTACCTGATTGTACCGTGCACAGAGAATCCTGGTCAAACTGCCTCCTTCGTCCTGTCCATTTTCTCAAAGCATGAAACACACTTTGAGTAAGTAGTGCTGCAGTCAAAAGATTGTTGTTAATTTTACACTTGGCATTAAGCTTAGTTAGACAGCTCTGTGGATAAACAAAGTTCATCACTTGAGCCTGAGCTCAGCATAGCTGTCAGATATCATTATATTTATCAGTGAAATATCTTGTTAAAGTCTTAGAGTGCACCCCCTCCAAAAAATATATAAAATAAAACATGAATAAAGATCAATTTAAACACAATTTCAATGTGCATTACATATCCAGTGCATGGTACAATTTTTTATCTTTTAAAGGCAAACTAAAAACGAAGACCTTTACAGCAGAAAATATTTGGATTTTATGTATTCAGTGATTCATACCCTTAGCTTTGTCTGTTAGCTTTGTCATCAAATGATCTTCTCTTTCCATCAGATACATTGAAGAGGAGGAGAATGAAGATGATCCCTGATGTTAGGGAAGCCTTTCACTCAAAATGGATTCTTGGATAAATAAGTAAACTTTGGTACTTAGTTTAGAATGGCTATGTAGTTTTAGTGTATTACTCATTTTAACAGCTGTTAAACAAAAGCTAATGTCTTTGTTTAGTGGTTGATTTACTGTGTAGTTTCATTTTCCTTAGAAATGTATTATTTGGTGTAGCTACTATTACTTGCTAATAAATATACACTGAAATTCATGAAATTTTGTTTATTTGCTGTGGCGAGGGGGGCGTGGAAAAGCGGAACGCGCTAGGGGGAGAGCGGGTTCGGAGACGAGCGGGGAATCAGTGGGCAAGTGAATAATGATTAACACCTGTATCTGATTCCAGTGATTGCCGGGGAGACTTGAAAAGGCTCCCGCCGGCCTGCAGTGGGGAGGCAGTAATGCACCGAGAGAGAGAGAGAGCGTCCACCAGCGAAGAAGCCACGAAACCACCACAGAAGAAGAGCGCCGGAGTTTTGTTTACGTTTTGTTATTGCTGTTTATTTTGTGTTATTAAACACCCTTTTTCTGGCTCGTCACCCCTGACTTCCTCGTCCTTCCTTCCCTGACCCTCGAACCGCGTTACACTGGTGCCGAAACCCGGGACGAGGAAGCCGGCACGCCGCCGTCATGCAACCCGCCAGCCCCACCCCACTTGCGGAGCTAGTTAAGTCGCTCGCTGGTCTTCATCAGGCGCAACATCAGGCGCTGATGGATATGAAGCTGGAGCAGGAGGATCGCTTCCGGCTATTGGTCCAGGCGCAGGATGAAGACCGGCGGGCCATCCGGAGCTTGCTAGGCCGGGAGGAAAACCCCGTCGCAGCTCCATCGATCGCCCACGTCCCGCTGATGAAGATGGGGCCCCACGATGACCCGGAGGCCTTCGTGGACCTCTTCGAGAAGACAGCGGAGGCGTGTGGCTGGGCGCGCAGCCAGTGGCCGGTGCGCCTGATCCCACTGCTGACGGGGGAAGCGCAGGTAGCAGCCCAACAGTTGCCTGTCGCCAACCTCCTGGCCTATGAAGACCTAAAGCGGGCCATCCTTCAACGCGTCGGCCGGAACCCCGAGCAGCATCGCCAACGCTTCCGCTCCGTGGAGCTAGGGGACTACGGCCGACCGTTCGTGATGGCTCAGCAGCTCCGGGACGCATGCCGCAAGTGGCTCTTGGCCGAGCCACGGGACGTCGAGGGAGTGATCGACCTGGTGGTGCTGGAGCAGTTCGTCGCCCGACTACCCCGACGAACGGCCGAGTGGGTCCAGTGCCACCGCCCGACGTCGCTGGCCCAGGCCATCCAGCTGGCGGAGGACCATCTGTCGGCGTGCCCCGGGGTCGGCGAGCCCCGGCCTAATCTCTCTCTTTCTCTCTCTCTTCCCCCGTCCCTCCCATCTCCTTCTCTCTCTCGCCCTGTCCCAGCTCCCAGGTCGCGGCTACCGGTGGCCCCTCGAGCCCCGCCACGGAGTGGGCAGGGACAGCTCCGAGAGGGACAGAGCGACCGGTTCCCCCGGCGCGGGGGAGGGCCAGAGCCCACCACCTCTCCCCAGTACTCTCTCCGGCAATCCATTGCCCACCCTTCTGCCGCGGGGGCGGCGGTAAGGCCTGGGCCGGCCTGCTGGAGATGCGGGGACCCGGGGCACTTCCAGGACCAATGTCCCATGATGGAGGTGGGATTGCTGGTCCGGGTCCCCGACTCCCCGGAGGCTGCCCCCGATCAAGCCGGGCAGTACCAGATACCTGTGAGTATCAAGGGGGGTACATATCAGGCCTTGGTGGATTCGGGCTGTAACCAAACCTCCATCCATCAAAGCCTGATACAACAGAGGGCGTTGGATACGAGCCGCAAGGTTAAGGTGAGGTGTGTACACGGGGATGTGGCGAATTACCCCTTAGTGCCTGTAGCGATTAAATTTCGGGGGAAAATACATAGAATGGAGGTGGCGGTTAATTCCCACCTCAAGCATCCGCTGATTTTGGGTACCGATTGGCCGGCTTTCACTCAATTGTTGGGAATAGTGTGTGCGGATGCCTCTTGGCCGACGGGGCGGGGCCAGGAGGAGGCGGCGGCTCGGACCGGAGAGGCGCTAGCGGGCCCGGCCCCGCCTGCCTCGGGGGAAACGAGAGCCAGCGAGGGGGTGAGAACCCCGGAGCTGGACGACTTTCCCCTGGAGCAGTCGCGGGACGAGACGCTTAAAAACGCGTACGACCGGGTCCGCTCCATTGACGGGCAGCTTCTCCGGCCGGACGTCCCCCTCTCCTACCCCTATTTTTCCCTTATAAAAGAGAGGTTGTATCGGGTAACCCAAGAGGCCCAGTCAAAGGAGATAACAACCCAGTTATTGGTCCCCAAGAGCCGTCGGGAAATGCTTTTCCAGACGGCACACTGTACTCCCATGGCAGGCCACTTGGGGGAGGCAAAGACACGCGAGCGTCTCATGGCCCGATTCTTTTGGCCGGGCCTTCACGAGAACGTCCGCCGGTGGTGTGCGGCGTGTCGTGAATGCCAGTTGGTAAATCCACCGGCCACCGCCAAAGCGCCCTTGCGCCCATTACCATTGATGGAGGTCCCCTTGAGAGAATTGGGATGGACCTCATCGGGCCATTGGGCGTTAGCGAGGACACCGCTTTGCATTGGTCCTGGTGGATTATGCAACGCGATATCCAGAGGCAGTGCCCCTGCGCTCCATTTCGCGAAGAGCGTAGCCGAGGCACTGTTTCGACTCATCTCCCGGTGGGAATCCCAAAAGAGATTCTCACGGATCAGAGGGCACGGCGTTTATGTCCCGCACGCGTTAAAGGAACTGTACGAGCTATTGGGCATTAAATCGATTCGCACCAGCGTCTACCACCCACAAACGGACGGCTTGGTCGAACGATTTAATCGCACGTTGAAAAACATGGTTCGTAAGTTTGTAAAAGAAGACGCCAAAAATTGGGATAAATGGCTCGAGCCCTTGTTGTTCGCGGTGCGGGAGGTCCCACAAGCCTCCACTGGGTTTTCCCCATTCGAGCTCCTGTATGGTCGCCAACCCCGGGGGGTGCTTGACGTCATTAAGGAGTCGTGGGAGGAGGGGCCATCAAACAGCCGTAACGAAATTCAGTATGTCCTGGACCTCCGAGCAAAACTCCACACTTTGGGGCGGCTCTCTATGGAGAATTTGCTCCAGGCACAAGACAAACAAATGCGGCTGTACAACAGGGGTACGCGGCTGCGTCAATTCACGCCGGGAGATAAGGTACTTGTATTACTTCCAACGTCTAGTTCAAAATTACTCGCGAAGTGGCAAGGGCCCTTTGTGGTCACACGGCGAGTAGGGGAGCTCGATTACGAAGTCAAACGAACGGATAGGGGTGATGCATGTCAGATTTACCACCTCAACCTACTAAAACGCTGGAACGAGGGGACGTCGGTGGGGTTAGCCGCGGTCGTTTCGAACGAGGATGATCTCGGACCAGAAGCAGCACTCAAAAACCATCCGTTCGCTCTGGTCTCTGGGGGGGATCACCTCTCGCCGCGGCAGCTCACCGACCTGGCCCGGTTGCAAGCAGATTTTGCGGATGTGTTTTCACCCCTGCCCGGTCGTACGGACCTAGTACAGCACCATATCGAAACGCTCCCCGGGGAGGTGGCGCGCAGCCGCCCCTATCGCCTTCCTGAACACAAGAAAAATGTAGTTCGAGAGGAGTTAAAGGCCATGCTAAACTTGGGCGTAATAGAAGAATCGCATAGCGACTGGGCGAGCCCGATAGTATTAGTGCCTAAGACGGACGGCTCGGTCCGGTTCTGTGTGGACTACAGAAAGGTGAATGCTGTGTCGAAGTTCGACGCTTATCCAATGCCCCGAGTTGACGAGTTGCTTGATCGGTTAGGTGCGGCCGCTTTTATTCGACACTGGATTTAACGAAAGGGTATTGGCAGATCCCTTATCGCCACTATCCAAAGAAAAGACAGCCTTCACCACGCCGTTCGGATTACACCAATTACGTAACGCCTGCTTCCGTTCGGCTTGTTGGGCTCCGCCACCTTCCAGCGCCTCATGGATAAAGTCCTCCGGCCCCACAGCGCGTCGCCGCTGCCTATCTGGATGATATAATCATCCATAGTAATGATTGGCAGCGGCATATGGAACATCTCCGTGCGGTCCTGAGGCGCTGAGGGTGGCGGGCTCACGGCAAACCAGCGGAAGTGTGCAATTGGGCGGGTGGAGTGCGGTATCTGGGCTTCCACTTGGGTCATGGGCAGGTGCGTCCCCAAATTGACAAGACGGCAGCAGTTGCGGCCTGCCCGAGTCCCAAGACCAAAAAGGAGGTGAGACAGTTCCTGGGGCTGGCGGGTTATTATAGGAGGTTTGTTCCTAATTTTTCGGACCTCACCAGCCCGCTGACTGATCTCACTAAAAAGGAAGCACCCGACCCGGTCCAGTGGACGGAGCTGTGCCAACAGGCCCTAACCAAGGTGAAGGCTGCCCTGTGCGGCGGCCCGCTCCTGCACTCTCCTAACTTTGATCTCCCCTTTTTATTACAGACAGACGCGTCGGACAGGGGGCTGGGGGCCGTCCTGGCCCAGGTGGTCGGGGGAGAGGAGCGGCCGGTGCTGTATCTAAGTCGGAAGCTCTCAAAGAGAGAGACTAGATACAGCACCGTGGAGAAGGAATGCTTGGCCATCCGATGGGCCGTCCTCACCCTCCGCTACTACCTCCTGGGTCGGGAATTCACCCTCTGTTCGGACCACGCGCCCCTCCAGTGGCTCCACCGCATGAAGGATACCAACGCGCGGATCACCCGTTGGTATCTAGCTTTACAGCCCTTTAAATTCAAGGTGGTCCACAGGCCGGGGGTGCAGATGGCGGTAGCCGACTTCCTCTCCAGGAATGGGGGCTGCAGGCCGGAGAGCTCACCGGCCTGAGACGGGCGGTGGGGTATGTGGCGAGGGCGTGGAAAGCGGACGCAGCTAGGGGAGAGCGGGTTCGAGACAGCGGGGAATCAGTGGGCAAGTGAATAATGATTAACACCTGTATCTGATTCCAGTGATTGCCGGGGAGACTTGAAAAGGCTCCCGCCGGCCTGCAGTGGGGAGGCAGTAATGCACCGAGAGAGAGAGAGAGCGTCCACCAGCGAAGAAGCCACGAAACCACCACAGAAGAAGAGCGCCGGAGTTTTGTTTACGTTTTGTTATTGCTGTTTATTTTGTGTTATTAAACACCTGGCTCGTCACCCCTGACTTCCTCGTCCTTCCTTCCCTGACCCTCGAACCGCGTTACATTTGCATTTATCTTTTTTTTATTAATAATATATGTGACCCTCTCTGTGAAATCCAGGCTAAAGTGTCAAAATATTATTATGAGATAACAAGCATAAAAGTTTGATTTCTACCATTCATTTCACTATAATTTCAATGTTTGACATGACCTTACTCAGTCAATATTAAAGATATAAAAGTTAGATTTTCCCAGAATGTTCTTTATCATATGAAGGATGATTTTAGTAGAAAACAGCAAATCACAAATGACTTTAGCTGGGTTTTCACAGAGAGGAACACATATATTTGGTACTATGTTTACATGCACACTTCATTTGAATAGTTTATACCCTTTTTTATTTTTTTTTTGAAATAAATAAATAAAAGTAAGAATATAGGCAGCTAATTAAATAAGCACTGTTGACACTTTCGGCTTCCCTAATGGAGAGAGATCAAGACTGCAACAATCTTAAATGTAACATAAACTAAGTAATTTATTTATTTACTTATTTTTAATTAGCTAAAAAATACACTAAATTAGCAACTAATAAATAAATAAATGCACGCACTGAACACATTTATCCTACATGTCCTTCATGGACACAGCTAATATTTCACCTGCATCATCAAATTCCTCTGCATTTTGGCTGAGGCTAAAATAGAGGTCTTCTCAATTTCTTATATAGAAGAAGCTTTTGCAATTCGTATCCAAAAACATGGAAAATAATCTGTTTTTACAGTAGCAGACTGAAACATACAAGTGCCTCAAAACACTGGTATGTTGGGTGCATTATTAAAAAAATAGCCTTGGTAACCCTTAGGCTGTACAGAGCAAATTAAAATACACTGATTGTACTACAGCCTATGAAATATTATTGGATAATAATATAGGTTTAAAACCAAGTCAGGGGGCAGTAGTAGCATTAATTATTTTTCAAGATAACAAAATATGAGAATTAAACATGAGAATCAGATTAAATGTTGCAATTAATGATCCACACTACATACTGTAAATAGAGAAGATCTAGATTGTTTGTTTATGAATTGAATAAACTCAAGTTCAAGTTCATTTATTTATCAAGCACATTTAAAAACAGCCACATATATTGAAAACCAAAAGGAATGACAGATAAACATTCTTAAAATAGAGTAATAATCCAGACCATAATACAGTGTAATAAGAATGGGATATTAGTAGGCCAGATCAAACAAGTGTGTTTTTGAAAGTGACTTAAAAATGCATAGGGAAGATGCCACTCTAATCTCAGAAGGCAGATTGTTCCATAACCGAGGCCCAACCACAGAAAACGCTCGATCCCCTCTACGTTTAAGTCTGGACTTTGGACTAATTATAAGTGTGTTATATTTATGTATATTTATATTTATTATAAATGTGTTATATATAAATGATATACTTGTGGACTCGAGTTATACTCATCCTGGTGGCCTTCAGTAAAATCAAGTGTCTAAAATTGTTAAACATTAATATTTTTATTTTTAATTCACACTAACAGAAATTAATATTTTCCAATAAGTTTAAACTGATTTTTATTATAATAATAATAACTAGATAAAAAAGTTTGTCAAGACAAACTTTAAGTTGGCTTGAGAAAGCCGGACTAGAAAGTTTGAAAAGTTGAATGGTTTGCAGTCTAAAATAGCATGAAGTTTAAAGTTGCTTTAAAAAGCAAAGATAATGATTAGCAAGCTACTAGCATGCCACTAGCATGTTTCCAGAATGATTAACATGTTGCTAGCATGATTAGCAAGTTACTAGCATGTTGCTAGCATGATTAGCAAAGTTACTAGCATGTCGCTAGCATGTTTCTAGCATGATTAACATGTTACTAGCATGAAGAAGTGTTTCAGAAGTGTTCACTGAAGCCTCGCTCTAAACGGTTCATTTGAATCAGTGAGTTGTCGACTCGAGAACAGCTGCAATCGGATAATTTAAATTCATGAATGAATCGTTTGTTGCGATTTGTGAACCGATTGAACAGGTTCATTGAAAATAATCAGTTTGTTAATGAATCAGACTGTCAGGAATCAATCAGGCTCATTTACAATCACTGAGCACTACAAAGGAACACACTTCACCTCCATTCCCTGTCGAACCTTGAACTAGGAAAGACCCACTAACCTGCTCTCTGTGCATTTCAGAACTATTGTTCCAGAAATACTTCCAGTTTGTTCCTACAGTACCACCTTGTGTTACTCACCTGTTTCCCTCGTCCTGAGACTCCACACCCCCCTTGGTGTTCCATGTCCTGCATTCCTTAAATTGTGCACTCATACCACATTCCAGTCTACCGTTCTCTGGAAGAGAGAAGAAGGTCATTCTTCAGTATTATTCTCACAGTACCTGTTTGTGCATCTGAACTTACCTGCAGTCCAGCGAAAGCTTCAATAAAAAGTTGTTCTGAATACTTCTAATCTTGTGATCAGTATATATCCTGACAGAAGGTTCGACCATAAAACCGATATGGATTCAGGACAACCCGATCCAGGGACCAATCCAGCTGGAAATCCTCTGCTCGAGATGGCTGGGCACGGAGCTGCAGCGATCCCCACTTCCGCACCTATCGCTTCTTCCCGGTGTATATTTCCAGTCCGATGGTGAAACCAGCGCCTTCTCTGGCCGGGAAGAAGATTGCAGTGATTTCTCCTTCAATGCTCTCTCGCTCTAGAGGTACAACCTTACCAGTTCCCCACTGAACGTTCAAAAATCTCTTTCATCATTTCACTCCTATCTGGCCGAGCACTTCAATGGGCAGAAACCTTGTGGAATCGAACAGGACCGTTACGGATTCTCTTCAAAATTTCATAACACACTTCAAAGAAGTCTTTGGTTGTCCCATAGGTGACTCATCAGTTGGTGAACAATTATATCATCTCCAACAAGGCCAAATGTCTGTCACAGATTATGCTTTGAAGTTTAGAACTCTTGCCGGTGGATGGGACGAGAGAGCACTCATCACTACTTACCGTCCAAGGATTGAATCCAGCCCTCAGGTTACACCTCGCAATTTATGATGACGTCATGGGCGTTGAGAAGTTTATTCAACAATCTATCCGAGTCTCCGTCGAGTTCAAAATTGTTATCCTGATCGCCACCAATCATCATATATGCATTCTCATCCAGACCTGCTGAGAATCCAGATATCCGTGGGGTTGAGCCTATGCAAGTTGACCAGACCCGTCTTTCTCCATCTGAAAGAACTAGACGCATGACCAATAATCTCTGTCTGTATTGTGGAGACAACACCCAGTACATCGGTGTCTGCCCTGTTCGTCCACCTCGTCTCTTGGTGAGCTCGATGACAATCAGTTCCCTCCATGTTGCGCCACTATCCACCATCGTATCATTGATTTCTGCTGATGTTATCATTTCGGTTACAGCCCTCATCGATTCAGGGTCAGCAGGTAACTTCATCTCGGGCGACCTCTGCCGGCAACTTCAACTCAAGACTCTCTCCAACCCCGTACACCGCCAAATCAGTGACCGGAAAAGCCTTGAATCCTGGGTATGTGAAACACGAATAAAACCAATCACGTTAAGAGTAGGCTGTTTACACGAAGAACCATTCACTCCTCTGGTCTTAGAAAATGCTACTTCTGCGATCATTCTTGGTAGACCCTGGCTCATCCAGCACAATCCCGAGGTTTCATGGAAGAACGGAGATATTCTGCGCTGGGGGTCTACATGTTTCTCTACTTGCTTCCCAAAACTTCCAAGGCCTGTCCCTCCTTCGCCCAAGGTTATTCCCATCGCCATGACATCTATTGAGAGTCCTAAAGAAAAAACAGTCCACAGCCATTCCCTCCTGTTATGCTTCCTTCGCAGACGTGTTTAGTCCTGAAAAAGCATCTCATCTTCCCCCACACCGACCTTGGGATTGCGCGATTGACCTGGAACCTGGTAAAATGGTGCCTCGCAGTCACGTTTATTCACTCTCCATCCCAGAACAACGAGCCATGGAAGAATATATCCAAGAAGCCTTAAATCAGGGGTACATTCGTCCTTCTGTTTCCCCAGCAGCATCTAGTTTCTTCTTCGTGGCAAAGAAAGACGGGGGCCTAAGACCTTGCATCGATTACCGTGCCCTTAACAAGATCACCATAAAATTCCGGTACCCACTTCCTCTCGTACCCACATCACTCGAACAACTACGAGGTGCTAGTATCTTCACCAAATTAGACCTCAGGAGTGCATATAATCTCATTCGGATCCGAGATGGGGATGAGTGGAAGACTGCATTCATTACCCCGTCAGGTCACTACCTCGTTATGCCGTATGGACTGGTCAACGCCCCTTCGGTGTTTCAAGATTTCATGAACGAGGTACTCCGTGATTTCCTCAACAAATTTGTAATTGTTTATATCGATGATATTCTGATCTTCTCCCAAGACGAATCTGCACATCGACGACATGTCTCCAAAGTTCTCCAACGATTATGAGATCACTCCCTCTTCCTGAAAGCAGAGAAATGTCTTTTCCACCAAGAATCAGTTGCCTTCCTTGGGTATGTCGTGAGTAAGCAGGGGGTACAGATGGACGATGGAAAGGTCACAGCAATCACTTCATGGCCCATGCCGCAAACAGTAAAAGAACTCCAACGATTCCTTGGCTTTGCGAATTTCTATCGCAGATTTATTAACAATTACAGTACCCTAACTTCGTCACTTACCTCTCTTCTGAAAGGGAAACCGAAGTCCCTGTCCTGGGACCCTGATGCAGACCATGCCTTTCAAACATTGAAGAACAAATTCATCACTGCTCCTCTTCTACGTCACCCAAACCCAGATCTCACCTTCATCGTGGAAGTCGATGCCTCCACGACTGGAGTAGGTGCCATACTATCTCAACATCAGGAGAATGCCCATAAACCTCTTCCCTGTGCATTCTTTTCAAAAAAATTGTCACCAGCTGAACAGAACTATGACGTGGGTAACCGAGAACTCCTCGCCATTAAATTGGTTCTGGAGGAGTGGAGACATTGGCTCGAAGGGGCACAACATCCATTCATGGTGCTGACCGATCATAAGAATCTCCAGTATCTCAAAGAAGCCAAAAGACTAAACCCACGTCAAGCCCGCTGGGCTTTATTCTTCACCCGGTTCCACTTCCATATTACCTATCGTCCAGGAACCAAGAACATCCGTGCAGATGCCTTGTCCCGTCCATGCCGTCCAGGTACCGTTGACGAGCCCGAAACAGTCCTGCCCACTGAAGTTTTTGTTAACCCTATTCAATGGGACATTGATGATCAGATCCAAGAAGCTACAAGACAAGAACCTACCCCACCGGGATGCCCTGACAAACTCACGTACGTTCCCAACGATCATCGTCTACCTCTCATCGAATCCGCTCATTCGTCAGTTGGTACAGGTCATCCCGAGCAACACAAACTTACACCCTTCTACAACAACGATATTGGTGGCCAGGCATGAGAGAGCAAGTACAACGTTTCGTCCAGGGATGTCAAGTTTGCGCTGTATCGAAGATTCCACGTCACTTACCTTCTGGGAAACTTTTACCTCTACCAATTCCTCAACGGCCATGGTCACATCTTGGCATTGATTTCATTACCGACTTACCTCCATCAGGAGGCAACACCTGCATTCTCATTATAGTCGACAGATTCTCCAAAGCCTGTAAACTGATTCCCTTACCAGGTCTCCCTACAGCCCTTGTGACAGCTGAGAGTCTCTTCAACCAGGTTTTTCGTCATTTTGGCATCCCTGAGGACATTGTGTCCGATCGAGGACCCCAGTTTATCTCACGGGTTTGGAAAGCTTTCTCTCTTCTCGGAGTTACGATAAGTTTAACATTGGGGTACCATCCTCAGGCTAATGGACAAACTGAGAGAAAGGTTCAAGAGATAAATCGTTTCCTCCGTACGTTCTGTCAAAACCATCAAGACACATGGAATCAATTCCTCGCCTGGGCAGAATACGCCCAAAACTCATTGCATCAGACCACCACCGGACTAACTCCTTCCAATGTTTCCTTGGGTTCCAGCCACCACTGTTTCCTTGGTCCGGTGAGCCTTCCGAGGTCCCTTCGGTTAATTACTGGTTTCGAGAGAGTGAGAGAGTGTGGAATGATGCCACCGTCATCTCCAGCAGGCCATACGCAGACATAAAAGATTTGCGGATACACGAAAATGACACGCCCACGTGCTTGAACCTGGCCAACTTGTCTGGCTCTCGACACGAGACATTCGTCTCATGTCAGCCCTGTCAGTAAACTAAGTCCCCGATATATCGGACCCTTCAAAATTCTCCACCAAATCAATCCAGTCACATATAAGCTTCTCCTCCCTCCTCACCTCAAGATTCACCCAGTTTTTCATGTGTCACTCCTGAAACCTCACTATCCTTCTATTCTTCCTCCCACCACAGAACCTGATCCTGACCACACTCCTTCCATACCCACCATCGAAGAAGATCCCATCTATTCTGTCCATGAAATTCTGGACTCCGACGTCGGGGTGGTCGATTGGAATACCTTGTCGATTGGGAAGGTTATGGGCCAGAAGAACGATCTTGGGTTCTCCGAGACGATATCCTAGACCCGGCTCTGCTCACTGAATTCCACCAACAGCATCCACATCGACCAGCCCCGACCTCGAGGCAGACCACCACGGCGTCGGGGTCCTCGTCGCTGGCGCAGACCCTGGAGGGGGGGGGGTAATGTCAGGAATCAATCAGGCTCATTTACAATCACTGAGCACTACAAAGGAACACACTTCACCTCCATTCCCTGTCGAACCTTGAACTAGGAAAGACCCACTAACCTGCTCTCTGTGCATTTCAGAACTATTGTTCCAGAAATACTTCCAGTTTGTTCCTGCAGTACCACCTTGTGTTACTCACCTGTTTCCCTCGTCCTGAGACTCCACACCCCCCTTGGTGTTCCATGTCCTGCATTCCTTAAATTGTGCACTCATACCACATTCCAGTCTACCGTTCTCTGGAAGAGAGAAGAAGGTCATTCTTCAGTATTATTCTCACAGTACCTGTTTGTGCATCTGAACTTACCTGCAGTCCAACGAAAGCTTCAATAAAAGTTGTTCTGAATACTTCTAATCTTGTGATCGAGTATATATCCTGACACAGACATTGCTTCTGCATCTCGGAGCATGTGATGTATTTATTATGAGTAAAGATATGTTTTATGAAATGTGGTGAAGTAAAAAGTACGATCTTATGCTTTGGAATGTAGTGAAGTAAAAGTAAAAGTTACTCAAAATAAAACTACTCCAGTAAAGTACAGATACTTGAAAAATGTACTTAAGTACACTAACGAAGTAAAGCCACTTCATTACTGACCTCCTCTGGTGTAACGTGCCACCCCTAATAGATGGATAGATGGATATATAGATAGATAGATAGATAGATAGATAGATAGATAGATAGATAGATAGATAGATCGATAGATCGATAGATAGATCGATAGATAGATGGATTATAGATAACCTTATGAATGATATCAATCAACCTCCACGTCGCAATGGCTATCAGATTTGAAGATATGACTGTTTGGGTTTGTGTTGCTAGTTTGCTCCACATTGGTTGCTAGGGTGTGGCTAGGAAGCCTCGATGGTGATTCATGATTGGTTGTTTGCTGCCCCGAGTCAAATGAGCTTACCCCCATGTCTCTGATACTTTGATCCAAAGATATCCATCTGGGCTTTTATAATGGCAGTATATGGGATCAGTTGTTAGGGTGCTCTAAATGGTTGCTAGGGCATGGCTTGACAGCTTCATAATGATTCTGAGAATCTGATTGGTTGGCTGAGTAAAATGAGCCCGCCCCCATGTTTCTATAACATTGTGATTCAGAGTTATGTTCAATGCAAAATACCCATGTAAATTACCATAGTAGGAAAAACATTTGTGTTCAGATGAATGAATGAATGAATGAATGAATGATGCATTTATATAGCGCTTTATTGTGTATTGTTGTACACCCAAAGCGCTTTACAATCATGTGGGGGGGTCTCTCATCAACCACCATCAGATGCCGTTTCATGGGCCGTCCCTCACCATAGTACCATAGTATGTCTATGGGGCAACTTTGGGGGGCTCTTGCGCCCCAGGGGTACAACTTATACCCCACTGAGGATTATGTTCTCGCACAGCTTGATAGCCTCTTCAAATGTTGTGATTCACAAGTTTCTACGAAATTCTTGCTCTGCCGTTCAAAAGGTTGGCATCTTTGGGGAAAAGTTTCTTGGGCTCATCAAGGCTGTATCTATTTGTTAAAAAATACTGAATATTATTTCACAAAATAATATTGTGAAATATTATTGCAATTTAAAATAAAAGTTTTTTATTTTAATATTTTAATAATATAATTTATTCCTGTGAAGCAAAGCTGAATTTTCAGTGTCACATGATCCTTCAGAAATTTGGAATAGTAAAAGATATCAACTCAACTGAACTTTATTCATGTCCCCCAAAGGGCAATTCGTTTTGCAGCAAGACATACACAAAACATAAAAGCACAACAACAATACAATAACACAACCCTGATAATACAATTTACAACCTCACCCACCCCTCAAAAAAAAATAAAAAAAAAAAAAAACTATTAACCACTAACCATCACCATTACCAGCATAAATATTGCAGTAGGAATAAATGAGCATCTATATCGATTACTTCTCTTCCCTAAAGGAAATCTAAGCCGCAAACCAGAAGGTAAAAACTCAAACTCTGAATACAGGGGATGATCACTGGCCCATAAAATAGAGTTGGCTTTCCGCACCACCTGTCTGTTGTACAGGTCAGTAAGACTGCTCTGCTCAGTGCCTACAATTTTACTGCTGACCTTTACTATTCTGGACAAAGCATTTTTAGCCTTAACACTAAGATTGCCATACCAACATATTATAGAACATGTTAAGATAGACTCAATGTAAGATTTATAGAAAAGGGATATAAGAGTCTTATCCACATTAAATTTGGACAATTTATGAAGACAATATAGTCGTTGTTGTGCTCTCTTACCAATCATCTCCGCATTGGCTAGATATTTCAACTTATTATCATTCAAACTGCTAAGATACTAATAAGTGAAGCAACATCAGAGAATGACCGCATATTGCATTAGCGGCAACGGATATCAGTTCGTCAGTGGCGCGAATGCTGAGGTAGACGAATTCCCAGCTACGATTCCCAGCTACAGATCGGGTGTTTATTGTGTTTTGTGCATCTTATCAGAGCAAACCACACACACATATCCCAAATACCAGCACAATTAATCTATTACACTCTCATCTGATCAAGATACAGCACAAGTAATCTAAAGTCAGGATATTACTCAATCTTCGTGATGTTCATGTGCCTCTCATGCCCGCATCTTCAGCAGTCACTGTTTATTCACTGGACACAGCTCCTAAGGGCTTAAACTAACTGTTCACTTTCCTGGACTAATTTGATCCCTCTGGATTCAACCTCTGGAGGCCCGATTGACTATATGTTGCTGCTTTTATTGTAGCTGGAAGTTCTTGTGCATCAAAGTGGACATTGCATATGTGCAAGTTGATCATTGGCTCCCCCCTCTGATGTATATTCACATATTTGTCAGATTAAACCAGTACAAGTTTATCACTTCCCTCTCTGTCGTGTTCTGACCTACACACATGGTACACTGCTACTCCATTTCAAATCAGCCCCTATTATCCTTCAAGAATAGTCTTTGCTACAATTTGGTCCTTCGAGCCGGATAGCAGCGGTGCTGGGAGTATGCAACAGAGTGGCGAAGCATCATGGGGACCATCCACTCGGCCCAAACGTCAGGTGAGACCACCATCTTATCTGAGAGATTACGCGGTCAATGTAGTGCGACCCAAGCAATATGGCCCAGCACATGACAGTCCAGCATAACCCGTGCATAGAGGGGAAGACTGGAGCTCGCAGCCTCACGTGACGTGGAGTAGGACCCCTCAGACACAGTATGGTTATTCCCCAAGCTCAGAAGAGAGCTTTATCGACACAACTTTAGGATGGCTACCTACATATACAACCCACATGGAAGAGGGAACCGTGTCGAGCGGGCACAGAGAGAGCGTGCCACATGGCTTCAACTCACCTTATGATGCTAAGGAGTCGACAGCCTCAGTTAGAATGAGAGGAACAGTGCAGCGGGATCAGACCTCAGAGCAATGGCCAGTACCACCCATTCCATTATCAGAAGATTCGTTAGCCCTAGATGAAGAGGAGTACGATGAGGCACTGCCTCCTCCATCGTGGCCTTTATTTGATAATCCTCCCAAGTCGGTAATTGGTGAGGAGCAGCGAGTATTCATTGTCATAGACCGAAAGATGAGTGAGCTACAGCTCATGAAGGACAGTGTATCATCCAGCATTGCAGCTCACTCTCATTTACATTCTACCCCTCAGAGTTTGAATCCTCCCCAGCCTAGACGAGGTCCTGAAGAGGATGACATCCGGTCCAGCACCCAGAGGCCAAAACTTTATTCACCCATTTCACACCCACGGCCCAGTATATATCGCACCGATGAGGCATTCTCCACTCAGTATCCAGCTAGGCCTTATACCCAACCGCCACCCCCCGCTTCTCTTTGGCTCTCAACGGAGGCGGTCGCTTTCTCTCCCCGTCCTCACCCTTATCTTCCCTGCTTTGCTCCCTTGTCTCGTGAGAGACTCTCTCTGCACTGCTCTCCAAACTAAAATATTATGGATTAACTGGTCTCTTACTGCAATTGACACTATCGAAACTTGGGTTTCGGGGAACCTGACTGCCCTGACGGAACGTTCGCAGCCGGCTATACGATGGTGCGTGGGAGAGGTGGCGAATCGTGTGTCTTGCGGCTCTTTTCGTGGAGGACATTGATATCTACCTATTCGGAACCATGATAACAGGTATTTTGCTGATTGGATTAGGCTTTGCCCTGGGTTATCGAAGAATTCAGAAAACGGGAACAGCTGTCCAAAGCCCCACAAGGCTGCCCGTATGATTGATGCTGTGGGAAGAGCGGTCAGCATTGAGACTGAGACTATAATCGCAATATGGATTCTACCAAGGAGAAGTTCACGGCTTTACAAAGGGAAATTGATTAAAATGGAGACCAAAATGGTCAAAATGGACAGAGAGTAGCCTGCAAAAATTTGAATGTTTACTCGCCCCAAAAACAAAACAATCTTATCTTTTTCTGGCTCCCTTACAGTGGCCTTGGCAAGGCTGTTGCTGGAATCTACCCCGGGAGTGCAATGCAGTGAGACGCTCTATGCGTTCCTCCCCACCCTACAGACATTACAGACATTACAGACATTGCCCCCGACCATTCGCCTGTTTGTTTGCTGATCCGCTGGCCTGGTCAAGCGGGTCTGACCAGCCCGGATCAGTGGCTGCGGATCAGATGGCTGCTTGCTGGGCCGGATTCACTTCCCCTGTGGCTATGTCGTGTATGTGCTTTTGTGTTGCTGAGGTGTTTTTCCTGTTCTCACACTGTACTCCCCAAGGAGCATAGTCTGGGGTTATTTTTTCTCCTCACTTTCCTGATGCAGTAAATGCTGTATTTTTCTTCAATTCTACTTGCATTTCACTACTGATTATACTTGTATGATTGTGTATGTGACGAATAATAAAGAACCTTGAACCTTGAACCTTGAAGGCAGACAGTTCTTGCCCATGTCAGCAATCCCAGCGGTAGGAGAGTACAGGGGCCGGCCGAGAATTCTGCTTTTAGTTCATAATGACCTGATGGAGTTCTCTCGGCTAAAATTAGCTTTAACAAACTTGCTACCCACTGAGCTTTTCAAGTATCATATTCTTGTAGATCATGTGAAACTTGAATAAGCTTGTCTTATCGCCGACTCCTTTATCAACTCGCCCACTCGTTACACAGACACTATGGCAGCCTTGACTGAAAAGTATGGCCAGCACCATGTCGCCTTGAAGAGAATTGCAGCGGAGATGGATTCTCCTGAGATTAGAAGAGGGACACATAGCTGCCTTTGAGAGGTTCTCCTGCACATGCAGTCACTTGTGGGTATGCTACAGACACTGGGGCCTGACGGAGAAGTCGAGCTGAGATGTGGCTCACATGTGGCCAGACTCCTCACCAAGCTTCCGATGGAGATGAGAGCTAACTTCCGACGTCAGATGTTCCATCGTCCTGGACATACTCATACGCTGCTTGACCTGGCGGAATGGCTTCGATATGAGTCGTGGTGTCAAGGTTATGACAACCTCACAGACACTCGTGCCCAAGGGCTACCAGGCTACCGAAATGAGAAGCATCGCAGTAGACCATCAGCTACGGTACTCCATGGAGCAGAAAGCTGTATGCTGAACACAGTATCCCGGCCAGAGAGCCAGAGCTCATTTGCACAGAGGTGGAAGGGTAAAGCAAAACCTTACTGTCCAGATTGTGAGGACACACATCACTTCCTGAATAAGTGTCCACATTTCCAGAAACTCAATAAAGAGAATATCATAGAGTTGATCAGGGTTAATAGGAGATGCTGGAGATGCGGGAGAGCGCATCAAGCAGCACAATGTGACCTTAAGAAGTTTTGCGATGTATGTCAGGCAAAGCATCTGAGAGTTCTTCATGACGCTAACACACATCCCAAGGCTGAGCAGCCAAAGTCTGAAAGTTGCCTGGTGAACACCAGTACAGAAGTCCTCTATCTTGACATACCATCAGACCACTTTCAGAGTTCTGCTGAAAGTCGTCAGAGTTTTACTGCGTAACAAGAACCAAACACTAAACATGTATGCAATTCTGGACGATGGTTCCGAGCGCACTATGCTCCTCCCTGAAGCTGCTGACAAACTGGGCCTGCATAAGAGGCCAGAGGACCTTGCTCTGTGGACCATTCGACAGGAAGTTCAAGCCCTGAGGGGAGCCACTGTCTCATTCAAGATCTCATCCCCAACTAATCCCAAGAGAACCTTTCGGATAGTGGAGGCATTCACCTCACAACACTTGGACGTAGCAGACCATACTTACCCAACTGCCAGTTTGAAGAGGAGGTATAGTCACCTGGCAGATCTGCCACTTGAGCCATTTGAACATGTTAAACCGCTTGTGCTGATCGGAGCGGACTACCCTTATCTACTTACTCCGATCGAACCTGTGAGACTGGACCCTCCTGGTGGCCCAGCAGCCATCTACACGAGGCTGGGATGGACACTTCAAGGACCTGAACACCTTACTCGGTGGGCCTCGAGCGCCCAACAGTGTCTCGTCACTAGTATCTCACGCCAGATGACGGAGCTGATGCAGAACGTTGAGAAGCTCTGGAAGATGGACATGTTGCCATACCAGACCAGCAAGTCGGTTATGAGATCAAAGCAGGATAAGGAAGCGCTGGAGCTTCTGGAGGCCAAGACGAGGCGTGTACAAATAGCAGGCATCCTCAGATATGCCACCCCTCTACTAAGAAAGCGAGATGTTCCCCCGCTCAGAGCTCCCAAAGAAGCTGTCCTAGCCAGCCTCAGAAGTCTGGAGAGACGCTTGGCCCGGGACCCCCTACGAGCTGAGGAGTACTGTGCAGCGATTTGCAAGTTAGTGGAGACTGGAGCGGTTAAGAAAATTGACCCAAGAGAAGCCTTGACCTCAGATGAGTCGTTGTACATACCACACCACTTGGTGAGCCATAACGGGAAAAGTCGTTTGGTCTTCAACTGCTCCTTTCAATTCCAAGGTCGAAGCCTCAATGACACCCTGCTTCCTGGACCAACATTGGGAGCCTCTCTGCTGGGAGTTTTACTGCACTTCAGGGAACTGTTAATTGTCTACAGAGTGTACCTACTCCAGATGAAGCCAAGGAATTGGTGGACTGGCTGAGGGAAGTGCTGACATCTGGAGGGTTCAAGATTCGTCAGTGGGCTTGCAACATACCTGACATACTCGGGCACGATGCCTGGAACGATGGCTTTCACAGGAAGAACCAGGCCTGTTAGAACCGGTACTCAGCCTCAGCTGGCACTGGCAGACAGATGCCTTGTGCTACAAGAGCCGACCTTTGGAGTATGGTGTGCTCACGATGAGGAATGTTTACAAGGTGCTAGCCTGACAATATGATCCCCTGGGATTTATCGCACCCTACACGACTCGCGCCAAACTGATTGTCCAGAGCATGTGGGACAAGCAGCGTGACTGGGATGACCCACTCATCCCTCATGATCTGCAAAGAGCATGGAAGGAGTGGGAATCGGAGTTACATCTGCTACCACGTATCTCATTACCCCGGTCTTATGCTCCACCTCATACCGACCAGATGGTGATCTCCAGACAGGTCCACGTGTTTAGTGATGCCTCTGAAAAGGCCTATGGATCCGTCTCTTATCTGAGAACAGAAGATGACCAGGGTCGAGTATACCTTGCATTCATGGCGGCTAGATCTAGAGTAGCGCCCCGTCGACAGCATTCCATTCCCCGTCTTGAGCTCTGTGGTGCCCTGACGGCCGCCCAATTAGCAAAGACAATAGAGAGAGAATTGACGGTGAAGATAGATCAGACAATCCTTTGGAGCAATTCTACAACAGTGTTGACCTGGTTGCAGTCAGAGTCAGACTGTGGAGCAGCAGACCGAGATAAGATCCTGACAGCAGCAGACTATCAGCAGGCAGAGATGACGATATTCCAGAGAGTCCAGGTGGAATGCTTCCCAGAGGAGATATGGCTTCTTAAAGCAAGGAAAGCAGTACTCCGAAGTAGTTGTCTCCTTACGCTGTCCCTCGAACTTGACCCTGAAGAGGGAATCATACGGGTTGGGGGAAGACTTCGGCACGCTGAAGGGTTAGACCCCACGTTCAATACCCTATTGTTTTAGACCCCTTGCATCCAGCAACAAAACTCCTCATCCAGGACTATGATGCTCGTCTCTGTCAACCAGGCCCTGAGCGAGTATTCGCAGAGATGCGTCGGACCTTCTGGATCCTTCGGGGAAGAGAAGCTATTCGGAGAGTGCAACACCAATGTGCAGAGTGCCAAAGATGGAAATCTAAGCCAGCCATTCCAAAGATGGCTGACTTACATGTGGCCCGTCTACGCTTATATAAGCCGCCATTCTACTTGACGGGTGTTGACTGCTTTGGACCTTTTCAATTCAAGATAGGACGACGCTCAGAGAAGAGATGGGGCATCATTTTTAAGTACCTTACCACCCGGGCAGTACATTTAGACCTCATTCACAATATGGACGCAGACTCCTTCTTGATGAGTCTCAGGCGGTTCATCGCTCATAGAGGGAACCCAGTTGAGCTGTACTCAGACCAGGGTACAAACTTCAAAGCAGGGGAGAAAGAGCTCCATGGGTGTTTTCACAACATGTCCTCTGATCTCCAACGCCTTCTTGCCAAGCAGAAGATTGCATTCCGCTTCAACACCCCTGCAGCTCCTCACTTCGGGGGCACCTGGGAGAGGGAGATCAAGTCTGTATACTGTCATAGGAGTTCAACCAGTCTCCGAGGAGTTCTTATACACCGTCTTACTAGAGGTCGAGGCTATACTGAATGCTAAACCTCTGGGTTACAGACCTGGACGCAGTGACACCAAATGTCCTCTTGATGGGGTGGCTGGATGGAGCACTACCTTCAGTGGTCTACCTTAAGTGTGAGGGACTTCGCAAGCGGAGATGCGACACAGCCAAGTCATAGCAGATCACTTCTGGGCAAGATTTATCAGGTGTTACCTTCCAACTTTACAATGCCGACAGAAGTGGCATGGTACTCCAGCTGATCTGTCAGTGGATTCAGTAGTGCTGGTGATAAACCCGCAATTTCCCCGGGCACTCTGACCAGTTGGTAGGGTGATCAGAGTGCATCAGAGTGCAGATGGTCATGTGAGATCTGCGGACATTGAAGTCAAAGACAAAGTGTACACTCGGCCAGTTACCGACTCATCACTCTCCCAATGATTCCAGAAACCGAGGAGAATGAGAGAGGCCCTCCACCGTCTACGGACTGATGTGTGAGCCTTTTGCAGGAGCAAATTGCATGCAATTTGGGGGCGGCTGTGCAAAAGTATACTTAGTGAAATAGGAGCACTGCAGCGCCGACTATAACAGGGACTTTTATTATGAAGGTACGGTGCGCTCAAGCGATAGGAAGTGAAGCAACATCAGAGAACGACTGCATATTGCATTAGCGGCAACTGATGTCAGTTCGTCAGTGGTGTGAATGCTGAGGTAGATGAAAAGCACCGATTCCCAGCTACAGATTGTGCTTATAGAGTATTTATTGTGCTTTGTGCGTCTTATAAGAGCAAACCACACACACACACATATCCCAAATACCAGCACGATTCATCTATTACACTCTCATCTGATCAAGATACAGCACAAGTAATCTAAAGTCAGGATATCACTCAATCTTCGTGATGTTCATGTGCCTCTCATGCCCGCATCTTCAGCAGTCACTGTTTATTCACTGGCCACAGCTCCTAAGGGCTTAAACTGACTGTTCTCTTTCCTGGACTAATTTGATCCCTCTGGATTCAACCTCTGGAGGCCCGATTGACTCTATGATGCTGCTTTTATTGTAGCTGGAAGTTCTTGTGTATCCAAGTGGACATTGCATATGTGCAAGTTGATCATTGTCTCCCCCCTCTGATGTATATTCACCTATTTGTCAGATTAAACCAGTACAAGTTTATCACTTCCCTCTCTGTCGTGTTCTGACCGACACACCTGGTACACTGCCATTTTAAATCAGCCCTTATTATCCTTCAATATTAGTCGTCGCTACAATACCCTCTTATCCGTATCACCTCCCGTCGAGGTTCCAAGAGAGGCGATTAGATGACGTCTAGATATAATTAACAACAAATCAGTGTCTGACTGAAATAATCCAGCTAGCGTTAGCAGCGGCGGGGGTGCAGAATTTGGCACAACACCGGCGTGCAGCCAGGATCCTGCGGTGTGTTACAGCTGCTGCCGCTCAGTTTGCCTTTTCCTTCGGTGTTGACTGTTCAGGACCGCGGTGAATTTAGTTTTAAATTGGATAGAGTAAGAAATATAAATATTAAAAGACTTTACGACTATTTATTAATATTAATATTAAGAAGAAGCCATTTTTAACTAACTTCACTGCGGTCAGTTCAAGAGAAATCTGAAAATATAACGCTACCACTGAAATATACCAAACAAAACAATAAGCACTCACTCAGATGACCGGTAATATATATACATAGACTTAAATAGATTTTTATGTTATATACCTGGGACATGTTCCTTCCAATTTTTTACGACTTCTGGAACCGTTGGCCGTTCATTTCAAAATTCAAACAGTGGCGATCCCACAATGCTGTAAAATAATGCTTTTACGGTGTAGTTACAATAATATTACAGGACTGTCCGTAAATTTCACATCATGCTTCTGCATTTACAGTAAAAACATGAATACGATGCTTTGTTGTAAAATGTATTAAAAAAATTACATCAATTGCTAACAGTGTACAATTATATGAAAGTAATATATATATATATATATATATAATAGTATGAAATGTTTTAATAAGTTATGGCATTTGTTTGTGATTTTATGTTATATTTACTGTTCATTGGCCGCTGGTCACGCGTCCTTCCGAGTTCGTTCTTCCAAAGAAGCTTGGCAAGACCGGTCTCCACGAGAAGTCCTTTCTTGGAATTGAGAAACAGCCAGACTGAATCAGTTTTTGCGCTAAACCTGGCAGATTTGGCTTACATGAACTTCCCCAAGAAAATGAGTAAACATAATTTAGGAAAAGTAACCTGCCAAACCGTGATTTGACTACGTTACCCGCTACAGCTGATTTTTACCCGCATTTGGCGGGTTTGCGGGTGTTAATTTCAAACCCTGTCGTAATCGTAATTCGTAATGATATGTTTCACGAGTTCAGTATTTGTGATAAACATGCGCAGATTTGGCTTAAATGAACATGCCAAAGAGACATTAATGGGTGAACATAATTTACAAAAAGTAAAAAATGCTTGAGGAATGAGATAAGACGAGTGACTATGTAGGACTGCCGTGTCCAAGCTGCGTTTCCAGCCCCCTATTTTTATGCGCATTTTAGAATATCGCATAAAAAATCTATATGTCAAGATACATTCTAAAAATGAACTTTTTATCCGGTAAGAAAAAATGCGCATAAACTACGATGGAAACACATTTACCGAATAAATTCCTCCATGCGCATCCAAAAAGTCATGTGACTTTGCGCTTTGAGACGGGATAACTTGACTAACCAGCGGACAGATATCGTTCACAGCATCTATATGTTATGGTCATTCAAAAAGCCCGAGGAAAGTCTGTCATCAAAGTATTGCTGTATAATTGTTTTACGACTGTGTTCCCAAACAGCTGGCATTCACCTCCAGTGATAGCATTTATTGTGTCTGCTCTCTCTGTGAGGCACAAATAATGTATATCATATATGAAAACGATTATATTCAGTGACTTCTCCTATATTCTTGGTGATATTTAGTGCCACAGTTTACCATGAAGTGACGATTTTGTTAAATTCGAATATTTGGATGGAAACATGTGACGTGAGCTCACTGTCGACGAGAGAGAGAGAGAGAAAACAGCTTGATATTATAGTTTATGAACTATGATTTATAGTTTAAAAATTATATTTTTCACAAACTAATAACAAACCCAAAATATTCGGGGCTTTTGAAAAATAAAAACTAAATTTTTCACAAAACTAATAACAAACACAAACGATTCGGGGCTTTTGAAAAAACATCATGGGCTCGAGCCCCAGAAGCCACCCCCCGCTCCTCCCCTGCTTTGCGTAATCAGCATCCAAATGAACTGACCCGTCCTGCGCTGCGCTCTCTGTCAGTCAGAGCGCCCCGACCCTCAAAGACAGGTAGGCTATGTTTTTACAGCGCTGTTCACAAGAGTATTGAGACCAGTGGCGTAGCCAGCCGCTCTATATTACATGTAGGCAGGGCTGGACTGGTAATCTGGCATACCGGGCATTTTCCCGGTGGGCCGACGCACTATCGGGCCGGTACATGTTATTCTTGAATATATATATATATATATATATATATAGTTCGAAGTGCTGGTGGGCCGCCTGGACCAATTAAATGCCAGGGCCGATTTTTTGTCTCAGTCCAGCCCTGCATGTAGGCTATAATGTCAATATTAAATGTGGCATTTTCAAGTGTTTGTGCGCCGTCTGAAAGCTGAACAACAGCGCGTTTATACTGCATGACAGTTACAGCATGGTTTACTCGCGTCCGCATCAGCATGCGGCTCAAGTTACTGCCAGAGGAATACTCGGACTGATTTCATTTAGTTTTATAATATTATTATGATTATATTCTATAATGGTTGGTTTTGATTGCTTCTATAATGTCCTCATTTGTAAGTCGCTTTGGATAAATGTGTCTGCTAAACGACAAATAAAATAAACAAATAAAAAATAATACTCAATTCATTGTTGTAAACTGAGATAGGTGTCTTTAGAAGACGTATTTCATTTTTAGTAATTTAGTCATTTAGTCATTTAGCAGACGCGTTTATTCAAAGCGACTTACAAATGAGGACATTATAGAAGCAATCAAACTCAACAAAGCAACAACATGCAAGTGCTATTACAAGTCCTGGTTAGCCTAACGCAGTAGGCCTATACATAGGAAGGATTTTTTTTTCAGAAAACTAGTATGTAAAATATAGAAAAATTAAACTTAGTGTTAGTGTTACAAGAAAAGCTAGCAGTTAGAGAATAAATATGCAATTGATAGAGGGTCAAATGTTTGTGTTTTTTTTTTTTAATAAAAATACATATTAGATAAAATAAATTTACAATAGAGAGTGCTAGAGTTAGAGGGTCAAATAAAGATGGAAGAGATGTGTTTTTAACCGTTTCTTGAAGATGGGTAAGGATTCAGCTGCTAGGATTGAGTTGGGCAGGTCATTCCACCAAATGGGAACAGTAAATGAAAAAGTCAGTGAAAGTGATTTTGTGCCTCTTTGGGATGGTACAGTAACGCGTCATTCACTTGCAGAACGCAAGCTTCTAGAGGGCATATACGTCTGAAGTAATGAATTTAGGTAAAGAGGTGCAGAGCCAGAGGTAGTTCTGTAGGCAAACATTAATGCCTTGAATTTAATGTGAGTAGCTATTGGTAGCCAGTGCAAATTGATGAACAGAGGTGTGACGTGCGCTCTTTTCGGCTCATTAAAGATTAATCTTGCAGCAGCGTTTTGGATTAATTGTAGAGGTTTGATGGAACTGGCTGGAAGTACACACGTATATGTGCTGAATTCTACATAAATAATCTACAACAATGCCGTGCTATGGGCACAAGCACAAGCCAAGCGCAATTGAAGTTCTTTCAGAGGCCATATATTGCGTATTTTGCGCGCTCAAGTCCGTTATTTCAAATATACATGCGCTCATTTTTTACCAGGCGCGTCCGCACAGCATCGAGATAAAAACATTTAAACTTTTCAGAATGCCACAAGCGCACAGTGGGTCATGTGAATCTTCGGAGTTAAATATAAAGAGCTGTGCCCATTTACTTTCCCCCGTTAAGTGGAGTTTGAACAACACAGCAACTACATTTTCACATTAATATATGATAATTCAATTCCACGATTAGGCAAATATTATGCTACAAATTCTTTTATTATAATTCACTCAGTGGCATATTGTCTGTGTATGCAAGGTATGCAGCTGCATATTGGCCCGGACAGATCGGGGGCCCACCGAGCCCATTACATGGCTGCTATTGCAGCCAGAGCATGTGAGCGGAGTGAAGCAGGAGCGGAGCGGGGAGCGGAGTGTAGCGGTCATATTTCCTTCAGAGCGGAGAGTGCCTTTCTGAAGATTCCACTCCGCTCGTTCAATACGCTCAGCGCCGCTCGCTCAACCCAAAATGCCCTTTGGTAATTTGCTAGTTCCAGAATCTGTGGAATAGGCTAAGCAATAGTTTGTCTAAGCTAATGTTTCTAAAAGCAAATTCAAAAATCCTGTGAAGATTGACAGTTTTAATATACTGCATTTCCCCACAGTTTAGGTCTATTTTAATTTTAGAAAGTATGTTTCTTTTATTTACGCCACGGAATTATATTTTGCATTTCATCTTGTGTGTGCTTTCATGGGCCTGATAAGCAAGGTGTATTTTGTGAAATTGTATATGTGCATTTCATTTTGTGTGCATGTTTTGAATGTCGGTTGCACAATAACTGAATCTGTGTTTTCATGCAAAAGTATACTTTTTCAGTTATTAATTTTTTTTTACGATGGGTGGCTTCAAAAACAAGACACGTTTTTAAATTATTAATTTTAATTTAATACATTTAAATTGATACAATTGTACAAGCTGAACGTCACCATGAATCATAACCATTAGGCTACTTAACGGTCTACTTATTTAATCGAGACATTTATTCAATAATTTCATTATAAACTAAAAAAATAGAAAAAAATAGGCCTACTGGAGAAATGTAATGTCAGAGCGTGATCTGAGCGGGATTTGGTTTATGAGCGCGAGTGAGTACTTGCCTCACTGACATGATCAATATATTTATATAATGCTATAAAATACTACTTTACAACAAAATAATTCAAATAAAAAAATGAAAAACCCTTTCATTAGCCTATGTAATCCATAAAGATGCATTTCTCCCTAAAGGCGCATCCAATGAGGAGATATGGGGAGTCAGGTTCGTCAAACCTAATGCTATTTAATGTTTATTTTATTTTGTATTTTAAATTTTTTCAGCCGATATAGTGTATACTATATGATATATATACTATATACGATATAGTACTATATGTGCCAATATAGTGTTTGCAAACCCTACAGCGGCATTTTTAGTGTTCCACTGAAAAATTACTAAATGAGATTAACGTCAAACTAATTGAATAAAGTCAAAATCACAATAGTAAAATTATATTATATTGCGTGAAATTAATGTGAAAAAAAAAAATATGGTCCGTGGCATCAAACCTGTTGTTCTTAACAATAACACGTAGGCGTATATATATTTTTGAAACTCTAATTGATTGATTTCATGAGACATTAGTTTGTATAAATTGTTCAGATTTTTTTTTCAAAAAGCATTCAAATATTTGTTCATGTTTATTTCATGATGCAAATTTTAAAGAGGAAAATAAAATTGATTCCAATGCAGCCTGAACTGAGGCTTGTATACCTCACTACAAATAAAAGAGCGCAAAACACATTTATTGTTTGTATTTGATCTCAAAATTTACAGAAAGATGAGACTTTGTGTTATAATAAACAAATATTAAAAAAATACTAAAATTTATTGCGATTATTGGGTGGCTTGTGTGCAATGAATGAAAACGTTAAATATAATTTCCAAGCATTTATACCATAATTAAAACACATTGGTTAATGAAATGAGATTAGATATATTTGTGTTGTTTAACATATTTAATTATTGCAGGTTTGCCTCATATTCTGAGTTTGCATTTCACTGTTTTAATTCATTTTGATGAATACTGAATCAGTTTTTTGCGAGTCCGATGAATTAATACACATTCATATTTAGTCTAGATTAGAACTACAGTAAGATCATGTTCACAAAGCGCACTGTCAGTCAATAAATGGAAAAAAACTAAGTATATATATATATATATATATATATATATAGTAAGTCTTTTTTGAAAAAGTAACTCAGATATTTTCTAGTAAATTAAAAAGTAATGCGGTACTTTACTAGTTACTTGAAAAAAGTTATATTATTACTTGTGTTACTTGTAATGCGTTACCCCCAACACTGGGGATATGTCAGCCTAAAATTTGATCTGATCTTATGAAAGAAATATACAAGGAAAACTAAAATATTTATTAAATAAAATAAAATAATTATTTATTTCAAATAAAATAATTGATTTTATTTTATAATTAAAAGTAATCTGATTTCAAACTAATTTTGTGTTTGGCGCAGATAGATAGCTGCACAGATACAGCTTCAGTGCTCTTCTTAAGGCATCATATTGGCATTTGGGCATATGCCAGGTGTGCATGCCAAGGGGGGCCACAATGCAGGGCTGTATAAATATTTTTAAATAGAAAAACTTCCCTGGTTGCATGGTGATCTTTTCTTACCAACTACCAGTTCCAACGTCTGTGTAATGGTCTGTCCTGGGGCACATAACACAATAACCCAGCATGTTCTACAGCAGTAACTGTAATGTAATAATTCTTCTACTAAAAGTTCTACTAGATCTACCAAGGCTCCAAATGATGGCTTCAGCAAAATATGATAATTTCTACATTGGACGAAAGTGGAGATACATTGTCAATCTTTTTGCTAAGTGAAGACCTCAGCAGTAGTTTTTTAGCTGCTACAGCAGCAACTGTCATTGTGTCAATTGCTTATCAGACTTGCTCTATTTTAAGAAACAACTCCTGTAACTTAATCGCAAACAAGCCAAACAGATTTTCAGCTTCACCCTCTTTTTGAACTTAGTGGAGACAGGAGAGAACAGATCAAATACGGTAAGTTTGCTTTGATTCAGACACTTTCAGACTGATTTTAGGCACCACAGTCTCAGCAACAGCCTCACCCTGCACTTGTCTGATTCTCACACGGAACTGGAATGCTACACGCTAGCAACAATAGTGCTTGTATTTGATAGGCATTGGAAATAATCTTTTCAGGACAGTGGCCCTCTAAAAATGGAAATGGTTTAACAGAATGCAATAAAATCACTCGCTTTAACCAAGTTTGTCTAAACTTGTATTCCAAGTCTGTTGGCTTTTTTGCATTTCAGCTTTACTGGCATTTGATTTGTTATCTATTTTAATTTTAGATAAATTATGTATGAATTTAATACAGGGTTCGTACACATTTTTACCAACAAATTTCCATGACTTTTCCATGACTTTTCCATGACTTTTGTGACAATTTCCATGACCTAATTTCACATTATTTTACAATAAGAATAAAAATCTGTTCAAATTATCATAGCATTTTAACTAAAATGAATGACTATTAATACTATTGTTTGCTTTTTTGTTTTAGTACAAGCTTAAACTGCGCCAGATGTGAAGGTCCTTGCAGTCCGAAATTTCACACGCAAAAACGCATACAAACATTTCTGACTCGGTGTGTAAGGAAGGACCTTTACTCCACACAGAGAACATATTACTATTATCATTTATTTAACTCAGTTAAACGCAGGGCCAGAATTTCGTTTTGCAATATATATATATATATATATATATATATATATATATATATATATATATATAGGGCCCTATGAAATCCGTTTTAATTTTTCCCAAATTCCATTTTATTTTTTTCTAAATTCATTTTTTACCGTTTCAATTTTTCTAGATTCCGTTTTTTTCCGTTTTCATTTTATAGACTCCTTTTAATGATCAAATTAAATTGTATTTATCAAAAGCATGTCTAATTAATTAAAATCATGAAACTTATACAATTTAATTTATTAAAAGTGTAACAAAATGACATGTTTATGGCCGTGTGAAATGTTATATTTTTTCTTACCTTATGTTTTATTGTTGCCAAATTCTGTGTTTTAGCTCATCTGATTATTTGAATGCATACACAATTTTTTTTACTCTTACAGTAGCCTTATGAATTGTTATTTTCCTCAGAAATTCTGTGTTGTGTATTTAAATTTGACTGGTTATCAGATTAAGGCATGAAACATCGATTTAATTTATATTTTAATGAATGAAAATTAAACATTTACATGTTGAAAAATAAAGGGGATTTAGCCTACTATTAAAAATAAAATATTTTGTGATTATGTCTTAATAAAATAAAGTTGTATTATTTTTCAACAGTAGTAGTAGACGTGTTTTTAAAGTAGAACTAAATTACAGTTTCATTGTTTGTAGGGACAAACAGATGCAGATAATTAAAACATGCACATTTCTTCTCTTTCTCTCTTACTCTTAAAATGGGCATATTTGAGAAACAAGTCGAGTAGTTTGCTTCACTGAATAGGATTGTCGGTCATTTAACATTTCTTTCGTAAACAGTTGACTAAACATCTTACCTCGCTCTCTTTTATTAATCTGACGCTGCGCTCAGCATCTATGAACGCTAAACTCCGCCTACTTTGATTTGATTTGAATTCAATTACTTTGACATTGTGGCGCTGTTTGCCGCTGAGGCAGAGCAGACTTTAAAGCTTTTTGTCATCCTAACAAGAGCACTGCGTAATCGAGGACAGCAGATGCTCATGTAGGCCTATAATTATCTTTATTGAAGTGAGTTAGGTTTAAATCGCAATCGTCAAGCATTAATTAATGATTTTTGTTGTTGCAATTTTACACATAATAATCCACGATGATCACAGTACACAAAACTGAAATTGCACGTCAAAATAACAGTCAATATTTTTGAGACCCACCCCCAAAAATAAATTAGCCTTTACTTTCCACAAATCACGTTTTCAGGGAGCCCATGTATTATTAAGGGAGCCCCTAGCTCCCCGTAGTTCGCACCCTGCTCACCAGAATGGCCATTTTAACGTAATTTTGTGTGTAATTTTGCCGCTTAAACGCAACAAGCTGCACTTTTAGAGCCCCATATTTCAGCCTCGACTTTTAGTTTATGGCTTCGGGACAATTTTCACATCAGACGCGGGCCGGGCATCGGGCTTGTTTTAGGATTCCTCATTTTTGTATTTTAGAAATCCATAAATTATTATGGTGATGAAAAGGATTAGCCGCTCGTGGAAACAATACCGCGACTGACAAGAGCAGCTCGACCTGTCTAATAGCACACATTTGTCTAGGTTAAACGTTTAAACTAACATTGTAATATGCTTTTTTAAGTATTTTATATAGATTTAATTTTAGTCAAGTGGTGATTTAAGAAGGCTAAATTGATCAAACATAATAGCCAAACTCACTGTCTGCAGCTGGCCGATTGCTCAAAAGATACTTTAAAAACAAAAACTTGAATTTAATAAACAAATAAATTTTCCAAACATATTTCTAAATTTACTTAATAAAGAAACGAAATACGCTTTGCCATTAAAAACGAAACTGAACAATTTTAATGAAGAACAGCAGCTGTGTAATGGGGAAGAGAGAAAGAAAGACATGAGAAGGTAATTCTGATCATCTGCTCGACAAGGATTGGACTGGGGCGTATGTTTGAGGCCCGTGCAGGATTCTACTGAGCTTGTTTGGTACCAAAGTCAATTTGGTGCTCGCATAGGCGGCTTTATACGGACGCCATTAGGACATGACTGAAACCGCCTCTGGAGCGCAAGTACAGAACGGCTTAAAAGACGTGCAAACAAATAATAGGCTACACTTTAGTGACAATGCAACAATGACCCGATTAGGCAGGTGACAATTCTGTCAACTGTACCAAAATGCCAGAGAACGACTTGTATCGCACCGTGCAGCTCTTTAGTGCAGACGAGATGCGCTGATTACGTGTTTTAAGAGAAGCCAATGAGAGAAAACACAGCTGATGAATCCGTTTTCAAATGACCGATTTGATATTCTGTGTGGATCTATTTACTCTTCAGCCTACAAGCTATAGGCTATTGAATAAATGTGTGAATATCCATCATTTTAAATTCGAAAGCTGCGGGAAAGAGTAGAAATATGCGATATAGCCCATGCGCAATCCGTGCCGAAATTCAGGACCTGAATAAACATAATTGTATTATACAAAGATTTGTAAAATAGATTTCCATGACTTTTCCAAAACTTTCTGGGTTTATTCATTTTTCCAAAACTTTTCCAGGCCTGGAAAATGCGGTTTTAAAATTCCATGACTTTTCCAGGTTTTTCATGACCGTACGAACCCTGTTAATATGTCTTTATAGGTATTTTCTTTAGTTTTAGTTTTAATAAATTGTATTTATTTTTGTAACGTTACTTCAACCTACTATATGGAAATGAAAAAACATATGCATATATGGGTGTTTGGCTTAGTGCCATGTTAGAATCATTTTTATACTCATACATTTTGTTGTATTAATATTTTGAAATGTTTTTAGCTTTATTTTGTGTATTCATTAAAATGTTTAGTTTTGAAATGTTGTTGTATGCATTTGTCATTTTATTTAATTTCTCAATTTTCTTAAATGTGTGTATATATAGTATTTATAGAGTTTAACTTATAGTTGTAGTTACTTTGTCTTATTTGTAAGTCGCTTTGGATAAAAGCGTCTGCTAAATGACTAAAAAGTAAAAAAAAAGTAAAGCTTTGTGGATTATTGAAAGCCAGCAACTTGAACCTAATCTAAAGGCCCAGGTGCACATATTATTATTTTTACTTTTCCTCACACACTTCATTGAACAACTTTATTGTCTGTGAGTCTGGATGGATGTTTCTGGACCTTTCTTTTCAAGCATTCAGTCACTCTCACATGCTCTGCCCATGTGGGTTTAAGTTTAGTCATCTGCCAGAATATTAGAAATGTGATTAAGTAGAATTTTTTCTTCTTCAGGAAAACAGGAAGTGTCAATCAATTAAGCTTTTGATGAGGGTATATGCACCATTAAAGTAAAGATTAATAGCTAATTTTGGTTCCCAAACTTTATCTCTCACTCTTTTACCGTCACCTTGATCTCAAATATCCTAACTTAAGAATCAGACATTTTGTCAATAAGAGTAGGATGGAATAATTAAAAAGAGATTTGTGTCTCCAGATCCAGATTTTAAGTACTGTAAAATGCTATTTGTACTACAGGTGCATCTAAATAAATTAGAATGTCATGGGAAAGTTCATTTATTTCCGTAATTCAATTCAAATTGTGAAACTCGTGTATAAAAATAAATTCAATGCACACAGACTGAAGTAGTTGAAGTATTTTGTTATTTTAATTGTGATGATTTTGGCTCACATTTAACAAAAACCCACCAATTCACTATCTCAACTAATTAGAATATGTTGACATGCCAATCAGCTAATCAACTCAAAACACCTGCAAAGGTTTCCTGAGCCTTCAAAATGGTCTCTCGGTTTGGTTCACTACGCTACACAATCATGGGGAAGACTGCTGATCTGACAGTTGTCCAGAAGACAATCAAGGAGGGTAAGCCACAAACATTAATTTCCAAATATGCTGGCTGTTCACAGAGTGCTGTATCCAAGCATGTTAACAGAAAGTTGAGTGGAAGGAACAAGTGTGGAAGAAAAAGATGCACAACCAACCGAGAGAACCACAGCCTTATGAGGATTGTCAAGCAAAATCGATTCAAGAATTTGGGAACTTCACAAGGAATGGACTGAAGCTGGGTCAAGGCATCAAGAGCCACCACACACAGATGTGTCAATGAATTTGGCTACAGTTGTCTTCAGAGGCGTCTTACCTGGGCTAAGGAGAAAAAGAACTGGACTGTTGCCCAGTGGTCCAAAGTCCTCTTTTCAGATGAGAGCAAGTTTTGTTTTTCATTTGGAAACCAAGGACCTAGAGTCTAGAGGAAGGGTGAAGACGCTCATAGCCCAAGTTGCTTGAAGTCCAGTGTTAAGTTTCGACAGTCTGTGATGATTTGGGGGGCAATGTAATCTGCTGGTGTTGGTCTAATGTGTTTTTTGAAAACCAATGTCACTGCACCCGTTTACCAATACATTTTGGAGCACTTCATGCTTCCTTCTGCTGACCAGCTTTTTAAAGATGCTGATTTCATTTTCCAGCAGGATTTGGCAACTGCCCACACTCCCAAAAGCACCAAAAGTTGGTTAAATGACCCTTGACTGGCCAGCAAACTCTCCAGACCTGAACCCCATAGACATAGAGAATCTAAATGTGAGCCAAAATCATCACAATTAATAGAACCAAAGACTTAAACTACTTCAGTCTGTGTGCATTGAATTTATTTAATATCTGAGTTTCACAATTTAAGTTGAATTACTGAAATAAATGAACTTTTCCACAACATTCTACTTTATTGAGATGCACCTGTATTAATGCTGTGCGAATGACATCTGTTTATTATCATGACTATTTGCACAGTGTAAACAACAAATAATTTGTTGTTATTATTATACTTAAAACAAACAGTAACTGCCACTATACTCCATTATTATTTCTGAAAATGTCTTGATAAAATATTTAGAAGTAGTTTGTTGGAACTTCAAATAATTGGATTATGGTGAACTACTGTATACCACAAGATATCCCTGTGTTTATTTGTCAATACATTCTGCTAAAGGATATATTTTTTTTTTATTATATCGGTATATTCACATATCTCACTGGCTGTAGTTCAGGTCAGCTTAAACAGAGACAAGCACAAAGCACTTTTGTTTCGATCCCTCACAGTAAGAGACTAGGAATCAAAGGTCCTTTGTGTTTGTCTGTGGGTCAGCTTTTGTGCACTTTGTTGAGACCAATATTTGCCAAGTCATTCAGTGGCTGTATAAAATATGCTGACATTTTGTATAAAGTTAAACGCTACAAATTTTTATAATGATTTCTAAGTTAGAGACTCTAACCCAGGGGTGTCAAACTCAGTTCCTTGAGGGCCGCAGCCCTGCAGAGTTTAGTTCCAACCCTGCTCCAACACACAAACCATGTAGTTTTCAATTGAGCCTGAATGACTTGATTAGCTGGATCATGTGTGTTTAATTGTGGTTGGAGCTAAACTCTGCAGGGCTGTGGCCCTCCAGGAATTGAGTTTGACACACCTGCTCTAACCCTAATTAATTATGATTTTATAGAGAGCAAAGGTTCTTACCTCTGACCCTCGAGGTCTATTTTCTTGCAGAGTTTAGCTCCAGCCTTGATCAAACTCACCTGCCATTAAGTTTCTAGTAATCCTGAATCTGATTAGCTTATTCAGGTGTTTAATTAGAATTGGAGCTAATTTCTGCAAGAAAGGTGGACGTTGAAGGTCACATTTGAGAAAAAAATAGCTTTGTATGAATTATCAGCCACACATATGCTAATCATACAGATACAGCCACATTCCACACAAAAGACACATACACATATATTAAAAATGTTTAAAAAAACAAGGTTTATTTTGTCCAAAAAGACGATCGCTAAGTTCCGCCCCCATCCGATGACAGGTACTTAACAGCGTGCGTCACAGCCCTTACAAGAGTGCACCAGATTCAAATAAACAAATTTCTGTATACTACAAAACCATGTGGTGTTTTACAACCAATATGCAGTTTTTTGAGCATTAGCTATTCCAAAACGAATAGAAACAATAACCATCCCTGAAGAAAGGAGACGTAAACAATGGAAAATGCATCCATAGAACAACGATATTGCTTCATTGGACTAAAGTACATGATGGGATGTTGTTCCATGAACACTTACCTCTCTAACTAAACCGGGATTTACAGCAGTGGATGCATTTGTGACTCAATATTACACGAAGCTGGGCAGCGTCCGATGACGACATAGAGGCGTATTCAGATACGGTCACGTGTTTCATCAGGAAGTGTATAGACGATGTAGTTCCGACCAAAACCATCCGTATCTACCCCAACCAAAAACCGTGGATTAACAGTGATGTTCGATCAGCCTTGTCAGCACGGACATCTGCCTTTAAATCCGGAAACTCTGACGATCGGAAACAAGCCAGTTACGATCTCAGGAGATCCATCAAAGCAGCCAAACGAACTTATAAAACAAAGTTGAAGAACACTTCAACAACAATAACCCAAGAAGCATGTGGCAGGGCATTAACAACATCACAGGCTTTAAAGGAGTAAACCAGCTACTGTGAACATCGCCTCTCTCTACCAGGACGAGCTCAACACCTTTATGCTCGGTTCGAGGCTGATAACACCGCACACACAGAGAGCGCTGCGCGCTGCAGGCAGAAGAGGTCAGTCCACTCACGCTTTCTGTCGCGGATGTAACTCGATCCTTTAAACGGGTGAACATCCGTAAAGCCGTGGGACCTGATGGTATACCAGGCCGTGTGCTCAAAGCATGCGCTTTCCAGCTAGCTGGGGTTTTTACAGATATTTTCAATCTGTCCCTCTCTCTGTCTGTGGTTCCCTCATGCTTCAAAAAATCCATCATTGTGCCCATACCAAAGAAAAACAAAATCACATGCTTGAATGACTGGAGGCCCGTTGCTCTGACCCCATCTTCAGCAAGTGTTTTGAGAAGTTGGTCAGAGACTACATCTGCTCTGTGCTGCCTGCTTCACTGGACCCACTACAATTTGCATACCGCAGTAACTGCTCCACAGACGATGCTATTGCCTTCACCCTGCACACTGCTCTCTCCCACCTGGAAAATAAGAACACCTATGTGAGGATGCTGTTCGTGGATTATAGTTCAGCATTTAACACTATAGTGCCTGCCACACTGGTTGCGAAGCTCCAGACTCTAGGACTGAACAGATCTCTGTGCAGCTGGATCCTGGACTTCCTGACAGGCAGAAGTCAGGTGGTCAGAACAACACATCATCTCCCTGATCCTCAACACTGGTGCACCGCAGGGCTGCGCCCTCAGCCCACTCCTGTACTCCCTGTACACACACGACTGTACAGCTACACACAGCTCCAATGTCATCGCCAAATTTGCTGATGACACAACGGTGATAGGCCTGATCACCGACAACGATGAGACGGCCTACAGAGAGGAGGTGAGTACCCTGACTAAATGGTGTCAGGAGAACCACCTCTCACTCAACATCGACAAGACCAAGGAGCTGGTGGTGGATTACAGGAGACAGAGCAGAGAACACACACCCATCACCATCGACAAGACACCTGTGGAGCGGGTGAGCAGTTTTAAGTTCCTCGGCGTTCACATCACCGAGGATCTCACATGGTCTGCTCACACAGTTGCAGTGCTGAAGAAGGCACATCACCGTCTCTTCTTCCTGAGAAGGCTGAGGAAGTTTGGAACGAGCCCCAGAATCCTCAGGTCCTTCTACACCTGCACTGTGGAGAGCATCCTGACCGGCTGCATCACCGCCTGGTATGGAAACAGCACCGCTGGCAACCGCAGGGCTTTCTGCAAAGGGTCGTGCGAACTGCCCGCCACATTGTTGGAGGTGAGCTTCCTCCTCCAGGATATCTACACCAGGCGGTGTACAAGGAAAGCCCGGAGGATTATCAAAGACTCCAGCCACCGTCCCACAGACTGCTCTCTGCTGCCCTCAGGGCGACGCTTTCCGCAGCATCCGATCCCGCACTAGCCGACTGAGGGACAGCTTTTTCCCTCAGGCTATCAGGCTAATGAACAGTCACAAATAACTCACCTACATCACACTCCCACTCACACAACATGCCATGCACTGCACTTTAACACAGTTCAACTGGACTACACGCACACACTGCACTAACACAACCTATCTGCTATCACTGGACACCATACGATGCACATCCACGACACTGCATATGAATAATCTGTTGCACCTTTGCACATCTATCTGCTGCTCAACCAATCTGCTGTTAATTTATGATCTGTTGCACCTCACATTATTACTATGTATAGACCACATTATGTATAGATACTGTACATAATGCAGATGTGCCCATACGGTGTATAATGTGTCGTTGATAATTGAGTATGTCTCTATAGTACACTAAGCGTACTGAGTGCATGTATGTGTATTTTGCACATTGTCTTCTGTACAGTCTGTAAATATGTACTGTCCATATGTAAATTGTTGTTGTTTTTTTGCACTGTCTGTCCATATGTAAATTGCTGTTGTTGTTTTTTTGCACTGTCTGTCCATATGTAAATTGCTGTTGTTGTTTTTTTGCACTGTCTGTCCATATGTAAATTGTTTGTTGTTTTTTTGCACTGTCTGTCCATATGTAAATTGTCTGTTGTTTTTCTGCACTGTCTGGAGCACGCTCATAAGAATTTCACTCACCAAGGCACTTGTGCTGTGGTGATGTGACAATAAAAGTGATTTGATTTGATTTGATTTGAAGCTGGTATGTACTGCATTTTTGTTATGGATGGTTTGATGTTAACTGCTTACACAAATTTAGAAAATAAATTCCTTGTAAACTTTCAATCGAAAAACAACAATCAATCATTGATGCTTGAGGCTTAGACCTTCAGAATGATATATAGTTTGTCAAGATTAATTTGGTCCCGTTTCATTTAATCTATTTGTAAACAATGACATGTGCAAACAAAGAGCGTTCAGAGCGCTAGTGTCCTCGTGCAGCTTAACAGGCTTTAAGCCAGAAATCAAATTTTACTATGGAAACATCTGTTTTATTATTTATGGAATGACTCCACTACAGTCACAGTGCTGTTCATGATGGTAATTGGGGGCAGAGCAGAGGGGTTTCTCCTGAAGTCCACGATCATCTCCACTGTTTTGAGCGTCTTCAGCTCCAGGTTGTTAAGACTGCACCAGACAGCCAGCTCCTTAGCCTCCTGTCTGTAAGCAGACTCGTCTCCGTCCTTGATGAAGCCGATCAGTGTGGTGTCGTCTGCAAACTTCAGGAGCTTGATAGAGGGGTCTTTAAATGTGCAGTCATTCGTGTACAGGGAGAAGAGCAGTGGGGAGAACACACAGCCCTGAGGAGCTCCAGTGCTGATCGTACGGGTGCTGGATGTGTATTTTCTCAGCCTCACTAGCTGCTGCCTGTCTGTCAGGAAGCTGTTGATCCACTGACAGATGGAGGTGGGCACGGAGAGCTGAGCTAGTTTGGGCAGGAGGAGGTTTGGGATGATAGTGCTAAAGGCCAAGCTGAAGTCCACAAACAGTATCCTCATACAAGCCCCTAGATGTTGCAGAACATACTGCAGTCCCATGTTAACAGCATCGTCCACAGACCTGTTTGCTCTGTAGGCAAACTAAAGAGGATCCAGCAAGGGTCCAGTGATACCCTTTCAGCCACTGCATGACAAGTTTGTCATTACAAATCTGTAATTTCTCAAATATTGCAGCATTACAATGACACTTATTCATTCAAGCCCCTCTGGGCTAAAGAGGAGGGAGACTTTCCAGTGTGTCATCAGCGTTCAGTTTAAATGCCAGCATCTCTGATGGTATGGTGTTGCATAAGTGTATACGGAATGGGCAGCTTGCATGTTTTGGAAGGCACTATGAATGCTGAAAGGTATATAAAGGTTTTAGAGCAACATATGCTCCCCTCCAGATGATGCGTATTTCAGCAGGACAATGTAAAACCACATAGAGCAGTGATTACAACAATAGTAGAAGAGTCCGGGTGCTGAATTGGCTTGCCTACAGTCCAGATCTTTCACCTATAGAGAACATTTGGTGCATCATTAAACAAAAAATACGTCGAAGATGACCACAAACTCTCCAGCAGCCGGAAACCTATATCAGGCAAGAATGGGACCAAATTACAACATCAAAACGCCCGAAACTCATAATCTCAATGCTCAGACGTCTTCAAAGTGTTTTGAAAAGAAGAGGAGATGCTGGGAAACATGCCCCCGTCCCAACTATTTTGAGACGAGTAGCAGGCATCAAATTTGAAATGAGCACATTTTGTGTATTAAATTGTAAAATGTCTCAGTTTAAACATCTGTTATATTATCTATGTTCAATTGTGAATAAAATATGGGATCATATGATTTGAAATTATTTTAGTTTTCATTCTATTCAAATTTAAAAAACATCCCAACATTTCTGGAATTGTAGTTTAGCAAGATGTCTGTATTTAAATAGATTGTTTTGGCCAATGCCATGTGTCTTGGTGTTAGATGAATTCAATAGGGGTGTTGCATCAGAGAGGACAACACATTGGTTTGCAAAAGTGATGCTTTGTCATGCTGCCAAAACTTTTGCTGGACTGCACCTTGGCGTGGACACTGGCACTGACCAATTATAATTTCAGAGATGTCTATTTTTTGGCACTGGCTATTATATGCTAAGTATTTAAACTAAGTATGAAATAGTATGCATAAATAGTTTCACACAATTAACAGCTTAGTATACATAGTATGCAATAATAACATATTCAGTGTGCATTTATTAAAATCATAAATGGATGCTGTTTTACTGGGACCCTACTTGCTGCTATCTCTAAAGCCCAACCATACACCTAACCCTACTTCTAACCAAATTGAACATTTTGATCAGTAAAGGTGTCCTTGAAGGTCCTGGAAGGGAGCCACGGTTTTGAGCTTGTAACAATATGAGCCAGACGTTTTGTAATCAATGTGCCAGCCTGTCCAAGGACACCACATTCAATCTCAATTACAGGCATATTAAATACTCATTCAACACTTTATTTCCAATGATTAAGCATTTTATTAACCTTGTGCGCTAATATTTTCTCCATTTATTTTTTTATATGTATTAAAATACACACTAAAATTAAGAGGTCAGAAAAATCAGTGTCAGAAAATGTAATTTTCCTTACTCTCCCAGTCCCTCTTACTGCCTTCATTTCTTTTGAAATTTTGTCTTGCTCAAAAATATTGGTGGGTGGATTTAGTGTAAACTGCCTGTATACAGCTTATTTGCACTTCGTGGAAATAGACGCTCTCTTTGTTTACCCCAATATTTCCATACTCAAAACGGATCGGTCAAATTTAAGTACTCTTAAAAGGGTACATTGACTGCAGCCTTGTTCACTCATGTTGATACGCAAGCATAATGCTAAAAATGTGTTTGTATTTGTTTGTCATTCAGGCAAAAGGATTCTGAGTGAAATATGCCTCCCCCTGATGCGTGCCACCACAATCCAAATGAAGATAATTTGAATTCTCCTACTAGTCCTTTGAACTTCCTGGATCAGAACTACCAGGAGCTGCACCAGAACTGCCTCACTGAAAACACACTCTACAATGATGAGTTGTTCCCTCCAGACAACAGCTCCATTGGCTTGTTTGATGATCTATCTCCTGAGGTGGACATGTCTCAAGTTGTGTGGAAGCGGCCATCGGTATGTAATCATTACAGAATTCTTTATATATAAATATTCTAATGTTCTACCATAACGGCTTTCACAGCTTTGCCTGGAATTATGAAATAAAAATCTCTTCATTGTATGAGCGGCTACATCTCCATGTTTTGATACTGAAGGAATTTCAATCAATTTTCTCTTATCAGGAATTGGTGTCAGAACCTAATTTAATTGTGTCCAGGTTTGACTATGCACAGGGAACTGTATTGGGTAAGTTTGAGTGCATTCTGGTGTCATACTGTAGATGCCAAATCAACTATACAATGTGTTGTGGACCAATTTTTGTTCTCAACCCAGATCATGTCTCTTCTTAAATTAAATGGCATTAAGCACAATATGATGGGAAAGCCTACTACTAATAATATACACCATTATTTTTTACTCATTTTGTACACATTCTGAATGTGACTTTAGATTTGTACATTTATATTTATTTAGGAAACTGTTGGTTCTTGGCTGCAATTGGGGCTCTAACTTTTGAGAAGGATATCATAAAACAGGTCATGCCAGCTGAACAGTTATTCACCAAGGATTATGCTGGGATATTTCATTTTAGGGTGACTATAATAGCTGATCATTTATTAATTTTCTCACGTTATAATTTCTTGAGCACAAGAAAGTCATAATTTCTATGTTTGTAATTTATCACAGTTCTGGCGATTTGGGAAATGGATTGATGTTGTTATTGATGACCAACTTCCAACGATTGATGATGAACTACTTTTTGTGTGTTCAAAAATGTCTAGTGAGTTTTGGCCTGCCTTACTGGAGAAGGCTTATGCAAAGTAGGTACCATTATTTAAAGTGTCCTGTTCATTATCTGTCAGTTGAATAGCTAAAATCGACTTACTAGTATGCTGAGGAGTGAACTCAAATAAACTGACTTTACAGGGTGTGTGGGTCCCACGCTGACTTGCATGCTGGTTTCATATCTGAGGCCCTGATGGACTTCACTGGTGGGACACATATGTATTATACACTGAATATGGCTCCTGCTGATTTGGGAAATCATGGAATGTGCATTCAAGTCGAAAACGCTTATGGGCTGTGGCTCTAATACAGTGGTAAGAAAGACCTTACCAAATCCTGAATTAAAAGCGCCAAAGCACAATATATTTGTTAGGTCTTTCCAAGGACTGGATATCTTAGATTGAATATACATGATCCTTGTGATTTAGTTGAAGATCAATTCAATTTTTCTGACTAATGCAGTCCAGAATCTCTTAGAATATACAATTTTTCTTTCATTCATTTGTACATGACCTACTAAGTACTTTTATTAAATGTTTACATTTGTTGTTTTTTTGTATGTAACATTAGACAACACCTGAAGAAAAGGAGTTACTTCATGGCATAGTTGAGGAGCATGCTTACACAGTGACAGGGGTTTTTGAGGTAAGACCACACTAGCATCTTGCCTTATCCTTTAGACTCATATTATACATTCTGTTAATAGGACTCTTCCCCAATTAAATCGAGATGCAGGAAAAAGTTACCTTTATGAGGACAGTAGTATAGGCATCCGTAAGTCTCAGGAGACCATGGAACATTTCATATGACGATCACTGGTACAGATTTCGGCTGGGTGGACAGGTTTGGTCCTGGCCTTCCTTCGTAGCCACTTAGCCAGAGACTGCTATTTGAGGGTCTCCACAAAGTTGGAGAGGCTTTTGTGCACAATATATCTCCACTTCTAGTCTGTCTGAGACAGCAGCTTCCCAAGAATTTGGGTTGATTTCAATGGGCCTTAGGATCTCATTTGCAGTAAAAAAAATATCTTTGCACCTTGTGTGTTGAGTAATACAGGAGATCCTCCAGAATGCACCCATCACCCATCTATAATTGAGAAGGGTAAACAAGGATGAGATCCCTGCTCTCTCAAGGACAGTGCAGTTGGGGATGAAAGAGGAGGGAGACCTTCCAGCGTGTCATCAGCATTCAGTCCTGCCAGGATGCCCAGGCTGTGACAGAGGTAACACAAGTGGAAGGTGCCGAGTCTACTTTCTTGATGAGCATGCAGGGTCCATGACTAACTGCAATAGAGAAGCGTGCTGACCTAGACCTGAACTTTGGTGCCCTTTGTCAGCTTATCATTGGTCTTGAATCTCTTTGACAGTCTGGACAAGTATGTGGTTGCTTTCCTGATGCGCCTGTTTATCTCAGTGTCACGAGGAAGAGAGTCAGAGAGATGATACCAGGTACACAAAGTTGTGTACAACCTCAAGATTGAAGTCAGAGTTTGAGATGCTGGGTGGAGGATTTACATCTTGTCCCATGACTTGCATCTTCTTTAGGCTGATGGCTTTAGGTTTTGTCACACTTGGTTGCATTTTGGCCTTACTCAAGTCAAGTCAAGTTACCTTTATTTATATAGCGCTTTTAACTATACAAATTGTGTCAGAGCAACTGCACAATATCAAAATGGGAAAATAACCTTGTGAGAAACCAGACTCAGTCGGGGGGCCAGTTCCCGTCTGGCCAGACGAACCAGTAGTTTTTTCCAACTGCAGCAAAGTCAGATTGTAAGGACTCCACTGGTTTCAGTGGTCTTATCCCGATGGCTGTCTAGGTAACGAGGTCCTCACTGGGGATCTGTCTCTGGGGCTCATCTAGGTGTCCTGGTCTCCGCTCCGTTTAGAGCTATAGAGGTTGTCTCTAGGTGCTGATCCACTCTCTGATCTGGATACGGACTGGATCTGGTGACTGCAGTAATAATCTGGGCTGGATAAGGACCAGATTGGGTGGCTATGGTGACCTCGGAATAAGAAAGAAAAAACTAATATTAGCGTAGATGTCAATCTTCTTACGATGTAACAAGTACATCGTGTTTTATGGGAAGTGTTCCCGGTTCCGGTTGACCTAATTAATTCAGCCTAACAATCCTTTAACAGATTTGAATATTAGAAGCGCATTAATGTGTTATGTGTACGCCAGGTTAAAGAGATATTTCTTTAGTCTTAGGTAGATTGTTCCAGAGTTTGGGCGCTAAATAGAAAAAGGATCTGCCGCCGGCAGTTGATTTTGATATTCTGGGTATTATCAAATGGCCAGAGTTTTGAGATCGTAGCGGACGCGAAGGACTATAATGCGATAAGAGCTCGCTCAAGTACTTAGTAGCTAAGCCATTCATGGCTTTATAAGTAATTAACAAGATTTTGAAATCTATACAATGTTTAATAGGGAGCCAGTGCAGTGTTGACAGAACCGGGCTAATGTGGTCATACTTCCTGGTTCTAGTAAGAACTCTAGCTGCTGCATTTTGGACCATCCGTAGTTTATTAAGCATGCAGAACAACCACCCAATAAAGCATTACAATAAACTAACCTTGAGGTCATAAACGCATTAATTAACATTTCTGCATTTGACATTGAGAGCATAGGTCTCAGTTTAGATATATATTTTAAGATGAAAAAATGCAGTTTTACAAATGCTAGAAACGTGGCTGTCAAAGGAGAGATTGCTATCAAATAGCACACCTATTTTTGACTAATGACGAATGACGAAGAATTGAGAGAGCAGCCATCAAGTGTTAGATAGTGTTCTAGGTTATTACTTGTGTGGTTTTTAGGTCCGATAATTAACACCTTTGTTTTTTCTGAATTTAGTAGTAAGAAATTATTCGTCATCCAGTTTTTTATATCGACTATGCATTCCATAAGTTTCTCAATTTGGTGTGTTTGACCGGGCCGTGAAGAAATATAGAGCTGTGCTGAGTATCTACACTACATCTACATACTACACTTGTGATCGATGATACCTCTTCATTCACTGATACGAATTGATGGCGGTCAGATACGTTGTTTGAACCATGCTAATGCACTTCCACTAATACCAACAAAGTTTTCAAGTATATTCAAAAGAATGTTGTGATCGATAGTGTTGAACGCAGAGCTAAGATCCAGGAGCACTAATAGAGAGATACAACCACGATCAGATGATAAGAGCAGGTCATTTGTCACTCTGATTTGCCACTCTTAAACGGCCCTTTATTTCTGGCCTTGAATTGAGTGCACAAAATGTTTCCGTACTCAATTTGTCAAAAATAAAATGAAGAACAGGTGAAAAAGTATAGTAGTAAGCACAACTGTGGTTGATTGGAAAAGTGTGCCTGTGGCAACATATCTCCAAAATGATATGCAGGACAGCACGCCAAATATGCTTACTGTATACTCGATCTGATTGTGTAAGTACATTCTCGTGAAGTTGGAAATGTAATCAGTGAATGGTGCTAAAATGTTGATCACATTTGAAAATAACTGAAGCCTGTACACACTCGGCATTGTGAAACAATTGTGGCAATTTCTGTGATCGTGTCTTCAAATTGGTGGTCCTGTGTCATACAGTGAGAGAGGTTAAAAGATGGTCATTGTCATGGCTTGTGACCAAAGATAGCTTGAAATAATTTTTTGACAGTGTCAGAAATCTAGTAGGATCATCGCACATGCTGCTACAACCCACGTTTACTGACCAGCCAATAAAATGCAACATGAAATCAATGTGACATCGTGCTAAAACATAAAAATGCTTACTTCAAACTCTTATCCCCTCCTCTTTCACCACTTCCACTTTTTTATAGCACACATAGAAACTACAACTGCCAAACTGTGATTCGTTATGCTCTTTTTGTCTACCACTTGTGTATGCTGATGACATTTTATTCTATAGTAATGTGTGTCGTAGGTATCATCGACCCACTAGGTATCATCATCGTACAGTCTACATAAATGTCATACCAAGGTTTATTAGATCCATGTCGCACAGTGTCATTTGTAATGTTCTTATAGGATTGCTAAAACCGTGCAGTTTGTAGAAGGCTTTAAACTCTGCCCTAAACTTAATTTATTAACTAAAAATGCATTTGCTGAAACAACCGTGGCATTTTGTCTCAGCCATCTTCGGAAATGCCCTTGACAGCCACCAGGGGGCACTCCTCACCGATCATCTGTTCTTGCATTGGACTTGCATTAGATTATTTTATTAAATACTGCACTTGGATATTCCATAGAGTCTGTGAGTTTTTCGTAACAACATTTCTGTCTCTTGCCTCCATGGTAGATGGAGGACTTAAAACTATGGATTTTTGAAGCTTTATTGATTATCTCCAGTAACGCAGCCTATTAGGTACATTAAGCCAGTCTTTCCCAATTGCAGCGTCCAGAGAGAAGGCTGAGTCTGCCACAACATCTGCCACAATTTCCATTGTTATGCTTAAGAGTCCTTACCAGGTCAAGAAAATATGATCATATTACTCCAATTTTACAGTCTCTGCACCTGTTAAGTTCCTTATCTGTAACAAAATATTATTACTTGCCTATAAGGCCCTAAATTATTTAGCTCCTGCTTACCTAACTAATATTCTATCACGCTACAATCCAACCCGCTCCCTAAGGTCGCAAAACTCTGGACTCTTGGTAGTACCTAGGATAGCAAAGTCCACTAAAGGAGGTAGAACTTTTTCATATTTGGCTCCCAAACTCTGGAATAGCCTTCCTGATAACGTTCGGGGTTCAGACACACTCTCTCTATTTGAACCTTGAACCTTGAACCTTGAACCTTGAACCTAATGCATCTCACAATCTTGTACTGCCGGTACATCTGATCAAACGCACATTATTATGCTTTAGCTTGGGTTGAATTGATAATTTCATGCAGGGTTGTTCCTGGATGGAACAACTGCTACGCTAATTGTCTTTATTTGTTTATCTGTTTCTGCCACGGGATGTTACAAAAGCTTCAGTCTGGATTCAACCCTTAAATGATCTGAGATGACCGAACACCTGAGAAGAGATTATGACAACCCCTCGGAGTACCTCAGAGGAAGCCAACCATCAGCGAGTATACTGAATTAACCAAATTTTGCCATAAATGGTGGATCAGCACCTAGAGACAACCTCTGCAGCCCCTACAGCCCTGAACGTCAGCGGAGTATAGGACACATAGATGAGCCACAGAGACAGATGCCCAGATGCACAGCCATCGGGAAAAGACCCCTAACCAGTGGACCACTTACAATCTGACTTTGCTGCAGTTGGAACAAACTACTGGTTTGTCTGGCCGGAGGGGAACTGGCCCCCCGACTGAGCCTGGTTTCTCCCAATATTTTTTCTCCATTCTGTCACCGATGGAGTTTTGGTTCCTTGCTGCTGTCACCTCTGGCTTGCTTAGTTGGGGACACTTCATTTCCAGCAATATCGTCGACTTCATTGCACAGATATTATTCAAACTGAACTGAGCTGGATGATGCCATCAATTAATTCAAGAATGAAATGCCTTTAGCTGAAAATTGAGTGTTAAATCTTATCATTTTACATTATTGACACAATTTTCCTATGTTGATATTGTGCAGTTGCTTTGTTACAATTTGTATTGTTAAAAGCGCTAAATAAATAAAGGTGACTTGACATCTCTAGAGGATAGTGAGGCTTCACTATCTCTGTCTCACAAGCAGAGTTTGAGAAGGATGAAGGCAGAAAGTTTACTCCTTTTGTTCCAGAGCCCGTTCCGGATGAAGCAGTCCCAGAGTTCGCTCTAGAGGAGGCTGTTCCAGAGCCTCTTCACATTATGGCTGCCACATCAGAACCTCCAGCCGTCATGAATGTCATGGCACAATCTTCAGCCATCACGGATGCCACTCCTGTGTTCCCGGTCATTGTGAATTCTGCACTTGAAGACACTCATGTGTTTACACTTGGGGATAATCTCTAGTTTGACAGTCCTACCACTGATTGTTTGCCAGAGTAGCTTGTATCTCAAGGGCCCCAGCACTGGTTGTTACAGAATTTATTCCATTCCATGAGTCCGCTCTGGAACCTGCTCCAGTCAAGAGCCCTCAGAATCCAATTCAGAACCCACAACCGCCCAAGAGCCCTCAGAGTCCAACACAGAGCTCGCTCAAGTCTGGGAGCCCTTAGAGTACACTCATGAACTCGCTCCAGTCGAGGAGCCCTCAGAGTCCACTCATGAACTCGCTCCAGTCCAGGAGCCCCCAGAGCTCGCTTCAGTCCGAGAGCTCCCAGAGTCCACTCCAGAGCCTGCTCCAGTCCAGGAGCCCTCAGAGACCACTCCAGAGCTTGCTTCAGTCTGGGAGTCCTCAGAGTCCATTCTAGAGCCCGCTGAATTCCGGGAGCCCTCAGAGTCCACTCCAGAGCCATCTCAAGTCTACAAGTTCATTCCAGAGTTCTCTCCAGTCTATGAGTCAGCTCCAGAGCACACTCAAGTCTATGAGTTCATTCCAGAGATTGCTCCAGTCTACGAGTTCACTCCAGAGTCGTTTCTGGTCTATGAATTTGCTCCTGAGGCTGCTCCAGTCCAAGAGTCCACCCAAGTCTACGAGGGCATTTCTGAGTTTGCTCCCATCTATGAGTCTGTTCCAGTTTCTCCTGAGGTGGCAGCTTCTGCTGTAAAAGCTCTCAAGACGGCGGCGTCTACTTCAGCTCCTCTCTGGGTGGTGGGGCCCACTGTCGAATTCTCGGTCTGCCCTGTCATGGCCAAAGAGACTTGTCCCAATGTTGCTGAACTGTCTGCCTGTCCTATTCTGGCCATAAAAGCTGTTACTAACCTCTCTGGACTTTTCAGTGCAGTCCTGTCTGATCCGCCAAGGGGGTCATCGGTCTCGTCAGCTCTGCTGCAGTGTCAGCTCTGTCAGTTCCACCTTGGGGATCTTTGGTCCTGTCTGCCTTAATGTGGTGGTCATTTGCTCTGCCGTGGGGTCTTTCGCCTCCATCTGTTCTGCTGTGGTGGTATTCAACTCTGCCCTTGTGGTATTTGGCCCTGCCCTGGCCTGCTGCCTTGCCGGCCCCACCCTTGTTCTCTGGTCTACCTTTGGCTCCAGGACTTCTGTGCATCTCAATAAATTAGAATGTTGTGAAAAAGTTCATTTATTTCAGTAATTCAACTCAAATTGGGAAATTCATGTATTAGATAAATTCAATGCACACAGACTGAAGTATTTTAAGTCTTTGGTTCTTTTAATTGTGATTTTGGCTCACATTTAACAAAAAAAAAAAACACCAATTCACTATCTCAACTAATTAGAATACTTCATAAGACCAAAAAAAAAAGATTTTTGTGAATTTTTGGCCTTCTAGAAAGTATGTTAATTTACAGTATATGTACTCAATACTTGGTAGGGGCTCCTTTTGCTTTAATTACTGCCTCAGTTCGGCGTGGAATGGAGGTGATCAGTTTGTGGCACTGCAGAGGTGGTATGGAAGCCCAGGCTTCTTTGACAGTGGCCTTCAGCTCATCTGCATTTTTTTGGTCTCTTACTGGCCCAGTACTGGTGTTAGCTCGCCCGGGTCTCCGGTCAGCCCCTGTACTGCGCTAGGTGTCCGTATGGCCTGATTCCCCTCTGGGTAATCCCATATGTGTATTCTTCCACGGTAAGGTTTCCCTCATGGTAAACCCGTGTCTTCTCTTGACAGAGCTCTCTGTCTGGTTATGCTGGCAGCACCTCCTTCCCTACACCTAGGTAGGATCTGCCCCAGAGCCCAGTCGTATGTAGTACTGCCCCAAGCCTGGGTCAGTCCATATCAGTATCTCCACATGTTACCTCCCTTCGGGCAGGATGTGGCCTCCGTAGCGCCCTTCTCCAGAAGGCTCGCTTCCCTGCCGTTACGGCAAGCTGTAACAACAAATAGGAAAGACCTGAAGCCGTCTTTCACTGAAGGTCGAAATCCCTTCCGATTTCCATGGGGAAAGGAACAGCGGCTTGGCTATCTCCAGCAGCGATGTACTCAGTGGTCCCGGTGGGCACCAAGGTAAGCGAATTTGCGCTTGGGCGGTAGGAAGATTGCAACCTCTTGCATGGCATTTGTCTGTCACGCACTCGCTTGTCAACATCTGCATGCCACAAGGTTGTGACAGGGTTCAGCTTGTGGCGCTTTCCATAGTACCCCTATGTCGTCACAACATAACTCGTAGTGACCGACAGATAGGGAACTTATAGGTTACGTACGTAACCCCCGTTCCCTGATGGAGGGAACGGAGACGTTATGTCCCCATGCCACAATCTTGAACCATCGCTGGTTGCCAGGGACTCGTCTCGGCTCCTCAGCGTAAAACCTAATCAGTGGATGCACCTGTCGCCTTTTTATGCCCGTGTGCACGGGGAGTGGCTCAGGTATGCAAAATCCACTAGCCAATTTCATTGCCGTTTTCTCTTTAGTCAGAGATGATCGGGGCTTCCAAGTAAATCCCCTATGTCGTCATGACATAACGTCTCCGTTCCCTCCATCAGGGAACGAGGGTTACGTACGTAACCTAGACGTTTTTGCTGGTGACCGTTCTGTTTCACCTTTTGTGATGCTTCTTTTTCATATTGCCTCATGTGGATTGCAGATTTGAATTACTTTATTAAATATAGCACTTGGCTTTTCCATGGAGTCTGTGAGTGTTTTGTGACCCATTTTAGCTTGATTCTATAAATTTTAGAACTATAGTGATTATTATCATGTGCTCTGCATCGCGGGTGCATTGCATGAATTGTCTGAATGTGAGAAATTCGTCACAGAGCCATCAGTATTCACAGTGTACAATTGCAGGTTTATTAGAAAGCCAGAATAAGAAACGAGTTAGAAAGAGAAGGATTTTGTGTGTGCCTTAGTTAGAGGTTTTGGATTTTGTAGGTAGAAGCACATTTTTCAATGCTTTTTGAGTGTTTATTTTTAAATGTTTTAATCAATTTAATACTCTATTACTTTTAATAAATCTTTTAAACTGATATTGATTTCTGGCTTTGTAAAACAGGTGATGAGTGACGAAAATCCAGTCCAGCTGGTAAGATTGTTAAACCCATGGGGCGAAGAAGAGTGGCGAGGAGACTGGAGTGATGGGTAATGGTTACAGTAACAGCTTAATTTAGCCAGACACTCTCCGCAGAAAGTCGTACATTGCTTGAACACATGACATATCACCTTACATGCTTAAGGTTCTTTTCTTTGTATTTGCTACACAACAGCACCCATGTTTTGCTTGTAAATTTTACAGATCCCTGTTGTGGGACACCGTTTGTGAGGAGGTCCGCACAATTTGTCATGAAGTTATAAATAATGGGGAGTTCTGGTGAGCATGACCATGTTATGTACACCCGCCCTCTCACACCTGAAGTGAGAAATTACTACTTCATATACAAAGTATAAAATCGCATTTTACTTAGAAACATATTTTAACTGCAGGATGTCAATGAAAGACTTTACCAACATTTTTGAAAACATAGACATCTGTTGTCTCTGTCCTGATTTTCTGGATGGCTCTGCTGAATGTCACTGGACCTCAAAACGGTATTTTGGCAGATGGAATGCTGGGATTACAGCGGGTGGTGACATACTTAAGACAGGTATAATTACTGTTTGCAAATGTTAAACAATTTAAATGTTTGCATATGAATATATTTGCACATAAAGCCCTGTTAATCAGTTCCAGCATAGCACAATGATAATAAAACCTTAAAGTATGAAGACAATATGTCTTAAATGCATAGAAAATGAAAATAATGTACAAATCTTCTTTTAATGTTATAGAGACTTTCTGGACAAACCCTCAGTTTCGGGTGAAAATTGATGAGCTTAATGATGAATGTGCTAGTGGCCAGCGTCCTGAAAATATACTGGTGTCCCTCATTCAGAACCATGAAAAGAGAAACCGAAATAGCCAAGAAAATTTTAATATTGGCTTCTATGTTTTTGAGGTCAGTTTTTGCTTATACTATGCTTTTTTTTAAATATGCCAAATAATGTATAGTATTTACATATGTCGGAATCTGATGTATAGTCTAATTTTAAGTTTCTTTATAAATTGAAGGTGCTTTCATTGACATTTATACCACATTTATACATTTAGTAGATGCTTTTTATCCAAAGCGACTTCCATTGTGACAATTGAGAAATGTGAACGATTGGTCACAGAGTCAACACTATTTAGGGTAGACTGAGTACAGTAGAGTCACTTTCTGCTTTTTTCATCTCTACACAAAATCTAGTTGCTGAAATTAAGAGATTTTTCACATGATATTTATTTTGCTTGTGTACTAAAATATTATAAATTGATATTAGCCATAGAAACAGTAGCATGGTTCAGTTGAGACACCCACTCTTAATGCTCTAAAGCTGGCTAACCATTTATAGCAAATGTAATGAATCGCAAAATTACAGTTTAGAATAATTACAGTTTAAAAATAAATATATTTATTTGCTTTATTTGATTCAGATTCAGTTAAACAAAACAGGAACAAACATTTAACATTACAAAAACATATGGCAAACAGTAAAATTTTAAACATAACAGTAAAAAATGTATATACATACTCATATCTTATTTAACCCCACCCCTAAACCTACGCATCACTCAGATCTTTCTGCATTTTTATATTTTCAATCATTCTGTATTATTTATAAGCTTGTTTCATCATGGGGACCTAAACAAATATTCCCATAAGGTGAATTTACTGGTATTACCGTGGGGACATTTGGTCCCCGTAATGAAGGTAAAACCAGTACACAAACACACACTGCCTGTATGAATTTTATTTTCTATGATTGGACTGTTACTGTACAAAGTACATAGCAACCTAAAGAGTGTCTCAACTGTACCCACTTTACCAACTTGTATATTTCTTAAAAATGAAATGTAATCCTTTTATCATTCATGTTAGAAAATATGTCCATTAATAATAGATGGTTGAAATATCACAAAAATAAAAAAATTTTAACAGAATTTGCACAGCATATGTGTAAATGTGACTTATCCTATTATCATTACACTGAATAACTTAACAGCATGTAAAGCAATAGGAGACCAATCCGGGTACAGCTGATACACTGTGTCTCAACTGTACCCCACTGACATGCTCGCACATTTCTCTAGATTATGAAAAGACCTTGCATGGCACAATGTCATAAAATATGTCTATGTTTAGAGCACAGAGTAAGGTTTGCAATGATATATGTTAAGTTTAACAACCCTGAAAGGATACTAAGATAGTCACTGTGGAAGGGACATGGTGAAATCAAAATCTCACCTTGGGAAAAACAAAACGTTTGCCAATATCTTCGAGTGGAAAGACGCACATTTCAAATTTCCCACAATCAAAGAGGATATTAAAACACAAGTGGGGAGCAAAAATCACGGTCTGGGTTCTTGTGTACACAGGTTATTTAAGGTGTTTCAACTGTACACATCTCAAATGTACTCTGTCTACCCTATAGAGTAAAATGGCAGGTTTATTAGAAAACCAAACTAAGAAACTAGCTAAAGTAGAGGTGAAATGTAGAGAAACAGAGGATTTTGTGTGTGCCATGGTTTGAGGTTGTGGAGTCTTTATAGAGGAAGTGTGCCTTCAGCTGCTTTTTGAAAGTTGTGATGGTCTCAGCATTTTCAGTGACATGTTTTATGCATCACCTGCAACATCCCTTTAATGATGTCATGCCTTTTTCTCATCTCTTTCACAGATACCACTCGAGGCAAGTGAAAATGGACCTATTAAATCAAATTAAATTGAATTAAATCAAATTAAATTCAATGTTATACTCTAATGGCCCTTTCAAGACAAAATTCTGTTTACATGTATTTATTCTTTTAAATAGACTAAAGACAAGTTGTATTATTCTCTTAGATGAGAAGTCAAAGTGGGAGGTTTTCATCCGAGTTCTTCATTGACAGAGAGCCTGTGGCACAGACTGATGAATTAATATGGTTTAGAGAGGTGATGAAATTCTTCAGGCTGGAGCCGGGAGAGTATATGATTGTACCTTGCACAGAGAATCCTGGTGAAATGGCCTCCTTCATCCTGTCTGTTTTCTCAAAGAATGAGACACACTTGGAGTAAGTTGTGACGCAGTCTAAAGAATTGGGCGTGCTTAAGGCAAATACTATGTTTAGAGTAACTGGAAATTACAGTTCTGTGATATAAAGTGTTTCTCTTTCCAACAGACATATTCAAGAAAATCCTGAGTAGGATGGTGACATTCTTGATGAGGGTGAAGTAAACATGTTGGAGTCTGCAGTCTTTATGCTTGTCACATGAATAGGAATCAGTATTTTCTGCTTTTGCTTTTTGTGCTTTAATTTTTCTTTTAGTCCATAATTTTTGGGAACAAATCAAGAAATGTCATTTGTGTTTATTATTTGTTTTGTTCAATTCGAGAGTTTTAGCTTTTATTTGTTAACAAATTGTTTTTTGTTTGTAAAGCAAATGTGTCATCTGTTGGGAGGGCGATGTACTACAGTAGTTGCTGCTGCAGTTTTAATAATTTAACTGGTTCGTATTCAGAATTTAGTTCTGTTAGATGGCATACATTATTACATGACATGCTTTTTTAATGCAAAATATTGTAATGCTGTCAAATTATGTCTTGAAGTTAAAAGCTGTAAAAACATGAATGAAAGTGTATTATTATATCAGCAAGTGCATGTAATTCTTGTTTCAATTTCAAATGATTTATACTGCTGCAGACAATGCAAATAAAGCTCCCATATATGCATGAAAAGCTCCCGTATATTTCTTTAATATTGCTCTTTAGAGAAACAGGATATTGATTGCACAATAAAAATCAGTAAACTTTTATACATGAATTGACAGCTTCTTTCTGGACCTGGTGACTTATTTATCCAATTAAGTAAAAAATAAAAAGTAGAAAAGCCTCAATCTGGGATCTAGATTTTACTAGTGATGCAACAAGTCAAATCATGTATTGTAAGTATTGGTCACCTGTTTAGGGGAGCCATATGACCTGAGTTCAGAGGATCATGTGTCTGTTTTAAAAACCTGTCAATGAAGCTCAAGAGTTCTTAAGCTCAAAGCACATGGTGCTTGTGAATTTATAAAAATATATACCTAGATTTCAATGCAAGTCATTTTGGATTAAAGTGTCTTCCAAATGCATAAATGTAAATGCAAACTACTTACAAGTCGAGTGACGGTTTGTTTTGAAGCGTTTGTCCAAAGCAACTTCAAAAGTCTTGCATCTTGTCCTTTCAATGGAATAACACCCGTTTTATCAAAATTTCTACCGTTTTCAGATCATTGAAAAAATGAATTATATTAAAGTATAATTAAAAGCTTGTTGCTGAAGCAAGGCTAGCTTATACATATTTTGGTGATGAGCCAAAATGTATGTTAGCTGGATAAAACGGCTATTTGACCTGCTCCCTTTCAATACATATGTATCTATTTTTAACAGCTAACAACTAGCTCTTCCTTGATCTAAATATTTCCCTGACTGATCTTTTATTATCTTGTGTGTGGAAGAGCATTGTTTCTTTTTCTTTTCTTTTATTGCTTTTCAGACAAAATTCCACGTGATTACTCTGTAACTTGCTAGCTATGATTTTAAATTAAGTTACAATTTGGCATTTGCATCACAAATAGCTTCCATGCATTTTCTTGCATAGTTTCTTGCTCAGTTGCTCACCTAGTACAGCACTTTACTTGCACTTGCACAAATAACTGTAGAAGCAATCTAAACTGGCATAGTTGCAATTGTTTGCTTTTGTTAACACTTTCAGCTAGGTTCAGGGTAGAGTTTAGTGCATGTGGTTAATTATTTTCAAATATGAAAGCATTGAACTTTTTGTGTAACTCACTTAAATCTTGAATTGCTGTGAATAAATAAGCTGAATATACTAATGTATACAAGGTGCAGAGAATCATTCATGCAAACACAAAATATCATCATGGTAAAACACGACATTTAAAATGCAATAAACATTCATAACATGTACATACAAGTATATACATGTCCATAACTGATAACAACAACAACTACAAAACATGGGTCTAGGGATGTCAGTTTACAGTTTTTAACTATAAATTATACATTGAATTGTTCTAAAAACTGTACAATTAACAGCATTTAACTGTAAAAATTACACGAAATGTGCTGTAATTAACAGGTTTTTTTTCATAGTGTATTTACAAAACTTCTGTCTCTTCTTTAAGATTAAGCTATTATTATTATTTAAATCTTTATTACTGGTACATGTCCTTGTATTGCATTTATTTAGCACTGTAATACATTATTGAAAATAGGTCAGAAATAACTAAATTAATGATACAGGAGATGATGCACAAGTGATAATTGAGGAGGCATTTAAACAGCTGACGCTAAATAAACAACTATCCCCTGAAAAAGCTTCTCTCAGCACCCTGCTGCCTCAGCACGCAGACTGAAATGCCTGGGTCAGTTTCATGCAAGTGTTCATGGGGGCTCCAGGAAGAGGGTTGAGAAACACTGACCAAGGGGAAAAAAAATCTTATAATAGTCACAGATACAGTCTATACAGCCTCCTGACAATGAAGGTGTTGTTGATATAGGGTCCAGGATGTTACTAAAATGCCTTGCTGAGCTCTCCTATATATTCTATACAACCCTAAAAAAGCAGCTAGCAGGAAGGTTAGTATCAATGATGTATGGAGATCAACAGCATATTGTAAGTATTGCAGACAGCAGAGAACTGTTGATCTCATACTTACCCTGCTGAACATGGGAGAAAGCAGCGGTGGATCTTTGTAAACAGTATGTCTTTGCACTATAAGATTTCAAATGCTATTCCAGGTGCAGAGATCCTGTTTCTCTCTTCTCTCTCCAGCAGAGACAAAAATAAAAGCCATTATTGATTGGTTTGGCACTGCACATGAATTACGAAGTGATAGTGATGGTCCAGTTGCCCTTCGAGCTTCACGAGACATCACTGAGAATTCTCTGTTATGGGAACTCCTTCCCTTCAACCTTTCCTGAAGTTCTATTGGCTCACGCCAGCATGCAAATACTGACGAGCTCGAGAGGCAGTATAAATGCGATGCCCGTGACAATTACGTCAGAATCTTCTACTTCACCTGTTGAATTCATTATGGCTACAGTTTGCAAGATCTGCGTGGAACCAATAGAACCGACGGATCAACACTATCACTGCGTCGGCTGCCTGGGCCTGGCCCACGCCGAGGCGGTGCTGGACGAGTCTGACTGTGGACATTGCGTGGACCGGTGCTCCGGGACCGCTGCGATATGGTTCGCAGCCTATTCGGGGTGAGGCCCACTGCCGCCAGCGTGGAGGGGGATGACTCCATGTCCATCTCGGAGAGGGAGGATTGGGCGGGATCGGAGCCCGATCAAACGGACAGCTCGGGGCCTTCAGACCTCCAAGAGGAGCTCATAAGGGTTCTGTCTAAGGCTGTCCAGGAGTTGGAGCTTACCTGGAGTCCTTCAGAAGACTCTGTCAGGAGTAAACTTGACTCTTGATATTTCAGGTCCACACAGAAAGTTGACTCGAGGGCGTCGGTCCCCTTCTTCCCCGATGTACACGAGCAGCTGATGAAAACGTGGTCTATGCCCCAATCGGCGTGTGTCCACACTACCACACAGGCCATTTTTTCCCATGGGTACGTGCGCTCTCCTCCCGTCGAGGAGACCGTCGCTGCGCACCTGTGTCCTGCAGCAGCCAAGACCCTAGGTTCAGATATCAGCCTTCCCTCGAAGCCATGCAGGACCACCGCCCACCTCGCTAATAAAGCGTTTGCCTCTGATGGCAAAACGGCCATAATACGAAGCTCCCGCAGGCGGCGGAGGGCGGAGCTCTCACTGCAGAGGCTGTGAAGGATCTGCACACGGCGACGGACATCACGCTGATTGCGACGAAGTGAGCGGCCCAGGCCATGGGTAAGGCCACGGGTTTTATGATCGTCCTTCAGAGGCACCTTTGGCTAAACCTGGCTGACCTCAAGGATGCTGACTGTAAGGTGCTGCTGAACACTCCTGTGACTCCCTCCGTGGAGTCCATTATTGAGCGCTTCGCGGAGGCCCAAAAGTGCGCCAAAGCCATGAGTCACATCATGCCGAGGCGTGCTTTCCAGCAGCAGATGACAAAATCTAGATCCTCGTTGGCACCTGGCTCTTCCCAATGAAGGGATAACCCCAGGGCAGCGGCTGCGGTGGGGACTGCTACTGCTCCTCGCCAGGAGCCAGATGTCCGGAGGAAAGCGTGGGGTCCCGGTAGGAAGCGCCATGGCCGGCGGAGGAGCCTGCGACGTAACTCTCGCCCACCGCCGGCTGCTAAGCCGTCATCCTGGCGGTCTGAAGAGAGGATGAGAGCGCAAGAGCGCCAAAAGTTCACAAATTCAAATGTTTGTGTGTTGGGTGTTCATTCAATAAAAATGCATACATTCTCACACAAAGAGCTCTTTCTTCCTCACTCAGGCCCATCAACAGAGCGCTTTGCAAACGTCCGTTCAGGATGATAAGGCTGAAACAGATCCAAGTGCAAATTCACCCCAGGAACTGGCTTGCGTCCGTGGATTTAAAGGATGCGCACTTTCACATTCAGATAACACCGCATCACAGACGCTTTCTGAGGTTTGCCTTCGAGGGCACAGCGTACCAATACTCTGTTCTCCCGTTCGGGCTGGCTTTGGCCTCACACACTTTTGTGTGTTCTATATTTTAGTAGAAAAAAAAGATTGCAAATATTTACAAACCTAATTTTTCACCTCACCGATGTTTTATTTGGAATAATCAGAATATTGTTTACAGAAATAAATCATTATTTTTTGAGAGATGGTATTTAAATAATACTTTGTTAGTCAGTTGACAGATGACAACAGTCAGCTATATTCATTTTCAGAATCTTCCAGGAAATGTTATATTTGGGGCTTTGGTAAAAGAATAAAACACTGCATTTAATGCCATAGTGGTATAAGAACTCTATTGAAAGGAGGGCAAACCTTTAATCCTGTTTTTATTTATAGGCCTAACAATTCTATTTCAGTAGAAGGGATTTTGATTGTTGAGGACAAATTCAATAATCGTTTTGACAGAAATCATATGAAGAGAAAATCTATTCCAGTCTTCTTTTAAATGGATGGCATTGTACAATATTAATTGGAGAGTTGCTTAGTCTCTTCCACACAAATAACAAACAAAATAAAATAAGTGAGATTTAAAATATTACATAGATGCTACCCTTGTAATAGTGTACGTAGTATAGGCCAAATATTGAACAAAAGTACTTTCTGGGATTTAGAAGAGACCATTGCACATATTGTTTGTGAATGTGTTTGTGTTAAATTATTTTGGAATGAGTTATGTACCTATCTCTCAGATAAAACTGATAATTTAAAAATTTGTATCAACACTTTAGATATTATTTTATTTGATTATTACTCTAACTTTCGATGCAATATATTGTTACTCTTTTTATTATTCTTGGTACATTTTTTATTCATAAGTGTATATTTTTGGGTAAGAACCCAGTACTGTGAATTTTTCTGGTTGACTACAATTCTTACGTTTTATCTTTGATGGATATAAAAAAAAAAAAATCCTTGTTTAACCTTGTATAATTTTACCCCTCTATGCTATTTATTTGTTTGTTTTTAGTTTATTTATTGATACACTTTCTATCTTGTATTGTTGTTTTGAGGATGTTGTGGTTATATGATTATTATTAAGTGTTTTGGAATTCATAAAAAAATAAAAAAAGATCGCGTATCAGAAGTCACGTGACGCAGAATGTTCAGCGTTCAGCGAGCTAAGAAACAACATGGCGACTGACGAGGATCCGGAAGATTATTTTGTTAGAGAAATCGAGAGAAATGACGGGTCTGTTTTAAGGATGTATCAGTGCAGCAGAGGGGACGTGGGCTGTGTAGTATGGGACGCTGCTATTGTCCTGTCTAAATACCTCGAAACGGAACAGTTTTGCAGTGTTCAGTCTGGTGTTAGTACATGGTCCTCTAAAAACATTATTGAACTGGGCGCAGGAACAGGACTCGTGGGTCTCGTGGCTGCAACTCTGGGGTGAGTTATCAATTCTGTGCCATATAAACCCTATTCATTTAAAATCGATTAGATGTGTGCCATTTAAGAAAATGTATGTTCTGAAAGTTGTAGGACATGAATTCATTCTTCTTTTTGAGCATGTTCATATTATCACAAATGTGGTCAAATTAAAAGTAACGTTATACCAATAGTGTGAATAATATGCACCCATAGGGCAAATGTCACAGTGACAGATCTGGAAGAGCTGCAGCCCCTCCTTCAACTAAACATTAAGAAAATCAGCATCTCATCCATACAGGCTCAATCACAGCCAAGGTACTGAAATGGTTTGTACTGCATTGTATCTTACAGGATCTTTTGGAAGGTGTGTTTCCATTCTTTACAATAAAATTAATTGCCTTCTACAAAAATAAAATGAAATTCTAAATAAATTATGTTAATTCCACTAAACACACACACACACACATACATAAACATATTGTTTTGCACTTTATATAGTAAAAATATTTATATAAATACAGTGGCTTGTCTTTAGATTATAGCTACTATGGTCATATGATCATAGTTAACCCACAAATGAAAATTCTGTCATTTAGTAATCTTTATACACTATATTGCCAAAAGTATTGGGTCACCCCTTTTTAATTAAAGGTTTGACTGCTTTAGTAATTCTCATGAGTACAAATCTTAATGTTTAAGCATATAATGATATTCTAGGGAATTGTGTGCTTCTACTTTTATAGCAACAGTTTGGACAGGACCTTTTTCTACTCTAACATGACAGTGCATCCATAGTGTATTTTCCTTGCTTTCTACAGTGGTACACACACACACACACACACAAATATATTTGTTTTAAAATGTCTCTGTACAATGAACGTTTTTTTATTTCATGAAAAATAATTATGAAATAATGACAACTTATGAAACATTTTCCTTTTAAAAGGGGAGGAAATGTTGAAAAATGTCTACCTCATCCTCATTATATTCTGATGGCTGATTGTAATCATTTATTTACCTGTGTTTCCCATACAACAATAGTTAGCTCTACAGTACTGAATAATTAAATAGCCTCAGTGTTTTATATTTCACAGTCTGTGGAGCCACTGGTGGAGACTCTGAAACTCTTTGCTGGACCAGGAGATTCTTTGAGGTAAGAGAATCAAACTGTAAAACACTGAATAATTGCATTGTCATATTTAGTGGCACATGTTAATGTGAGTGTTTTAAACCAGCTGGTCCTTTAGCTCCAACTCCAAGTAATGGTATGCAGATTATATATATTTAATTGTATGAGTTAAAAGCCAGTTAAATGCATTGTCATGCTAAATCTGCTATTATCTTATTCCTCATCAAATACTGTTTCACAGCTGCTTCTGCAAGAATTTCAGTCAGAGGAGATCCCATCTGAGAAACAAGACCCTGAGTTCAACAGTCCTGACATTCGCATTCTGCACCTGCGACGAAGAGTCGACTGAATGGTTTATTTGCTCTTCTGTTGTGTGTGTTTGTTTCAATGGACTGTGGTGTTGTTGGTCAGATGTTTGACACTGAACCATATGAAAACAAACTATTTTTAAGTGCTTATTTTGTGATATGGGAGTTCGGCCTTAATGATAGTTTACAGTTGAAGTCAAAAGTTTTCATACACCTTGCAGAATCTGCAAAATGTTGATTATTTTACCAAGTAAGAGGGATCATACAAAATGCATGCTTTTGTTTATTTAGTACTGACCTGAATAAGATATTTCACATAAAATATGTTTACATGTAGTCCACAAGATAAAATAGTAATTGAATTTATAACAACTACCCCGTTCAAAAGTTTACATACGCTTCATTCTTAATACTGTGTTGTTTACCTGAATAATCCACAGCTGTTTTTTGTTTAGTGATAGTTGTTCATGAGTCCCTTGTTTGTCCTGAACAGTTAAACTGTCTGCTGGTCTTCAGAAAAATCCTTCAGCTCCCACAAATTATTTGGTTTTCCAGCATGTTTGTGTATTTGAACCCTTTCCAACAATGACTGTATGATTTTTGAGATCCATCTTTTCACACTGAGGACAACTGAGGGACTCATTTGCAACTATTACAGAAGATTCAAACGCACTGATGCTCCAGAAGGAAAAACATGCACTGCGTGAAACTTTTTTAATTTGAAGATCAAGGTAAATTTTACTTAATTTGTCTTCTGGAAAGCATGTAACTATCTTAGCTTGAAGGGCAGTACTAAATGAAAAATATATTTATGCAAAACAAGAAAATGTACGCCATATATTCTGTTCAAAAGTTTCCGGCTGTATTCAAACTTTTACTTCAACTGTATGTGCCTTTGCAGACAAACAATATTAAGTGAATTGTTCTGTTAATATGGTATAAATAACATAGTTACATACCGATTTAGAGAATGAGTATGGTCTGTAACAAAACACTTTAAGAAATTAATAAAAAGCATTTTTCTTTATTAATTAAAAACATTAGAAAATGCTAAAACTGTCACTAAACATGATATTGTGTTGTTGCAGCTTTTTACAGGAGGTTAGTTTTGGCCATCATTCTGGGTTATTGAAGGCATTACTTTAGAGATGGCAAAGTTGTGGTTGTAGTGTACAGTGGAGATAATTACAATTAATGGAATCTTTCAGAATTTCTTCAGAGTTCAGTAACTATAGAGCTACATCTGGATGCAGACATACTGCCAGAATTATTATGTAGTCAATATAAGAAGCTTGTCCAAATGCTAATAGTAATACTGAACAGATTCTGTAATGTTCAACTGATTGATATTCGGACCATCTGATATTGGTATCTACACAAATACAGTGTATAACTGGTTTAAAATAAAGCTTGTACTGAATTTAGGGGTGGGAACATAACAGAGGACTGTGAAGAGATCAATAGCTTATGCTTCTGTATTTTCATGATTCATATAAATAACTTTTTAAGGATTAAAACAATCTGCAGCTTCTGTTAATTCAGATATATAAACAACATTTACTGGTTTACCAACATGCTATGTTCAGACTTAGGGCTATATTTGGTGGTAATTACTGTTCTGCAGTTTTACAGGTGGGAGGAAACCGTTACACATAATGCTGCACCTTTTCCAAAAACAGCTGGTCAGAATAGAATTACAGAGCCTATAGGGCAGAACAAAAGAAAGTCGAGAAAAACTGCTCGCTTAGGTGAACTGCAGAGTTGTCATCGTATCCTAGAAGGTAAAGTATATAATTTATATCTCAATTTATTTATCTACTAATTATAAGCCTGATAACAACTTTAAACTTTTTTTCAGTAAAACAAACAGATTTTTCTCAAAGAAAAACATGCCTCCACCTCGTTTGAGCCACCAAAATCTCAGGAATGAATCCACAAAAGACAAAGTAAATTTTGATGTCCCATTGAAATTTTGGATCAGGACTACCAGGAGCTGCAGAAGATTTGCTTCACCAATAAAAGAGATTTGTTGACGACAAGTTCCTCCAGACAGCAGCTCCATTGATCCACAGAAGAAACTTAAACTGGATCTGGACCAAATCATGGTTTAGACCATCAGTAAGTTACAGACTGACTTTCTATCTTCAGGCTTTCAGTAACTTTAAAAAGATCTCAAAAAAACCCTGTTGCAAATAACCTGCAATTAAGTGTGCAAAATGTCTAGGCATGTCAGAACAGGTTCACTGTTGAGACAAAACATCTCAAGTGTCATGAAAGCAGACCCGAAGTGCATTATATGAGAAAATGTCTTCATAAATCTCTAGGCAAAATATTATTGTTTTATTTATTTCCTCTTTAGAATATAGTGTCAAACCCTCAGCTCATTGCAGGGACATCCAGGTTTGACTATTCCCAAGGATCTTATTTAGGTACGTTTAATTATGTATTTATTTACATCTCCAGTAAAAACTTTTTTTTAAATGATACCAACCCAATAAACAATGTAACTGTATATACACAAAATACTTTATCAACTCATTGAAATATCTATTTCTAATGTGTGTACACCTTAGGAAACTGCTGGTTTCTAGCTTCAGGCTTTAACGTTCAGAAGGAAATCATGGACCAGGTCATGCCAGCTGACCAGTCATTTAAAGAGTATGGAATATTTCATTTCAGTGAGTTTTGTCTTTTTCAACATAACTTGATTTTTTTTTTTTTAATGTTTTTAAATCAGCTGTTTTATTTTCTGCAAATTCTTAGTTCTGGCGCTTTGGGAAATGGATTGATGTTGTCATTGATGACAAACTGCCAACAATAAAAGGAAAGCTTTTCGCTCATTCAAAAACATCTAATGAGTTTTGGCCTGCCTTACTGGAGAAAGCTGCCAAGTAGGTGCAATAGTTTTTCATTTTCATTGAACAAAAATATGCTTTTACCATACCATAATTATAAGAGTTTATGACTCTAAATATATGTTTTGTATGTAACATATTAGAATTGAATAAGAACAATTGTGCATGTTTGCAATGCCTTTTACAGGGTGTGGCTCTTATGCTGACCATGCTGGTCGGTATCTGAGGCTCTGCTGACTTCACCGGTGTCCACGCAGTACTAAACTGAAACAAACTTCCACTGATTTGTGGAGCCTGATGGATCGTGCAGCCAAAGCAAAGGCCTTAATGGGCTGCAGTACTCTCGTAAGTAGTTCCAGTGACCTCAGTCTGATACTTTTATTACTACATATGAACTAAATATAACCAACAATGCAGAGCACTAATTATGCATAAACTGTATTTTATCTTTGTGTCATTACTGATGCAATCATATATTTTTATTTATTACCTTTTTCATATCATAACAGGATCTAAAATTGCCCGTAATGGCATTGTTGGCCATGCCTATACAGTGACAGGGTTTTCACAAGCTTGCACAGAATTAAATGTAATTTTAATGTAATATAATTAAGAGGTCAATGGTAGGAAAGTACTTTGGATCCAAGTGCAAATTCCACAGCTGAGTTCCCTGCTATACAGCCATATTTGATGTTCATGCGCCTGAATGAATTCTCCTGTTTTAGCCATGCCAGGAATGCCAGCAATAATACATGTTGTTTGAAAGTTCCTCCTCCCAATTCTCTTCGAGGATATCAAGCACACAACATGGCTGACATCCATTGAGCAGCTCAAATGGATAAAACCCAGTGGAACCTCTCAGATTGTGAATAACAAAAGCTCAAGCCACATCCCAAGTTCTGACTTCCTTTTAAACTTACAAATCATAGTTTGTATTTCTCTGTTCTGATAGTTGTGGGGTAAATAATTCCAGCACAACCAGGTCAATTACTGCCACCGCATTGCGTAACTCTGTCAGCAAAAGTCCATGCATCCTGCGAATGTTGAGCATAGGCTAAAAGTTGGCTGCTTTCTATGAAGGCTAGGGGTCGTTATGTTTATCTGACATTGCATAGAAAAATAACAAGCTCACTTTAAGGGTTCATAGATTTTAATTATAAGCATTTTAAACTAAAAGTGTGTTAATTTGACAGGTGACATCCCAAGGAGAACCAAATGAGAGTGTTGAACCCATGGGGAAAAGGCGAGTGGACCGTGCCTGAGTGACAAGTAAGAATCACATAAAATGTCATATTCACAACATTGATGTATCAAGTGTCATTGTTTATTTATAAAACTAATAGGTGTATGATTACTATATTAAATCAAATTCTTGAAGAGGTTTGAGAACAAAGTTCACTTACAAACATTACTGCAGAATCCCAGTTTACTTATACTGTGTGCTCTTTTGTGAATACATTTGTTTAATCGTGTAGCAGAAGAGTAGGCTATTTTTGTGACATACTATGATCCTATCACTGGAATCCACATTTAATTAAATTTCATGTTTATTGCAGATCTGTTTATGTGACTCAACAATTCTTCCTACCATATTGGAGAGATTTTTGATTTGTTTTCGTAGTTCTGAATAGAATCCTCCTCCAAAGCACATTAAATGTGCATGGAAATAGTAGAACATCCTGGTAACTTTGGGATACTAACTTTAGTATAGTATACGATGATTTGGGACACTAATTCTAATCTTGCAAACTATTACGTGTCTATAGTAAATTTAGCTTGCTAACATTAAACTATAAATGTCATTCCTACTATACAATACTCCATCATATATGTATTATATTGTATTAAATATTAAGCTCAAATTTGTTCAAGCACAAATATCCCAAATAAGTGAAAAGTGGGGCATATTTTGCACATTTTTGACATATGTCCACCCATTCTAAAATGTATTTTAAAATAGTCAGTTCTGTTGTATTTCACTATTGAAAATTATACTAATGAATAATTGGTAAGCAGTTTCTAATAGTTTTTTCCTATATGTTTTTAATATGGAGTTACAGGCCTGTTAGAAGGTGTTCGCACTAACAGCGCTTGTTGTTTTATTTGCAAGAGTTATATCACCAACGGTCACTGTCATTCATATCGTCAGCATTCACCTGTCAACACAAGACAGCTTTGTTATCTTTTGTTTGCAGGTTGTCTTTGTCAGTGCTTTGTAATAGGCTGTCCTTTAGTGAACAAAAGCCAGTTCTTTAGTGACATCATTTTCTGAAATTACATCACAGATTAACTGGGGAAAAAGCACAACTTGCATGCAATGACTGAATGAATGAATGCTTGTTTATGTGATGTTTTGTGGGATAGTCACTGTAAAACATTTCAGTCTGTTAAAATGAAAACTTATTATAATATACAAATTGAAATGGTTAATGGTTAATATTACAATTTACTTAGGTTTACACATCAACTAACACACTCACTCTCAGTCTATCAATCCTAGCTTTGCAATTTGCTTTCATCACGCCAGTTATACACTTTTAGAAAAATACTTCCTTTTACAAAATATATTCAGCTTCAAAGGCATCATTGTATTTCCAGTGCTATATCGTAGAGAATATACTCAGTTACACCACCAGATTGAGATATCTTCACCAAAGTGATTGTGCTTTATCAAACCCAATCTATTATTCTAATATATGTTTTAACTCTCAGGTCATTATTGTGGAACAATGTGAGTGAAAGTGATCAATCCAATTGTCGTTCTTCAGCCATTGATGGGGAGTTCTGGTGAGCATTAACTGTAGTTTCAGATTGATCTTTGCTGCATTAATTCTGAATTCAAATGTTTTCAGTAACACACATTTTACTGTAGGATGTCAATGGAGGACTTCACTGAAAACTTTAGAGGTATTGATATTTGCTGCCTCAGTCCTGATTTTCTGGACAGTTCAAATACAGCTGGACTTCCATGCAGCTGGGATGCTGGGACTACAGCTGGTGGCAGTAATAAAGGTAGATAATATTTATAATGAGAGTGAATGAGAAGTGAGTGAAATCTAATATTTTGAGGACCCTAAGAGTTTTGAGAACCATTAAATGTTCAACAAGTAAATATATGTGTAATGTTTGGTGTCTACATACATTTGGCCATTTAGTGTGTATATGTGTAACACAAAGATCTGATTCTTTGGATGTTTTTAGAGACTTTCTGGACAAACCCTCAGTTTCGAGGATTGAGGAGCTTGATAAGGAATGTCCAGTGTCCTGAAAACATAATGGTGTCCTCATGCAGAACCATGAGAACAGATACAGAAGTCTTGTTTCTAACTACAGCTTTGGCTTCAGTGGTGGTCAGTATTAACAAGTCAAAGGATACAACAGTTTTGGTGTCCACTTATTAATGGTGTAATTTTTCTATTTTCTACTTTAACAGATACCACCAGGGCAAGTAAAATCTAAAACACAAAGATTTAATTATCTTAACTATATTTAGCTCTAAATAAAGTGGTTGCTTGAATAAATGTTTATTCTCCTTTAGATGAAAGATGAGAAGTTTCCAGCCATGTTCTTCTATAAAAACGTAAGAGTGAGGAATTTACCAAGAAATGTGATGAAATTCTTCAAGCTTGAACCAGGAGAATATATAATTGTACCATCCACTTTAAATCCTAATGAGTGCAAAATTCATGCTGTCCATCTTCTTAAAAAGTGGATCAAAAAGAGAAATTAGAAACCTGTGATTGACATTATGAGATCATTATCAAAGAATAATCAGTGGGACACCAGATGAGTGGAAAGATACCAGTGGATTGATTTTATATTAGTTATGTTATTTACTTGTCACAGAGCTTACTTAAAGAGTTATTTAGTATATTTTGCCAGAAAAGTTTTAGATTTTTAGTTTTAAACAATAATTTAAAGTTTTTGCCATGAAAATATCCTAAGATGCTAACATGATTAGAAAAAAATATACTAATGCTATTTACTTGTCACCATTGCAAAACCTTAGTGAAAAAATAGTTTTCAGTCCCCGATTGTGTAATTTACACATTTAGACTTTGTAATAGAGACTTTGTACCATTTAACATGAGATTTCTCAAAATCATTGTTTATCATTGTTGCCTCATAATTCCAGATTTAGAGGAACACACCAATGTTTGGTAATTTTGTAAATTTGAATAACAGGTCAAGTTTATTCATGTTTATTATAAAACATGAAAGAAAGCAAGATTTTTGTACATTTATATTTTTAAGTTTTACGTTATTTTATTCTGCTACTGTTGTCATAGTCGTATTGCAAGCTGTGACAAATGGGGGCTCGTCCGATCTTTAAATTTTATGTTTTTATATTTTGGAAGTGTTTGGTTTTTGAATTCTGTATTTTTTATGAAAATTTGGTTTGTTGTATAACAATGTGTTGTGATGTTTCATATGTCATTGTTGAACAAATTATGCATTTGATTTGGATGTTTGTTAGAAAAAAAGGTATGCATTGCTGTATCCTTGCCTTTATTTAAGGTTAGTGATTTTGAAAATCTTATGATTGGGATCATTTTGATTAGTATTGGTGTTCCCTTGTTAAGTGTAGCTGCTTCTCTTTGGGACAAGTTAGTGTAATGTAACCAAACCACAAATATAACTCACACTGGGTTCATATAATGGCAGTCATATAAAATTGTTTGTCTTATGTAAAGAATACCCATAAAAACCTGAACTTCTTTAAAGGATTCTGTCATATTATCTCTTCTATACCAAAAAAGTGAACTAAATAATTTAATTATTAATTTAACCTTTAACTGTCAGGGATGCCTAAGTTTACTTCAATATAATACTATTAAATCCTAATGAATCATGACAAACTATATGTGGTTGAATTATCCTCATACACTGATTGGTTTAATCACTGTCTCCTCTCCACCAATAGCTGGTGTGTGGTGGGCGTTCTTGCAATGCCACAGGTGGATGCTAGATTTTGGTGGTTGAATTTACAGTATTTAATGTAAAGTGTTTTGAGTACCCAGAAAATTATATAAATGTAACAAATGTTGTTACTTGTCAAGATATATATAGACTGTTTGTTGTTAAAAATGATGTAGGAACAGTATTAGATTAATTTATGACAAGATCAAAATATCCACCATAACAGGATTTCTGACCTTTGTCACAAAAATTTTGCCTTTTTCCCTATAACATGTTTTAGTTATCATCATAAATTATATATATTGAAAGTTTAAAACCTCAAAATTCATCCTGTGAAAATAAATTGGATATTGTGTACCATGTAAATGGTTCTTAAAATCTTTAGCGTTCCTCCCTATGTGTCATATTCAAATGTATTAAGGTCTTTTAGAATCAAAACTCTTTAAAATCTTGACATTCATATCTTTGGAAAGGTCTGAGTCTCATATTTTGGTTGTTTGTGATGTAATTGTATACATTTGTGACAGAAAATTCTTTTTTTAATGAATGGCACCAGGTGGTTATTTGTGGAATTTGCCTTGCAAATTGCAGAGGAACCTCAATTATAAATATATATATATTGTGGGCATAGATTAATTTTATCTAGATTAATCTAGATTTTTGGAATTAATCTAGATTAAAATGGCATTGCTGAATTTGCCAAGGCATTCAGAATATGTGTTGCTACCCAAATAATGACTAGTAAGTCTTTGAACTGTCGCCAGGTGGCGATTAGACGGGGCTCATCTCCTGTTTCCAAAATGCATCACAAACTGCTTAGAAAGCTGTTCTACTATATAATAGATGAAAATAAACTAAATAAGATGTACTTGTGTTTACTAACTGTTTATTCAGTTAAACATTAATTTTAATTTAACCACATTTAAGAGGTCGTGATGAACTGTTTACAGTTTCCATTAAGCTTAAAAATCCTAATCAATCCATGACAAACTATATGTGGGTAATTATCACATAACTGATTGGCTTAATCACTCAGGTCTCCACAGAGGGTGTGTGGTGAATTCTCAAGTTCACATGAGACCCAAAGCTGCATCCTGTTTGGTTAAAAGTATCCTGTTTGTAAAGTGTTTTGAGAAAAGCACTATATAAATGTAAGTCTTGTTGGGTCTAAGACACGATGTATGTCACCACTGTTTGTTGTTAAAAATGATGTAGGAGATTAGATTAAGACAAGTGCACCTCAAAATATCCACCATAACAGGATTTCTGACCCACAAAACACTTCAATACATTTTCTAGGTTAACATCATATTACCATGTAAAGTTGTTACTACATACATCTTTCAGATGAAAAGCCATATTTGAGGTTGATGAATGAAAATTGATGTCCTGCCTGATTGTACCAAATGGTTAACAATCTGTCCATCACGGAATCAGCCTCTTTCAAGATCTACAGTCAATTCAGGTATACATCCGAGCTAAAATTTTTGAAAGTCATCATATCATGTAAGTATAGACCCAGCTCCCAAAACTGAGAATAGATTAACGGCGATATTTTTTTTTTATGGCACAGAGTTTGGAATTTGCCTTGCAAATTGCAGAGGAACCACTAATATATATATATATATATATATATATCAGCTTCAAATTTGGAACACAACTTATTTAGACATATGGCTTTAACTTTCTATCAAATTTTGATTAAAACCTATTTTGTAAAATATTATTTTATATAAAATGATATAAAAATAGTACAGTACATTTTCATTAAAGTAAATTTAAAGCTGGAGTCTGTAACTTTTTTGTGTTAAAAATTGGCAAAATTAATATAATAAGTAAGTACACCATGAATCCATTTTCCAAACCATGTGTTCCATTTTAATTTTTCTCGACTCCTTTTTAATGGTTAAATTACATTTTATAAATAAAAAAGCATGTCTAGCTAATTCAAATCATGAAACTTCAAAACGTTTAGGGCCCTATTAAATGTTTACATTTTTTACAACCTTGTGTTTTATTGTTACCAAATTGCATGTTTTGCATGTCTAATTATTTGAAAGCATACACACAAGTTTCTTTATTCTTACAATAGCCCTATGATTCCCCAGGAATTATGTGGTGTGTTTACAATTTTTAAGGCATAAATCATTCAATGAATTTATATTTTAATTAATGAAAATTAAGAAAAAAAGGAAATAAAGGATATTTAATATTACAATTAAAAACTTTTAAGAAATATTGTATGGTTATCCCTTAAAATTAAGGTTTTTAATAATTTTAGCAGTAGCCAATTACATACGTTCTACTGAACAATATTAATGGCTATTTCTGCCTTATGACTTCAGGTAAACTGAACTTTTATTTTGACGGGTTGCCGTGAATACCTTTAGATTTCGGTGTGTGTATATGATATGAGGATAGTTTTACTCAAATGAAACGGTCAAATGCTCATGAAGTGACTCTTAGAACAGTTCTTTAGATGTTGTTTATGTTTATTTATGTCCTCATTTAGTGAGACTAAAGACAAGCATCACACCGCACTTCAGTACGAGTAACGTTAGGTCTGCGCCATTCATTATGACAGAGACACGCAGAATTCATATTTAAATAATGCTTTTGCGGCTTAATATTTACAAGATTGATTTATATATTTATAAGACTGGAAGTGGGAGTGTGCTCACTTGTGTTGTGTGCGCATCGGGGCAGAACTCCGCTGACCGCTATGAGCGTGATACATAGAGCGGCCATGTTTAATAGAAGAACAAGGTATTGACCAAATGACTTGTGATCTGGCGCTATAGAGAACATAGAATTAATTGACCTTCAAGGGGGTGCCTTTGGGGGCGACTCCTTTATATATTAGCAGGGGAAACACTGCTACGGTACACATATAATGTTTATATTCGGACTATTTTAGACTGTCTTGGCTAGGTACCGCTGCGGAGTAATACCTGCGTGATTCGTCCTAGGTATAAACAGAGAAGTAGCTCCAGCTACAATGTTCTTCCGCAAGACTCACGCGCTGGGAGCCACGCAGCGGCAGTTATTTTTATTAACCACCAGAGCGCCAAAAGTTACGGACTGCAGCTTTAAACTTCTATAACTTTTTTGCACTTTCACTTTTTGAAATGATTTCACTTCTGCAATAATCTACCGATTTTCTTCTTTACAAAGAGACCAACCATAGGTATGTATTCGAAAGCGTTCATGAATTATATCAATTTAAGTTTGGATAATGCTCTTTTATGTCTGTGTTTAAAAAATTGGGTGACAGTTAAGAATTTTAAATAATACGTTAACGTTACATAGACTGGGTTTTAATGGGCTCGCATTATTAAGTCTCCGGTGTAAGTATGAAGACTGTAAAGAGATCAATAGCTTGAGTTTCTGTATTTTCGTGATCTCATAATTTAAACTATTTTAAGGACCAATCCTTAATATGGTTACCTATTATATTAACATTGGCTTTTCATTCTAATTTAAATCTAAGACCCTTGAGGTTCAAACTGCTTTTATTTGCATATCTTTTTTTTAATATATATTTACATATACATATATATATATATATATATATATATATATATATATATATATATATATATATATATAGTGGAAAGTACTGTTATGTAATTATATTACTGTGGTGGGAGGAATTAGGAATCTCTTTCAGTTTACGCAATCGTGTACCTGTGCCGTGACTTACTGTGCAGAAGAAAACACTGCACACTTCCTGAAAACATCATTCAGTGTGAGCACAGAATTCCAAAGCCTGGGGAAGAACAAAGGGATTAAGTCAAATCTCGTAGGCTAATAGAAGACTGCTCATTTAGGTGAGTTGTTATCCTTGAGGTAAAGTATATTATCTGTATCTTCAAAATTAAGTTTATCCATTAATTACATTGTATGTCTTTGAATAACTCAAAATATGTCTTTCAAAGGGACAAGAT
>CM050428.1:32934656-32954656 GCA_027564155.1 Gymnocypris eckloni scoliostomus
TGCCAATAAAAGCCTTTATTTTAAAGTTCAGTGAAAGGTTCTTGCTCCAAAAATAGTTATTCAATGGCATCACTGCAAAACAAATCCGCTTATTTTTGATATGACCGGCTCTTCTTCACTTTAAAAATGTCAACATGGGCTACTGCTCCATTTGGGGTTCCTCAGATCCTCAGTGGAGAACATCCACACGTGCTCCTATAATTCCCTGAAGGAACTTTATCATATCAGCTCTATTATGGGATCCATTTTGTAAGTTCCTGCCATTTTTGAAAGGTTGACTTTGAGTGTTCCGATCTGAGGAACCCCAAATGATGCCTCAAGCATATGTTCATCCGTGCATGCATGCATGCGGAGGAGGTGAGGGAAGGTGAAAGCATGTCCTCATCAGCACAGCTACCTTCTCATTGTCGTCAAGGCTTTGTGCTTCTGCTCGCTATCTGCGCGTGCGGTGCAACACAAAGCAGCGGCGCGCAGCATCATCAGCTCGCATATAGATGTCAAAACGCCGCTTTTCTTACCTTGCCGTTGTGTGATGAGGAATTTACGAGCCTGTCCTGCTGGGAAGAGGCTTTGTGGTGCTGTATGAACCCAATCAGCCTCCCACTGCAGGCTGCCGTTCGCCTGAGAGAGTCCGATGCGTTTCTGCCATCTCAGAGAGATGAGGCTCCAAGCCGCGCATCTGATCTCCCAGCATCCCTTGCTACCAGTGCAGTGATGGTGAACGCCATGGTGAAAACAAGGTACAATCCACATCTAGAGCAAACGAGAACAGCCTGCCTCCTTCTCTCTCTCTCTCTACTAGAGTGTGTGTGTGTGTGGGGGTAGCGTTACCTAGGAGACGGTTCACGCCCCCTCTGTCGCGCTGTAGTGGTTTCCACGTGAGCGCGTGATTCGAGACGGCAGGTATCTTCAGATGAGAGGAGGTGCCGCGCGCTGATAAAGCGGTCAGCTCATGAATAATTAATGAGATGCTGAGAGTCATGACAGGCCAGAAGCTGAATCATCAAATATTTACCACGGTAAACGTGTAGTTTCCAGTAGAAATATGAGAAATTGTGCTAATTTATTCATCACGATTACAAAATAATATATATTTCTGAGTGATTTAGAGTGAATAAATTAACCTAAATTAGGTTTTAACCGGATTTTAAGTCATTTTAATGAGCCAGATCAGATATACCCCGTTCTGTTTTTACTTTTAATTTGTTTTAACTTAACACTGCAAGTAAGTCTGCCGTTACGTTTGATCAACGGTTATCGACGAGTCAGAATCAGCTCATGAATAATTAATGAGATTATAATGAGGGTCATTACAGCCTGGTGATGCTCTGAAATATCAGTCGGACGACAGAAGACCAATCATCAAATATTTACCACGGTAAACATAATTTCCAGCAGAAATATCAGCTCATTTTAATAATTTAAAATAATAACAATCATAATTTAAATGTGAAATATTGTCACTGTTTTGGAGCACACTGGCTTATAGATAACCTTAAGACTAACATATTAATACTAACACCCAAAAAACTCATGTTGGTTTCATGGGGACTTCAAAATTAAACTGAATATCTAATATTACACTCATTTTAATATATCAGATCAGGTACAAATAACTCTGTTTTAATTCTGCTTTCTAACAACGGCATGTTTTGACTTTTAATATGGTGCGTTATATTTTTTTGTATTATGTATTATTTGATATCGTATTATTTAGTATTTTAATTTGATGTACAAAAGGTTTTCAAATATTGAAAATATTTGTATAAACTATTTAATACATTTTTCTTTCAAACTGCTTTCAAAATCAAGTTTTTTGAACGAATTTTAATCTGGCTTTTAATAAGACTTTCTTCAATACTTCTGTGCTTTTAGCTCCCCACACAATCTATATCAATATAAAAAAATAAAACATGACAGTTTATCATGAAAGCCACTGACAATACCCACCAATAATAATCAATAGCTTTCAAATGTTAATCTACAACCACGAGTCATTTGAATCTGAGAGACATTTGCATCTGAATTAGTAATAAAGTGCAAAGCAGATGCAGTTTGAGCTCATTATGAGCTGAAGTCTCCTGAGAACAGCTCTTAATTCAGCGCTCGTATGAGCGCATGAGCAAACACAGTTATTCTGAATTATCAATACATCAGATCAAACATAAAACTGCTGCACAGTTCCCCAATAAACACATGGATCGGGTCCGTGCTGGGATTTGCTCTGCTGCTTTTGTTACGCAGGGCCATTTAAGTCCATTCTGAAACAATGACGCCCGGTGGGCTTTAGTCTTCTGTCTTTAGCGTATTAATAGAGCTGATGATCCTCCATTCACTGCATCTACACCCACAAAATACAAGTCTAACCTCACAATGCATGCATTTATTCAGAGAGCAAAGTGTTACGCGCTTGACTGTTCTGCCAAGTTTTGAATTCAAATCATGTTTTTTAATTACTAATGTTATATAATAATGTTAATGCGTGATTGTGTATCTTGTGCTATGATTTGTGATGATGTTGAATGTATGTGTGGTGAAGCTAAAGACAAATTAAAGTGACTGGACTAAACTAAGTGAATTAGTATAAGGTCTGGACATTAATTACAGGTTTATTAGATGCACATTTTGCATCCCTCCTTTGTCTGACACATTCAGGTCTTGGAGTCTCTACTAACGAGCTGATGATCTGAATCAGCTGTGTTTGATTGAGGGTTAAACATGCCCTAGACTAAAACCTAGTGTTCTGTTCCTACAGATGGACAAGCCTGGTTTTATTTTAAACCACATCTAGAGAAATAAGGCACTGGAAAGCTCTCTCCAGACATCAGCTCGTTGAGTTTTGGCAGATGTGACCGTTTGGAGGTTTGTTTCATCGGGTCAGATCAGCAGAGACCAGTCAGGTTTTATTTCAGTCATAAAGCATTTCTAATTGGGTTTCATTTAGATACTAAAATACCTCAAACTGAAATGAAAATGAATGTAAACTATATAGATGACAGATTAAAAACTGTAAAAATGAGAAAAAAACAAACTTAGAAATGCAGAAAATACAAAAATAAAAACTTAAATTTTTCATTTATATATCATATATTTTATAATACTAAAATAACACTGGCGGAGGGGTTTCCAAAACTAAAACCATTAAAAAAATTAACTTTTTAATGTACTTGAAATAAACAGTAACTGAAATCAAATATTTAGAAAAAGCTAGTTGCCCAGGTAACATTTGAGTTTAACTTCAATAGTTACAACTGAAAAATATAGACATATCATTTTTTAAAACGTAAAATTACAAAAACAACAAAATTACTAAAACGTGTGTAAACAAAAATAATAAAATGGAAATAAATACAAACTCAAAATAATGAACTATATATTCTTGTTAATATATAAATGAAACTAAAATAACACTGGCACAGGGTTTCAAAACCATTAAAACTAAGTATTTAGAAAAGGCTAGTTGCCAAGGCAGCATTTCTCGTTAAATGACTTCACTAAAACGGAAATAAAAATTAAGACACATTGAATTGCATATTAAACTGAAGTGTGTAACTCACCCTGCAGTGTTTGTGCAATAAAAGACTATTATATTCCACATTACTGTTTCAGTTACAAACCACATTGAAGTCCATGCAAATAAACGACTTTATCTTCTTCCATGTAAACTCTGCTGATAGTGTGTGTGACTGCAACAAGTGCAAAGCCAAAGTACGAAAGCAGTTTGATATTATGAAACCAAGTGCATTTATTGAAGCATTAATTACCACATACAAAATAATGCCTATTCATAAATGCAACTCGTGCAATATACAAAAAAAAAAACAACAACAACGTGGCGTTACAAAAAGTATGTATGTACAAAATAAAACGTATGTACAAAAACACAGGAATGGTTATACACGAAGACATCTACAACAAATAATGACAGTAAGCAGCCTACTTGTTCAAACACCTAGATGGAAAGCGCTCAGTGTGCATGTGTTTCCACAGGTTCTCCGTGTTTCTGTCGGTAGCGCTCGGCCCGCAGCTCCTCGAAGCAGAACTCGCTGGCTCCGCTGTACAGCAGCTCTCTGCAGTACATGCTCTGCTCTCGGCTCGTCCCGTGCTCCTGCGTCTGGAGCTGCATCCGCTCCTGCAGCGTCTGCTCCGGCCTGCTGGGCTTCCGGGCCGACAGCACCGAGTTCACCGCCGGGTTGATTTTACACGGAGTTCTGCAGGAAAACGACAGAACTGAGGTCAGTACACTGCAATGCTAAGATGAACATATCAGTGCACTTCAGTTTCAGAAGAATACTCATCTAAACTCATCCTATTTTACTTTCTTTATGCATGCTCCCCGTCTAATTGTGCACAGTTCATTAGTGCAGAGCAGGGGTATTATCATTAACCAAAACCATCCAAAAATTATAATTCCATTTACTTGAATTAAAGTGATTAAAATAGTGAAATATTTAAAAGCTAGATGCTATAGCAACATTTCTCATATTTATTTACTTTAATAACTAAAAACTACAATTTTTAATATAAAATAAATGCACAAAATTACAGAAAAAAATGCACAATTATTAAAACTAACTGAAATTAAAATACAAACCGAAAATAAAATAAAATTTTCAAAATACTAAATATCTTTTTAGAGGTCACAAACCCAAAATATGATTATCTATGATATGCAAAATATGATTACGTCATCTGGAAGTACAGAAATATATGCATCTAGTATATAAAAGACCAGATTTATATTGTGAAAATTGTATATTATAAATGTCTTTAATATAATTTGGAAAACATGTGTTTTATTAGGATACATTTACTGTATTTTTCTACTTATAGTACTTAATCAAATTGTATTTATTTAGAAAATAAAAGATTTTTTGGGACCGTTCTTCTCTAAACTTCTCCATAGAGCCCAGTTTAAACACCCATTTGTTGTTGCATGTGATTCTAAAAGAAGAAAAGCCCAATCTTTCACGAGCTGAGACCCGCCACGCTCACACTCACACAGCGGGAGGCTGGTCGTCCTCTTCCACAAACGGCTGGAAGCTGGGTTTAGGAGGCGGAACGGCGACGCTGAGGCCCGATCGGGTCTTCAGAGGCAGCTGGAATGACATGCATGACATACCTCGTTATGAATGCTGATCTGTCAGATAACAGCCTCGGGTAACTGGTTAAACGGGTAACATTAGCATGACTCGTACCTTCACGTTGGTCCACTTCTCAGGTTTCTGCTCGTTCTCTTTGGCTCGGGCGGTAGGCGGCGCGGTCCAGATCTCAAATTTAGGCTCCTGCGTCTCAGTTTCAGGAGCTTTATTCTCATCAAAAATCACCAGCCGACTGTTGTGTTTAGGCCCCAGCGGCTGTTTAAACTGCAGCCCGCGAGCATCTGTCACAAAACAACAGTGTGATCGAACCGGATTCCTGCATTTACTGCTTAACACACAGAAAAAACACACGCTTCTCCTCACATCCGACCGACGCGTTCACTCTGTTGATGGGAACCACAGCCTTTTTCTTCCCTTTGGCTTTGAGCTCAGCCAGTGAGGCTCGCTGAGCATCTGCGGGTCCTTCGTCTTCATCATCATCATCATCATCATCTGCTGCTGATCTGTCATAGATGACATCATCTGTCTGCACGCTCGTGCCTGCAAAGCTCTGGAGATCAACACAGTTCATGAGACGCGACGATTCAAACCTTAAACAGTACAATACAGAGGCAGAGGTCTAAAGGGATGTTTCAGATGGAGACAATATAATCAACAGGAATTAATGTACGACAAGGCTTTGATTTTATGAATGAGGAATGTATTGACTTGTCATAACACTTGAATATTGCTCTTTTGTTGATTTTGATTGCTTCCATTGACGCTTTAAATAAAAGCGTCTGCAAAATGACTAAATGTAAATGTTAAAATTGTCAATTTTTTTAATAACATGCACTGATTTAACCCTGTAAAGCCTGATTATAATAATAATAATAGTTGGAAAAATGTTATGTAGTTTTTGTTTTTTATAGTTGATTGAACCTTTAGACCAAAAAAGTAAATCTTTAAAAAATAAAGGTTGCTTAATATCTGATCCATCAGGCTTTTATGGCTCATATAGTCTGATGCAGTGAGAATATGGAGGGAAAAAGTTATCCAGAGACTCAAAATGAGCAAAAACACAGCTTGGTGCAGATGCTGATGTTTATATTATGCAATTGTGATGCTTATAAGGAGATCTTTATAACAGTTCAGCAGATACTAACTTAAAATGATCTAAATATCAGTGGTCGCTCTATATCTCCAATATAATATATCTTCGTAAGTTGAGATGTAAATGATCCAAACATATAATGCAATGCTGATTGAGAGATGAAGAAATAAACGCTCCTCAGAAGATGTGATGAAGATCGTTCCTCCGCTGAGGAACAGTGAAAGAAACAAACGCTCCTCAGAAGATGTGATGAATGATCCAAACATTCCTCCGCTGATTGAGAACAGTGAAAGAAACAAAGCGCTCCTCAGAAGATGTGATGAAGATCATTCCTCCGCTGAGGAACAGTGAAAGTAACAAAGCTGCTCCTCAGAAGATGTGATGAAGATCATTCCTCCGCTGAGGAAAATCAGTGAAAGAAACAAAGCGCTCCTCAGAAGAGTGATGAAGATCATTCCTCCGCTGATCAATCAGAGACATGGAGTAGATTGTAAGACAGCAAGGTTTTGATTATGTTGATCATTTGGAGGTCTTTCACAGATAGAGATGAATGTACTATATATTCATTGGAAGCTTCCAAACCTGTGAAACACATGTAGTTTCTCTACAGGATCTGCTCCACACTTGATGCCGTCCTGAAATACACTGTCAGCCATCTTTATATTTCCTCTCTTCTCGTACTCTTCAGACCAGGCGATGTAAAGAGCGGCTTGCATGGTTCCGATGCCTTGAGCTTGCATGTAGCGGTAGACGTCCATCGGGTCAGAACAGCCCTCCGCCTGCAAGGAAACAGAAACAAACACGTTTAAAACACTATAATGCCATCTGAATACTCCTCTGGAAGATTGGTCACTCACAAACTCGATCCAGAGCTCAATGTAGCGAACGTCATTGTGATATTTCTTGTCGGCTGTGAAGCGTGTAACAGCTCTATCAAGAAGCACTGATAAATTACTCTCCTTTCCACCCTGTGGATACGTCTGCTTTATCCATTTGATGTACCTGCATTTAAAAACATAAGACTTTTGCATGATCTGCATATCAGAAGTCAACATGCAATGCATCTGTCATCATAATAATCCATACCTGACCCAAACATCTAGAGGATCGTCTCCATCATACATCCGCAGCTCAGACTCAAACGCTCTAAAAAAGAAAGATAGCATGTTAATGAGCTGTTCAGGAATAGGTCTATGGTTGTATTATAACAGGGGTGCCCAAACTCGGTCCTGGAGGGCCGGTGTCCTGCAGATTTTAGCTCCAACTTGCCTCAACACACCTGCTGGGAAGTTTCTAGTATGCCTATAAAGAGCTTGATGAGCTGCTTCGGGTGTGTTTAACTGGGGTTGGAGCTAAACTCGGCAGGACACCGGCCCTCCATGACCGAGTTTGGACACCCCTGTATTAAAACATCACTCACTGTTTCTTCTGATTGAGGGCCGTGTGGTTTCCCTCCTGCTGCTGACACAGAGCCTGGTGCAGGGCTGATACTGAGCGGCCTTGTCTCAGGGGCTGGATGTTTTCTTTACATAGTTCCCAATCAGCATCACACTCTGCCATAGCTGGAGATCTGATCTGCAAGAACAATAACAGATGGAGCATATGATACTGAATACTGAAATACAATGTCCTACAAAGCATCAAATCAAAGCTCTTGAAGAAATAAAGCCGTAAATAGTAAAAAAAGTCACACTAAATGCATATAAACGTATCTGATCATGTGATATTACACACAGTTCAAGTCCAAACACATCATGGAAGTACGTTAACTTCACAGAAAACAAATATAACTTACATTTTCCTACCAGAACTCCTTTATATGCGTCTCTTCGTCGAGCCACGCGACTTTACGATGCAAAAATGCACAATTTTCCTTTTATTTGTTATATTTCTTGCTCTTGTGTGATTTTGTTGTCTCTGTGTTCACACTAACGGAGCAAAAGACGTTTGAACAAAAACCGGAAGCGCGCCAAAGAGATTACGATTGGGCGAGCCGCTCACGTGACCACGCGACAGCCATTTAGAGCTTCTCTAAAATAATAACAACTTATTATTATATATTTTTAAATAAAACAAAGTATTTGTATTTTTAATGTATTATAATAGCGATGATGTTTTTGAAAGGTATTTTTGTTCGTCATAACTTGTAACAATAAGCAAGAACGTGGCTGTCATGTTGCATTCTGGGAAAATAAGTTTTCCTTGCCCGTTTCAACTTTAACAGTTTAGATTGTTCCTTTCAAAATTAATTTTTATGTAGTTTTATGAATTTATTATAATTTCGAAAAGGCTTCTACCCTTTTCCGCATGCATTAATGCTCTCAAACTACTATAATTTGAATCGCCTCAAGCGAGAAGACTACATTTCCCATCACACCCCAGTCCTCACAGCGCTTCCTGTGTTTACATGCTCCGATTCAAGAGAAATGGAATTGATACGAGTGCATCTGAAATCGCAATATACACTAAAAGTATGCTTTTAATTATTATTATTATCTTGAGCATTTAAAGTGTCACACTGGCAAAGCCAGGCCTGTTTGTGTGTGTCCCTGAAGAATCTCAATATGGATAACCGCTGTTACGGCTGTGCGTCAAAGTTCACTCTCTTCAGAAAAGAGGTTAGCGAATATAAACACAGCTTATTTCATTTCACCGCCTTAATAGAACGTGTTTGACTCGGTTGTGTGTTTTTGCAGTTGGGTTGTAAAAACTGCGGCCGTTCTTTCTGCTCTGGATGTCTGACATTCAATGCTGTGGTGCCAAGATGTGGAAACAGCCAGCAGAAAGTCTGCAAACAGTGTTATGGAAACTTAACAAGGTCTGCAAGCCGCACACAGTTTATATTCCGACTAAACACCGCTTGTATATTCACTAATGCACAACTGACAGGGCTTTCTGTGCAGTGCAGGCAACCAGACTGATGCTGCTGGCAGATGGTCACCACCTGAAAACTACAAGAAGTAAGAATCTATAGGTGTACATTATGAAATACAGCTGTATGTTAATGTACTAAAACAGCTCTGTGGCGTCTTACAGGCGAGTCGCTGCTCTTGAAGCCAAACAAGCTCAGCAGAACCAGCCTTCCAGACCTACAGGAGCAAAAAGCAGCTCTGTGAGTCTGATTTCTACCAAAGGACTCAGTAAAGAGGACCAGATCATCGCAGAACGACTCAACAAGCTGAAAGAGGAAACCAAGCCAAGTAAGATCTGTCTGAACAAGTACTGCTTGATTGTTTATATTGTCATATAACATAAACGTTATTATCATCCAGCTCTAATCTGACAAATGCAACTACAATGCATGAAGATATTAACAATAACGTCATGGTTTTCAGCTTTAAAACATGTATTGCTTGATATTCGGTTGCATTTGAGACCTCCAAGAACTAGTGATGATAGTTTTCATTTTGTGTCAAATTATCATAAACCATAATCTGGTAGAAGTTCAGTGGTCGCTCAAGGGCTCGATGTTGTATATTCATGAGTAAGAACTGTGTGACATGCTTAAGTTTTAATCAGTCGTACTTGGTCAAATGTGTGCTATACCTCGAATCCAATAATGCAATGCAAAGTGGCTTTAGATAAAAGCATTGCAGGGGTTTTCAAAATGAGATCTGAGGTCAGTGTAAGCAATAAATTAATAAAAACTGTTTCAAATAAATAAACAAATGTAAAATCATTATTTAAAAATAACATTTGATTAGATTAAATACATGAACATTGATTCAAAAATAATAATAATGTAACTTAATAGAAACAAAAATATTTTTCAAAATAGTATTTTAGGGATATTTATAATATAAAAATTGTATTTCAGATTTTTAATAATTTTATTTCAGCTAGTTGCCAAGACAACATTTCTAGTTGGTTTATTTGTTTAAGTTCACATAAAATAAAATTAATAAACAATATTAAATAAAAAAATGTGGATATGAATTATTAATAACTATATAGACACATAAAACAACTTATAAAAATGACAAAAACAAAACAACAAATTGAAAAACTAAAATGTAAAAAAAATTTAAAATGTAATATAATAGTATATCAGTGATACAAAATAACTGTGGTAAAACTTATATAAATATATTCAGCTAATAATAACTTATAGTATAGCGTCTTTAAAAGTTGCTTTATCAAAGCCAAATAAACTAAACCATAACAGAAGAATAAAACAAACACAGCAATCTGCGTCTCTCTGTTCTGTCAGAGTCCATACCGTCAGAGAAGGAGCTGGAGTCTCGTCTGGCTGCCCTAAAGGCCCCCGTTCAGCCGGTGCCGGAGGAGCGTCTGGCTGCCTTACAGGGACGTGTAATACACTATCAGCTTTCACCACAAATACCCAAATGCATGCTTTCTGTGGATGTTTAATGTGTGCAGGTTCATTGATTTGATCACCCAGATGACCGAGGAAGTTGCTATTGATAACCAGCATGCATCTTCAGAGGTACTTTCACCATTTTTAATAGCCTAATTTATTTTCAGTTATAAAAGTTAATATCCTGGTTTAGGTTTATGATGAATAATGCATTGCAATTTTTTGCGCCTATTTAAATAGATTTCAGGACACAAGATAAATGTGATTAATTATTTTATTAGACAGTTTTATAAAGCAGTAAGCATCACCATGTGTTATGATGGTTTTACTGTAGTTGATGCAAAACCATTGCTTTGGGGCTATTATGCTTACATAACATATCTTCTCTAAGACTAGGGGAAAGAATCCACAATATGAATTTATTGTATTGCACTTTATCTATTGCATCAGTAAATTTCATTTACAATTCATATCTTTAAAGGCTGTGAGTTTTTTCAGCAGCATTTACACACACCAAACTTTTTATTTGATTTTATATGCAGAAGATTTTTATAGAGGAGGTTTGTTTATATATCATTCACCTTATATAACATTTTATTCATAAAGGCATGGTGGAAATATAATGACTTTGTCTGTTGAATAATATCAATAACAATATACTAATTATATTATGTTGGATTAAATTAAATGAAATGAAAATTGATTCAAATAAATTAAAACAAATATTAAAATAATTTTATAAACAAATGGATACTATAGTAATTGGAAAGATATAATAATGTGACTTGGTAGAAACGAAACATTTTCCAAATAATATTTTAGGTATATTTATCATATTAATTTTGAATGTTGTTAATAGGCTTTATTTTTTCCCCTTCACACTGTGACAAAAAAACAAAAATAAAAGTATTATCTTAGTCAAATTATCATCTTAAATTTTATAATATTCAAAATAGTCTCAACTAATAATAAAAGTAACAGCTAGGGTTATTATAGTTAACTAAAAGGTGTTCACGTGCTGAACTTTAGCTGAAATAATGAAAAGAAAAGGTTTGTTTCTATTATATTTTATCTCTGAAACATGATGAACGTATATTTTGTTCAGTCAGTTGACAGTGTTTTCTGATTTATGATAAAGAGATAAGCCTAAATAAGATAATTTTGAACTTGGCTTGATACAATGTTTCAATTTTTCCTGCAAATGTATGTGCATATTTAATGAGATCATTTGCATATTTAAGCATAATATTTCATAAAACCTGTAATGCAGAAAATTTGTCTTATAATGCACTGTGATTAGTCAACTGAGGAAAGTCTGATGACATTCCTCCATATCCTCTGAATGGTGTAGATACAGACGAACCATTAAACGATCTTAATAAACAAGAGGGCGGGGGTGTGAATGAGAACATGGATGACGGCGAGCTGGAGGCGGAGAAGAGCCGTGTGCTGGAGGAGGCCAAGCAGGAGCTGAAGAAAGACAAACACGAGCAGCAGCAGATGCTGGAGATGGCCAAGAGACTGGCTTTACTGCAGGGACGGGATCCTGAGCAGGGTGCGTTCACATCCAGAGATGATATCAGGAATGAGACTGATCTCAAATCATCATCCAAGGGTTCAATGCTAAAGGACTTTCTTATGCTATTTGCTTTCTTAAAGTTGGCTTTGCTTGGTGTTTCTGACCAAAAGCACTGTTGAACAAGAAAAGATGTAGGGCTGGACTTGATTCTGATTGAAGACTATTTTTTATTTAACCAGAAGAGACTCTGAGATTAAAAATCTGCTTTGCGGGAGTGTTCTGGCCAAAATGGACAGCAATACATCAGTTTCATCACAAGATATTACAACACAGACAGACTAGAGACACTTAAAAACAGTTACATGTCATTAAGTCTATTTTCATTTGCCGAATAACTCTTTTGTAATGATCCAAAGACAGCAGACGGAGCTGCGTATATAAAAGCCTTTTTACCTAATTCAGATCGGACAAAAGGAACAGAGAGAGTATAATAGTTTTGTGAGCGAAGGAAGTATTTCTCAACAGCTTTCTCTTTTATAAGACAGCAGAGATACGAGGGGAACATCCCCAGAATGGCTTTATAAATAATTAAATACCAGTGCATTTTTCTTCTGATAAGCAAAGAAGGCCGACCTACTCTGTTATACAATATACAGTGAAGCGTTGAGGGTTTACAATCTGATATAAATCTTAAAGCACCATGATACACGGCAAAGACTAGTCAAAAAAAAAGACTTACAAGAATGAATGATAACATTTTTATTAGAACAAATAATAATTATATTGCATTGGATTAAAATAGATGAAAGGAAATGAATTAAATAATACATCAATTAATATGAAGATTAGTAAAATAAATTGATGATGCATTCACAAAACGTAACATGCATTATAAAAATAAATGAGCTCAATTTACATTAATGCCGACTTTATGTTGCATGCATGTTTTTGGTTTAAAGGAAAGTCTAAAAGTGACCCATTTAATAGTGCATGTTAATAAAATCATATCTCTTCACAATCAAAATCTCTTAACTTTCTGGACATTTGACTTGAATGTTTTGATGAAGCATCAATGCTGCATTACAGGGGAAGTAGGAGAGCAGCTTTTATTGGACTGGATTCTCTCTCAGATGAATGTTGCATGCTTTGTGAATGATGCATCGTGTTGTCTTTAAATGTTTGTGTGTTTGTTCAGAGGTCCAGCAGCCTGACAGTGACGAGGAGACGGAGGACGAGGCCATCAGCAGGGTGGTGAAGAAGGTCTGATATTTATCATATCAACACAAACCGTCTCTGTCTGTGGATTGATCGAGAAATCACAGTGTTTACAGTGAAATCTGAACTCAGTTTATTCATGAATTGCAGTTTATAATGTCCATATTGAGCAGAGCTGGACTCTTAACAGAGAAGCAGCTCAAATATGAGTTTTAATAACTACATCATTCCCAAACTGTTCTTTCAGAGTTGCATGACTCTAACATGTGGAACGTGTATTCTAACATTAAAACGTCCATAAATAGAGAAATAATAAATCATAATTATGATAAAAAGTCAAAATACTATGAGATAGAAAATTGAATTTAAGACATGCTGCTAAGTCATCTATGAGATAAATAGTCATAATTATTACATAAAAGTAAAAAATTATGACACTAAGTCAACTATGAGATAAATAATAATAATTATTAAATAAAAGTAAAAAGTTATGACACTAAGTCAACTATGAGATTAATAATAATAATTATTAAATAAAAGTAAAACATTATGACACTAAGTCATCTATGAGATTAATAATAATAATTATTAAATAAAAGTAAAAAGTTATGACACTAAGTCAACTATGAGATTAATAGTAATAATTATTCAATAAAAGTAAAAAGTTATGACACTAAGTCACCTATGAGATAAATAGTCATAATTATTACATAAAAGTCAAAAATTATGACACTAAGTCAACTATGAGATAAATATTCATAATTATTGCATAAAAGTCAAAAGTTATGACACTAAGTCATCTATGAGATAAATAGTAATAATTATTACATAAAACTAAAAAATTATGACACTAAGTCAACTATGAGATAAATATTCATAATTATTGCATAAAAGTAAAAAATTATGACACTAAGTCAACTATGAGATAAATAGTCATAATTATTACATAAAAGTAAAAAATTATGACACTAAGTCAACTATGAGATAAATAGTCATAATTATTACATAAAAAACTATGATATTTGTTTTAAAAGTTAAACAAAAGTCATGATTATGAAAAATTCGAAATAGACACAAGTCAACTATGAGATAAATATTAGTAATGATGACATAAAAGTAATAAAATGACATTTGAAGTCATAACTGAGATAAAGAGTCATAATTATGACATAAAAACTCAAAATGATGAAAAACTAAGTCATAATTATGACATGAAAAGTCATGCTTATAAGATAAGTCAGATGCATGAGATAAATAGTCACGATCGTGACATGTAAAGTTGATGTTAACTATGGTAGTGTGCACTATTATAACCTGTTCTTTTGGCCCGTGGCACTCATAACAACCAGCAGAGGTCGCTCTTCAGACAGATCCATCAGAACTGGGTTTGAAGGGTCCTGTGTGTATCTCGTCTCTCGTTCAGTTATCAGAGGAGGCGGCTCTAGATGAGGCCAGCGGCTACAACATCCCACCAGAGCTCAGCGGCCCGATGAACAGAGAGAAGGACACGTCCAGCAGGAGACCGGTAACAGCCCTACACACACGTGTGCGTCACACAAACACCAAAGAAACCTCTTCTGAGTTGTGCTGTATTTACCCGTTGTGTTCAAGCTCTCAGCGCCAGCAGCTGCTGTCTCTCAGATCCGGCGACTGAACGATGGAGACAGTGATGAGGATGATGAGGATGAAGAGCTGCCGTGGTGCTGCATCTGTAATCGGAGCGCCACCGTTCGCTGCCACACGTGTGAGCGGGATCTGTACTGCGGCCGCTGCTTTAGGTACGATCGATGAGCATCAGATGAGCATCACTAGGACAAGCACTCGAACTCACTAAACCTCTAGCGCTGAGTATTCAGAACATTTTCAGTTTACATTCTGTGCTCATGAGAGAAAAGGCAAGCTTTGGGAAAGCACTATTATAAGTCACAATATTAAGTCATAATTATGAGATAAAAAAGTCCAAATTATAAGACAAGTCATAATAATGACAGAGTCAAAACTGAGATAAAAAGCCATATTTGTGGGATTAAAAGATTAAATTATGACATACAAATTCGATTATGACATCAAAAAACATAATTATGATATAGTTAGTCATAACTATGTGATATAATGTTGAAATTGAAATACTAAGAAATAACTATGAGATAAAAAGTCGATTATGACATCAAATGTTGCCGTCATAATTATGACATCAAAAACATAATTATGATATAGTTAGTCATAACTATTTGATATAATATCGAAATTGAAATACTAAGAAATTACTATGAGATAAAAAGTCGATGATGACATCAAATGTTGATGTCATAATTATGACTTAAAAAGTCATAATTGTGATTTACTAATTATTGTCATTAGTATGATATACATAACTATGAAATATAAAGTTGACATAGTAAGTCTTACTAAAAAAAAAGTCATAATTATCAAATAAAAAGATTAATAAAAGTTGAAAAGTCATAATTATGACATCAAAAAACATAATTATGATATAGTTAGTCATAACTATGTGATATAATGTCGAAATTGAAATACTAAGAAATAACTATGAGATAAAGTTGATTATGACATCAAATGTTGCCGTCATAATTATGACATAAAAAGTAAAAAATATGATGTACTAATTATTGTCATTAGTATGATATACATAACTATGAAATATAAAGTTGACATAGTAAGTCTTACTAATTGACCCAAGTCTATTTTGAGAAAAAAAGTCATAATTATCAAATAAAAAGATTAATAAAAGTTGAAAAGTCATAATTATGACATCAAAAAACATAATTATGATATAGTTAGTCATAACTATGTGATATAATGTCGAAATTGAATTACTAAGAAATAACTGAGATAAAGTTGATTATGACATCAAATGTTGATGTCATAATTATGACATAAAGTCAAAATTGTGATTTACTAATTATTGTTATTAGTATGATATACATAACTATAAAATATAAAGTTGACAGTAATAAGTATTACTAATTGAATTGAAGTCTATTTTGAGAAAAAAGTTATAATTTTTAAATAAAAAGATTAATACGTTAATATATGAATAAGTTGAAAAGTCATAATTATGACATCAAAAAACATAATTATTATATAGTTAGACAAAACTATGTGGTATAATGTCGAAATTGACATGCTAAGCCATAACTATGAGATAAAAAGTTTAAAAAATATATATAATTATGACATGACGAGTTGAAAAGTCTTAAATGTGACTCTAAACATAATTATCATACAATTAGTCATAAAATAATAATAAAACGTTTTATTCATATAATGCCTTTAAAATCTACATCAAAAACTCTTTGATGACATGATTATGACATGAAAGGTTGAAAATACATATTTATGACAGTCAAAACAAGATATACTATGTAATAATTATGAGATAAAAAGTCATAATTGCTAAATAAGACCTAACAAGTCATAATAATGACAAAAAAAGTTGAAATGATGACTTAAATAGTCATAATGCTTATGTATAAGTTATAATGCTTTGGTAAATCATAATTATGATTGTTTTATGTCTGAATTATGTGATATTTGAATGTTTTTTTCTGATGAGGCAGAAATGGGCTTCCATACTAAACAATGCTTTATTATTATGACTCATATTTAACGAGCTGAATGTTAAACTCTCGCTCTCTCTCATTCAGGAGTCATTCGCTGGGTTTAACATGAGATCATGTGCTGTGTTGTGACATACTGTACTTACAGTATTAACGAGTGTCATGTTTTCTTCGATTCTGCCACAGGGAAGGTCACGACAAATACGACAGAAAAGAGCATCGCACTTCCTCATATACGGCCCCGAAGAAAAGCTGAACGTCCCCGAGCAGCCGTACGATTCAGCTGATCTCACTTATTCACTCGTAATAATGTCGCTATGCTTCGATATGTTTCTGCTAACACCGCAGCCTTAGACTCAAGATTGACGGAAGCTTGACTAATGATTGGTTTGCCTCGGACTGTCTGTAAATATCCAACATCAATAAAACACTTGAACTCACAGCAGGTCACGTGCTCTAGAGAGCTAGTTATGCTTTTATGATTGACCAGCATCTGATCTGTTTTATTAGCTCTTGGATTGTCTCTGGAGTCTGATCTGGATCCGCTTGTTTTCAGTAGGAGCTGTTCTGAGCCGCTCTCGTCTCTGCTGGTATTTCCATGTTGTGATGAATAATTGAGGGGGGGGGAGCGCTGTCAGAGACGTATGACTGGAAGTGCAGTGCATTAGTGTTTAGAGCCGTATACTGACATTTAAGACGCTACAGGACTCTATCGTCTCGCACTGACTGTGTTTTTGTGGCTTGTTTATTTGTTGGTATCAGCTTTGGCAGAGATAACAAAAAGATAACAAATTAAAATAAATTGCAAAAAATGAAATGTAGTGTGCTGTGCGTGTGTGTGTGTGTGTGTGTGTGTGTGTGTGTGTGTGTGAACATTGTGTTAATCACAGCACATATCAGCACATCAACTGCTTTATCATTGTGTGTGTGTGTGTGTGTGTGTGTGCGTGTGTGTGTGTGTGTGTGTGTGTGTGTGTGTGTGTGTGTGTGTGTGAGTGTGTGTGTGTACAGTCATTGGTGTTTGTCCTTCAGCCCACATAAACATTCTGTAATTATATCACACACCAAGATGTAGTCGTAACCTAAAATCCTAGTCATGTTTTTCTTTTTATATATATATATATATTTTAAAGCATTACACCTCTGTATTTTATTTGATATATTGTTTTACTTCAGAGCATTACACCTTAATTTTATTTTGAGCATTCCTGTATTGTATTGAATTGAATGTTATTTTGAGCTTCACATCTGTATTTCATGTTATTTTGCACACTGCGTCTCGATTTCATCTGACTGTTCATGCTCCAAACACTGGGCGTTCTGAATGTTTGTGAATATGATCGTTAATGAGGTTAATGACTAAACCAAGACATGTGGCATAAAGTTAACCTTCAACAAGCATCTTTACTCTATCACCAGTCCATGCACGTCTGTTTACTGCGGTTTATAGTTCACGCTCGAGTTTATGTTTATTAAACTGTGTTTCTCCATCTCCTTTTTCATATCAGTTAAAGTACTTTAAAAGCTTTAATCAAATGTAAACATACATTAAAATATTCTGTGTTATAGACAGAATCTGTGCTACCAAAGACTAACAAACGTTATATTTATAGTCAATAGTGGAGTTATGGACATATTTCATAATTCTCATGCAGATCATCTAAATATCATCAGGTTTACCAGACATACAAGCGCATGGTTTATAAATGAATGCAAGACTGAGCATTCCTGATGCATTTTATGCTGACATTGAATGTTATTTAGAGTTATAAGTTATTGTATATAATTTTATGAAAGATGTTATTTTGCACACTGCGCACTCTATTTCATGTAGTAAAACTAAGTTTATGTAGATTCTGAATTTATTACCACGAACTGTATCTATGCTCTTCATCTAAAATCTTGAAAAGAAATTGTTTATTATTACATACAACACTTGTCAGAACAAAATATATATAAATAGGGAACAAAATGTACATGTCACCAAAAAAAACATCTCATTTGAGTAATAATAGGCAGTACATTTGATCTGCAATGCTGGAGAAACTGTACAGAATGATTAGTGGTCAAAAGCACTTGACCCATAGAAACATCCACAGACAGACAGACAGACGGGGGAGGGGCGGGCTTGTGTCAGGGGCAGGGCTTGGAGTCAGAGGCGGGGCTTAGTGTCAGGGCAGGGCCGGGGCCGGGCGCTTCACACATTATCTTGAACTATCCAGGCTTTGACCTAATACTATTTCTTCAGAGATCCTGACATCTTCCTCAGTCCCTTCATCCGGTACAGCAGACCGGTGATAAAGTCCTGCGGTCAGAGAGTTTAGAGTGCTGTTAAAGGTTAAAACATTTCATTTATCATGAAAAACTGGCCGTTAAAACCATCTATGCTAATGTAATGTAAGTTGATCTTATTCAAAGGTAGTTGCACTTTCTTTTTAGTTACAATTTTAAGCCTAAATATGCTAATAACATGTATTTGGATTACACAGTTTTAACATAAAAAACACAAACTGATAATAATACATTGTTCAAATATTTATTAATAAACTATGACATGATTTTTCCCCCTTTTTTTGAGTGCGGAAATATTTTATATATGCCAAATATGAATCACATTACGCTTATTATTCTGTTTATGTTAAAACCGTGTAATCCAAATGATTGGAAAAATCACATCCAAATACAAATACATAAATCAGAAATTTAGGCCTAAATATTTTTTTGAAGTGCATCTGATTTTTAGGGGAATTTTCTTCATGATATACACACAAAATAAATAAAATTAATATTTACAAATCTAATAAAGATGACAAACTCATATGACTAAAATGAAAACGTAAAATAGAAAAGCCAATTCAAAATATTAATACATACTCTAATACTTTAATAAATCAAATAAAACATTAGTATTCGATTAAAAACTTAAACAAATTTAAAATAAAATAAAATTAAACCTTAAATTAAATAGAAATTCTCCTGTTAGAAGTTCCACTGGTAACTAAGTGAAAATAAGCTGAAGTAAAACGACTAAATCTAAAATATAAAAAGCTAAATTATTCTAAATAAATAATATTAAACATATATATAAACAACTTAAATTACTAAAACTTACATTTAAAAAAATTATAATATATATTCAAACAAGATAATTTAATCCAAATGAATGGAAATG
>CM050428.1:32959656-32964656 GCA_027564155.1 Gymnocypris eckloni scoliostomus
CACAAAAGCCCATGGTGCAGTTCATCATGTTATCAGGGTGGGTTAAGATGGTAGCTGAAATGCTGTATGTTCAGTTATCACAGATTAACTCATTATTTACACCAGAGAGTAAATGACTAATTATTCCTGTAGAGCATGGCCCTTGCAACACTAAGGCCATAAGTTTGATTTCCAGAGAATCTCACGGATGCAATGCATGTCGTTTTTGGATAAAAGCATCTGCCTGATGCAATTATGTAAATTAGTCCTAAAACATTCATTACCTGTTTTGGACAAAGATGTGTTTCTCTAACCAGAAATCTCACTTTGTTGCATTAGAAATGCGGTTTTATGTTTGCTTTCCATAAAGTGCAAAATTACACTCCACTCTGGTTTCATCTGAAGCCTTTTCACACAAAGGATGATGACTATAATGATAACTAAAGTTAAATAATCCATAAGTCAACAACTATAGCAATAAAACTATAAAACATAAAATACTAAATTATTGTGAAATAAAAACAAAACTACCAAAATAAAGTAAATGATACTAAAATAACACTGATTTGAATCACTTTCAGAATGATTTATCCAGCCGATGAACAATAACAATATTAAAAGCCAATCAGAATCCATCTAAAAGAGCGTTATGAATTAATGATGCATTTATATAGCGCTTTATTGTGTATTGTTGTACACCCAAAGCACTTTACAATCATGTGGGAGGTCTTTCCTCAACCACCACCCATCCACTTGGATGATACGACGGCTGCCACAGGACAACGACGCCAGTGCGCTCACCACACACCAGCTACAGGTGGAGAGGAGAGAGAGTCATAGAGTCAATCAAGTGTATGCCTCACCACACACCAGCTACAGGTGGAGAGGAGAGAGAGTCATAGAGTCAATCAAGTGTATGCGCTCACCACACACCAGCTACAGGTGGAGAGGAGAGAGAGTCATAGAGACAATCAAGTGTATGCCCTCACCACACACCAGCTACAGGTGGAGAGGAGAGAGAGTCATAGAGTCAATCAAGTGTATGCCTCACCACACACCAGCTACAGGTGGAGAGGAGAGAGTCATAGAGACAATCAAGTGTGCGCCACCACACACCAGCTACAGGTGGAGAGGAGAGAGAGACATAGAGACAATCAAGTGTATGCGCTCACCACACACCAGCTACAGGTGGAGAGAGAGAGAGTCATAGAGACAATCAAGTGTATGCGCTCACCACACACCAGCTACAGGTGGAGAGAGAGAGTCATAGAGACAATCAAGTGTATGCGCTCACCACACCAGCTACAGGTGGAGAGGAGAGAGAGTCATAGAGACCAATCAAGTGTATGCGCTCACCACACCAGCTACAGGTGGAGAGGAGAGAGAGTCATAGAGCCAATCAAGTGCGCTCACCACACACCAGCTACAGGTGGAGGAGAGAGAGTCATAGAGCCAATCAAGTATGCGCTCACCACACACCAGCTACAGGTGGAGAGGAGAGAGAGTCATAGAGCCAATCAAGTGTATGCGCTCACCACACACCAGCTACAGGTGGAGAGGAGAGAGAGACAGTAGACAATCATGTGCTCACCACCACACCAGCTACAGGTGGAGAGAGAGAGAGAGACATAGAGCCAATCAAGTGTATGCGCTCTCACCACACACCAGCTACAGGTGGAGAGGAGAGAGAGTCATAGAGACAATCAAGTATGCGCTCACCACACACCAGCTACAGGTGGAGAGGAGAGAGAGACATAGAGCCAATCAAGTGTATGCTCTCACCACACACCAGCTACAGGTGGAGAGGAGAGAGAGACATAGAGACAATCAAGTGTATGCTCTCACACACCAGCTACAGGTGGAGAGGAGAGAGACATAGAGCCAATCAAGTGTCGCTCTCACCACACACCAGCTACAGGTGGAGAGAGAGAGAGACATAGAGACAATCAAGTGTATGCGCTCACCACACACCAGCTACAGGTGGAGAGGAGAGAGACATAGAGCCAATCAAGTGTATGCGCTCACCACACACCAGCTACAGGTGGAGAGGAGAGAGAGTCATAGAGCCAATCAAGTGTATGCGCTCACCACACACCAGCTACAGGTGGAGAGGAGAGAGAGTCATAGAGACAATCAAGTGTCTCACCACACACCAGCTACAGGTGGAGGAGAGAGAGTCATAGAGACAATCAAGTGTATGCGCTCACCACACACCAGCTACAGGTGGAGAGGAGAGTCATAGAGCCAATCAAGTGTATGCGCTCACCACACACCAGCTACAGGTGGAGAGGAGAGAGTCATAGAGCCAATCAAGTGTATGCTCTCACCACACACCAGCTACAGGTGGAGAGGAGAGAGAGTCATAGAGACAATCAAGTGTATGCTCACCACACACCAGCTACAGGTGGAGAGGAGAGAGAGTCATAGAGACAATCAAGTGTATGCGCTCACCACACACCAGCTACAGGTGGAGAGGAGAGAGAGTCATAGAAACAATCAAGTGAATGGGGATTATTAGGAGGCCAAGATTGACAAGGGCCAGTGGAGGGAATTTGACCAGGACATCGGGGTTACACCCCCACTCTTTACGAGTAGTGCCATGGGATTTTTAATGACCACAGAGAGTCAGCACCTCGGTTTAACGTCTCATCCGAAGGACGGTGCTTTTTACAGTATAGTGTCCCTGTCACTACACTGGGGCACACAGACCACAGGGTGAGCGCCCCCTGCTGGCCTCACTAACACCTCTTCCAAACAGCAACCTAGTTTTCCAGGAGGTCTCCCATCCAGGTACTGACCAACTCAACCCTGCTTAGCTTCAGTGGGCAACCAGTCTTGGGCTGCAGGGTGATATGGCTGCCGGTTATGGCACAGAAACGCTCGGAGCGGACATTATCGTAACAGTTATCATTCTTAGTGTGAACGAGTCTCAACCATAAAGGTGCATGTAAAACAGGCCAGGTTTAGGATTGCAGATTTCAGGTGTTTGTTGCGTGTGGTGTTGGGCGAGATTGGCATTAGCTGCGGGTTATAATCAGCACATGTGGGCGTCTGGATCTCACAGAGGGAATGTGGAGGAAAAACAACTTGATCTGTTCAAATATCACCCCCTTCTCTCCTCTAATGTCATTGTATCCTCAGCGCAGTCGAGTAAATGTCATGTGCGATCACACACACATCCCATCATGCTGAACCAGCCAGAATCCTGTTGCCATGGCAGCACGGGATGCAGCGGATACAGTCTCTCTGATGATGTAACGCGGCAGATGTTGCGCGTCTCCAGATGTCCGTGACTCGTGACATCAGCTGAATGCTGATTAGAGTCTGATCTGTGGACGCTTTAAGGAATGTTCTGGGTTCAACAGAACTTAACCTACATGAGCGGCATCTGTGACTTGCTGTCATTCATTCACACTCGTCCCTTGGTTAGTTAAAATAACCAGTAATGCACTTGCACTGGACACTTAAGTTAATTTTTCTGAGCAAAAATTGTGTTCGCTGATCTGTGAAGTGTGCAGTTCATCTTTTTTTGTTTTGTTTTGTTTTGTTTTTAATCAGATGACAGTTCCTCTGAATACATATATTGTGAATATATAGAGGTAAATCTGAATATATAGCTATAAGTCTGAATATAAAAATGTAAAGCATGATAAGTGATTATCACTGATTATTATAAATAAACATATTTAATATGTAAACATAACATTTTTCTGAAATATTTCATTCTTGTTTTGTTATATATACATTTAGACGTCCTTGTAGACGTCCGTTATGAATGCATTACTATAGATTTGTTCTTGTTTGTTTCAGTCTGAGGAAGAAGTTGAGATGATTTTCTGTGTAAATCGACATCATGTCAGATGTCAGCGGTGGAGGTTCATATAAAGGCACTGAGACATTCAGCACTGCTCTTACAGATCCAGTCAATCTATGCAGAAAAACGAGTGCTTGTGATGTTCCTCATTTGTCAAAGCATCTGCTAAATGAATAAATGTACGTGAAAAACTGCACAAGAAGGATGATTTCAACACATTTCTGAAGCTTTAAGCCATTCACTTTCTTGGCTCTTCATAGAATAAAGTCTTATAAATGGAATGGCTGATCTCTGATAGGGTTGAAGAATGACTCAAACGATGAAATACATATTAATCTACGATGACCATAATGTTCCTACTCAATTTCATGATTCAAACTGACTTATCTGTTCAAACAAGACATGAGCAGATTTAGTGCATACTGTGGTGGTACATGGTAACAACGTTCAACCATTCAACCAACTTCCCTCAAATGTTCCTCCTGAGATTAAATCGAGATATTTACTAACATCTGTTTCTCAGATAATTCTCCACTGAAAAAGAGATCTCTGACATCAAAAGTCAGAGATCTCAATATGACCTCATTTCTGCTCAAATGATCTGAGCTGCTCCATATTCATGTCATAGGATGACAACTGTCTCGTTGAAGTCTCATGAAGAGATTAGGAGAAGCATTTATTGTTCTGCATTATTTACCTGTGTCTGATCGTGCTGTAATGCGTCTCAGTGTCTGTCTCTCTGGATCTGTCTTACCTCGCAGTCGTACAGCAGGTGCAGCTGCTCGTCGATCCACTCCTCGATGTCCAGCCTCCTCTGGAGGTCTTTGCGGTTGTATTTGACCGTCAGTTTGCCCAGTTTACGTTGGGCAGGCTCCTCTCCTTTGGTCTGAAACATCACTCTGGACTGGGTGCCCGGCTCCGACGCCATGCCTGCCATAACCTCACGCCGACGGGGAGAAGACCAAGAGACAGCAGTCTCTCTCTCTCTCTCTCTCTCTCTCTCTCTCTCTCTCTCTCTCTCTCTCGCTGTCTGTCTGTCTCACAGATTCAAACACAGGCTCCTTCAGTCGTGGTCCTGCTTTTGTTTGCTCCTCAGTGTGTCTCTATTCTGCTCTGTCTGCACTCTACTAACACTGACTCCCTCCTCCCTCCCTCTCTCTCCCTCCTCTATCTCCTCTCTCTCCTCCTCTCTCCCTCTCTCTCCTCT
>CM050428.1:32967156-33032855 GCA_027564155.1 Gymnocypris eckloni scoliostomus
GAAATAAAAAAAAGTGCAAAACAATAAGATGTGCAAAAGACAATAAGATGTGCAAAAAAGATGTGCAAAAAACAGTAAGATGTACAAAAAAAGAAAAACAGTGTACTGGGACTTATAAATAGTAATGTGAATAAGAGGGATGTGCAGACGGGTTGTTCAGGGTATTGTACATAGAGCAGCAATGATGAGAATGTGATGATATTTACAGTTGACAATGGGTCTTGTAAGTGTTTATGAGACTGAGTTTGAGTTTAGGAGCCTGATGGCCTGAGGGAAGAAGCTCCTCCTCAGTCTTTCAGTCTTTGCCATCATGCTCCTGAAGCGCCTGCCAGATGGCAGTAAACAGAAAAGATGGTTACCGGGGTGAGTAGAATCTTTGATGATTTTAGCAGCTCTGCTTTTGCAGCGTTTGAGGTAGATGTCCTGCAGAGAGGGGAGAGCAGACCCTGAGATGCGCTCAGCTAAGCGCACAACTCTCTGTAGAGCTTTGCAGTCCTGGTTTGTGGCATTATTATACCACACTGAGACGCATGTTTTTATACTGTACAAGCTGTATGTGCTATTGCCCTACACCTACCCTACACCTAAACTTAGCCCTCACAGGAGACGGTGCATTTCTACTTTTCCCCCCAAAAACTCTCTCTGTATGATTTATAAGCGTTTTAAATTATGGGGACACTGAAAATGTCCTCATAAATCACCTTCTCCTTGTAATACCTATGTCATACCAATGTCATTATACAAATTTGTGTCCTCATAAACCACATAAACATGCCCACACACACACACACACACACACACATATATATATATGCGTGTTTGGTTTAGTGTCACGTTAGAATCATTTTTATGATTAAGTTTTAATATTTTGAAATGTTTTTAGCTTTATTTTTGTGTTTTCATTTAAATATAACGTTTTGAAACGTTATATGCATTTGTCATTTTATTTAATTTCTCCATTTTCTTAAATGTGTATATATATAATATTTATAGACTTTTAACTTATAGTTTTAGTTACTTTTTCTTATTTATAAGTCGCTTTGGATAAAAGCGTCTCCTAAATGACTAAAAAGTAAATACATTCGGTCTACTTTTGGCCAAACTTGTTTATTAAATTGATTTAAATATGACAATCTTGTACCACACTGATGTTTTAAAATGCAATATAATTTAATAACAGTACTAACTTTTTGCAATCAGATGATCTATTCCAGATTACTATCGACAGATAACCGTTGAGATGTCAGAAAATAGTCAAAGAGAATGTAATAGTGTACTTGAATGTGTTTGTATTCTTTTGAAATCCATTTAAACTCATCGATAATGCTTTTTTTAATCTAGTGTCTGTATCAGGCTCAAGTATGACATTATCTATATGTCAGAAACCCTCCAAACATGCGTTCGTAATCAACCGTGTCTTATATAGTTGCCATTATCAGGAGTGTGAGTGATAAGAGCTGAAACTAAATGGGTGCAGATTGATAAATGATGGATGAGGAGACGCAGCAATGCAACAGACTGGAGTGCTTAGAACAAAACGTGATATGTGAGAAACATGTTTATGGTGCATCAAACATTGCTTCAGGCTGTCCAAACTCAATTCGGTGGTGTATTGCCCTGTCAAAGTGAACATTAGGCTGGATAAAAGATGTGCATGGGCTATTACAAAGATCCGGTTGCGATGAAAACAATGGCTGCCTATTTTCCCTTTTGTTTTGTCAGGGCTTATCAATCAAGTGCTCTCCCGCTGATGTGCCGTCTGTTACAAACTCTAAATTATTGAACAACGCGGCAGCTCATCTTTCACAGCCAACGAATTCATTCATCTGAGCAAGACTCAGAAATAGTACAGGGCATGCATTCCCTAGAAACACTGTGCTTTTTAGGAAAATAATAGATTTTCTGAGGAAAATGTTGTGTTTGTCCATCCAAAGCTTGCCAGCACACACTAGGGTGTTGTTATCCAGTTGCATGTGTATTATGAGTGGTTAATAGTGTGTTGCTATGCAGTTGGGTGTTCTGCATGGTTGCTTATGCTGGCCCAAATAAACAAGTCTGTTTAATATTTTACTCTCTAGATTTGCCTCGAGTCCCTCTTTAATGTGCTCAGAAGAGTCTGTCATGATCAGACTCACCACAGTGAGTTTCAGTACAGAAGAACATTCACTGAGACTGAGGCGGATCTGCTGCGTGTGAATGTGTGTGTATCTCTGTCTGTGTATGTCAGTGCACGTGATCAGACTCATCACAGTGAGTTTCAGTACAGAAGAACATTCACTGAGACGGATCTGCTGTGTGAATGTGTGTGTATCTCTGTCTGTGTATGTCAGTGATGTAAACGTGATCAGACTCACCACAGTGAGTTTCAGTACAGAAGAACATTCACTGAGACTGAGACGGATCTGCTGTGTGTGAATGTGTGTGTATCTCTGTCTGTGTATGTCAGTGATGTAAACGCATGATCAGACTCACCACAGTGAGTTTCAGTGCTAACACAAGAACATTCACTGAGACTGAGACGGATCTGCTGTGTGTGAATGTGTGTGTATCTCTGTCTGTGTATGTCAGTGATGTAAACGCATGATCAGACTCACCACAGTGAGTTTCAGTGCTAACACAAGAACATTCACTGAGACTGAGACGGATCTGCTGTGTGTGAATGTGTGTGTGTCTCTGTCTGTGTATGTCAGTGCACGTGATCAGACTCATCACAGTGAGTTTCAGTACAGAAGAACATTCACTGAGACGGATCTGCTGCGTGTGAATGTGTGTGTATCTCTGTCTGTGTATGTCAGTGCACGTGATCAGACTCATCACAGTGAGTTTCAGTACAGAAGAACATTCACTGAGACCGAGACGGATCTGCTGCGTGTGAATGTGTGTGTATCTCTGTCTGTGTATGTCAGTGATGTAAACGCGTGATCAGACTCACCACAGTGAGTTTCAGTGCTAACACAAGAACATTCACTGAGACTGAGACGGATCTGCGGCGTGTGAATGTGTGTGTATCTCTGTCTGTGTATGGCATTGCTCCAGGATGAGTCAGCGAGTCTTGTCTGTGTTATCAAAGCTCAACATTGTTGTCTTTAACACTCCCACAGACTGCTGATGATGTATTCAGGAGCTTTAGATGTCACTGCCATCTAGTGTCTATAGCGAAGAACTGTAGGTCTTTAAAATTATCATGCATTTGGCACATACAGTATATATATATATATAAATGTATACAGTGCTGCTTGAAAGCTTGTGAACTGTTTAGAATTGTATATATTTCTGCATAAATATGACCCAAAACATAAGATTTTCATATATAAGTCCTGAAAGTAGACAAAGAGAACCGAATCAAACAAGTGAGAGAAAATATTTTCTATTTATTGAGGAAAAAATGATCCAGTGTTACATATGTGATGTGTGCGTTGCAAAAGTAAGTGAATCTCTGCTTTCAGTATCTGGTGTGACCTCTTATGCTGCAGTAGCTGAAGGTTAAGTTTCTTGTAAATCCTGACCAGTCCTGCACAATAACATGTAGTAGTTTTAGCCCATTCCACTTAAACCCTGTTTCCGTCTATGAACTGCTTGCTTAGGTCCTTCCACAGCTTTGTACTTGCATTAAGGTCTTTGTTCTCCTTTAACCATTCTTTGGTAGAATGACTTGTGCTTGGGGCTGTTGTCTTGCTGCATGACCCACGTTCTCTTGAGACTCTGTTCTTAAACACCGTTATAATGAACTGGTATAATCCAGAATTCATTGTTCATCAATGATGGCAGGCCGTGCTGGTCAAGACGGAGCACAACCAAGTCATGATACTATCATCATGTTTCACAGATGGGAGACGATTCTTACGCTGGAATACAGTGTGTTCTTTTCTCCCAACATAATAGCTTCTCATTTAAACCAATACGATACGGTCTGTTTTGGTTTCATCCATCCGTCAAACCTCTCTCCAATAGTCTAGTCCACCTGATCTTTGGCAAGCCATTTTCATTTTGGAGATCAGTGGCTTTCGGCCATTGCTCGGTGTTCTCCTGATGCTGGGCTCATTAACATTATCATTAGTCAATGTGAGAAAGGCCTTTAGTTGCTTAGAAGTTACCCTGGGGACTTGTTCAACCTCGCAGACTATTACACGTTCTGCTTTGGCGTGATCTTTGTTGGTCGAGCACTTCTCGGGAAGGTAACAGTGGTCATTTGTACACAATCTGTCTGACGGTGGATTTGTGGAGTCCAAACTCTTTAGAGATGGTTTTGTAATCTTTTCTAGCATGATGAGCATCATCAACTCTTTATCCGAGGTCCTCAGTAATCTCCTTTGTTCATGATTCACTTCCACAAACATGACCAGACTTTAATAGATCCTTGTTCTTTGAATAAAACAGGTCACGTACTGATATATGATAGTCCTTGCACTGACTGAAAACACCTCTGTACAGATAGACTCTAATTTCACCTTTAAATTCACTGCTAATCCAAGATATTCACATACTTTTGCCACTCACATATATGCAATATCGGATCGTTTTCCTGAATAAAGAAATGAAAAAGAAAATATTTTAGTCTAATTTTTTTGATTGGGTTCTCTTTGTCTATTTTCAGGACTTGTGTGCAAATCTGATGATGTTTTGGGTCATATTTATGCATATGTATGCCTCAACACAAACACAGTAAAGTCTTGTCTGGACTACAAAATGATGTTGTGCTTTTCAAAAGACACTGAAACACTCACAATGAGTTTTCGTGACAGAAAGCAAATGTCACATTTCACTTCCTTCATCAAATGCACCTCAAACCTCAGAAAGTACTGCAACATGTAGCGCAATTCAGTGGTAGAGATGCATGCATGCCACGAAAATGACACGGTTTGCACCACCATACAGCAGAGCTGGGCATAGAACTGGTGCAATCGATGTTTCTGTGCAATAGACGTTTAACTCAAACTCATAACGCAGTCAGTAGCTGTTTGAAGAGCATCATAGAATATCATTTCACATCGCTTTTAGATGGAATAACTCAATTTAAAGCAGCTGAACAGCACATATTTCATTTAAACTGGAGAGTTAATCAAACCTAACACATCATCACGTGCTCATGAGTTGATTTGGCTTTGAAACTTGACTTTACAGAAAGGTAACAGCATTGAGGTTTTGATAATGAAACTGGACATTTATGAATGAAACCTTTAAGAGTGTATGTTTTACTGGTTCATTGCAAAAGCAACAGACGCCTACAGCAACCACAAACCCTGGCATGTTTGTTATATATAAATGTCATTTTGAACTAATAATAATAATAATTAATTACATTTATATAGCGCTGTTCTAGGCACTCAAAGCGCTTTACATACAAGGGCATAATCTCCTCATCCAACTACATGTATGTTGACACTGACTGGCTTTTGTCTAGCTGATTGCTATTGTGTATTACACTGAGCTCCATTTTAAAAGTTGTCTGGCAAAAGTCAATAATGTAATAGACAGAAAAAGATTATGCAGATTTGCATGCAGTGTTGGAGGTTAAGCATTACAAGTAATGTGAGTTACATAATCAGATTACCTTTTTATTCAAGTTAATGCAATGCTTTTTAATTGACAAGAAGTTACTTTTTCAAATAAGTAATGCAGTTACTGACAGCTGTCCTCGTGTCAGGTCAGATGAGAAATAGCTACATAAAAGCAATTTTATGCATTACTTTACATAAAAAGTAACTAATGCAATTAGTCAGGGAGTAACACAATATCGTAATGCATTATTTTTAAAGTAACTTTGCCCAACACTGCATGTATAGATGAAGTTTATATGTATAGCAGAACATTCACATTTGCACGTTCATTTTTACATGTAAAGAAGTCATCATTTGCCGTTTTGCAGAAGCATCTGTGCATTAGACGTTTAAGTATTTAAAGGACGTCACATCATTTGAAATAATATAGTTATTAGAATATTGTATAGTATATGAATATGATGCATTTCATTTAAACTGAAACAAATGACCTAATACATCCATTCGGCGTTGAAACTTGTTTTTTCATGAAACTGTACATGAACGAGACTCTGAAAAGTGCTTTTTTGAGGTCTGTGGTGAATGATGCATCTGATGAAGGAAGTCAAATGTTTCCATCAGCTTTGACACAGACACTTGATAACGAATTGAAACACTTTTATACACAAAATATTTAATCAATTACACTTTTTTCAAACAATAATATTGAACAACATTATTGCTATTGCATATCAAAACAACTCCTTCTCACAAAAAAGCAGACAATAACAGTTTTACACAAAAACTGTATATTTCATAATATATAAAAAAAATCTCTTTATAGAAGTAACACACTTTAGCCACAGACATCATGTGTCTGACCCTGCGGTAAGCAAGTCATGTCCTGTGTGGTCAGACTCAAGACAACAGACGTTAGAAACCGAACAACAGCAACACAAAAAAGCCTCATAAGAATAAATGACAGACAGACAGAAAAAATATTTCCCCACGCATGTAAATGAACAATGCCGCGCGTGTGCGAGGAGGGGGCGGGGTCTGGCCGGAGCGCGTGACGTCAGCACTTCCTGCTCGCGCAGGTATCTCGGTATCGGACACACCTGCAGCTCCGGATCTGACTGCCGCAGTTTTACTCGGAATCGACGACGCATTTCCATCGAAACTCTGCTTGAAACGACGATTTCATGTCTGGTTGAGGAGTTACACCGAGACGAACGCGTGTGGAGCTGTTTAAGAGGTAAGAAGATGAGCTGTTTTAAACCTAACATCTGCTGCGTTGTTCTCCGGCGGCCTGTGATGTTTATGTCTGAGTAAAGCAGAAATATTAACATTACTGAGGTAAAAAGTTTCCATGTCGTGACTCAGAATGTGTTTTGACGAACACAGACACATACTGCGTATTACTTTATTACACTTTAGTTGTTTAAATGTTTCTCTTCACCTTCTTAGGGGAGAAAATGACTTTATTGGTTGTACAAATGTTGTGAAGTTTATGAAACTGAGCTTTTTTTGTTGTTGTAGATTGAGTGATGATGGTAATACACGTATTAAAGTATAGTATTGTATATTAATACGTTTGTTTAATCTTTTAACTTTGATTTCGAGTCATATAAGTCGATTTAAGTTAAGTTGGCCCACAGTTTGACATTCAGCTCAGTAACAATGGCCCACTTTACCTGCATTCACCGTGTTTGTCAAAATAAAGAAGCACTATGTATGATAAATATGTATTAGGACTACTATATTATACATATGTATTAGGACTATGTATTATAAATATTATTTGGTAGTTTAAATATTTTTCCTGTTTATTTGGATTGGACTTTTATAACATATTTGACTAGAGGTTTTGTTCTTTTGAGAATGTTTTTTATTATGACTATTATTTTTCATTATGGCTTTGGTCTGTGTTTAAATATTAATTTGAGATTTAAAACAAATATTTTCAGATTGGTCTTTCGTCATTTATTAAGTCATTTTTTTACTTTTATTTAGTTCTTTGTAGAATTAATCATTTTTTATTCTTTATAAAATATAAATGTTATTTGAAAGTTTTCCAGTTTAAAGTTTCTCTGTATTTTTAGAACGACTCCTTATAGATTGTGATATGTATGCAATATTAATATTATTTTAAAGTTTTAATGTTTTCTCTTACTTTTCAGATGGGTTTTAAATTATTCTTAAATGGATTTTAACTTCAGGTTTTGTTATTTAGATAAATACTTAAAACAATTCTTTATAGATTTGTAAATAATCCATAAATCCAAATAAATATATAATATAAATATAGCCGGTAGAATGAGTAAATCCATATACTATAAATCAATAGGTATTCTTTGGATTTCTTTTTAATCGCTTTCTTTTCAGATTTATTTTGAATCATTTATAAAGATATTTTACTGGAGGTTTTGCTCTTTTAGAGAAGGACTCGTTATGATTTAGTCATTTTACCAGCTATATATAATATATTATATTATTTTACATTTTTTAAATGTATTTTGTTTTCATATGTTTCTTGAATCATTTATAAAGGGGTTTAACTTGTACTTTTTTACTTTTATTTAGTTCTTTGTAGAATGACTCCTTTTTATTCTTTCTAAAATACTGTATTTGAAAGTTTTGCTGTTTAATGTTTAATGACTCCTTATAGGTTGTTAAATATATATATATATATATATAATTTTAAAGATACATTTTTTTCTTACTTTTCAGATGGGTCTTAAATTATTTTAAATGGATTTTACTTCAGGTTTTGTTATTTAGATAAATACTTTATAATTCTTTATAGATTCATAAATAACCCATAAATAAATATAGCTGGTAAAATGACAAAATTAATATAATATAAAACAATAATAATTATTTTGAAGTATTTTTGTTTTAAAATCGCTTTTTTTCAGATTGATTTTGACTCATTTTTTAATAAGTGCTTTTACTGGAGGTTTTACTCTTTCAGAGAATGACTCATTTTTGATTATTTATGGATTTAGTCATTCTACAAGCTATATGTATATAATATTGTTTGAATTTATTTTATTTTCAGATTTGTCTTGAATCATTTATAAAGGGGTTTAACTGGGGGTTTTGTTATTTGTCGAATGACTCATTTTTATTGTTTATTCATTGGGTTTATTAAATCTATCAGTTATATTTCTGCATATATAGCTGGTAGAATAACTCAATCAGTATAATATACATATAGAAATTGTTCTCTTTCTTAGGTTTTGAATCATTTCTGAAGGGATTTTACTGGAGGGTTTGTTATTGTGAGATTATAATGACTCCTTTTTGATTCTTTGTGTGTTTGATTCTACCAACTATGTGTAATGTGCATTTTATTTGTAAGTTGTAATGCTAAAAGTGATCTTTTTCTGCTCAGATTGGACTTGAATCGTTCATACAGGGTTCTTACTGGAGGTTCTGTTCGTTCAGAGAATGACTCCGGCTGGGTTCTGGTTCTTCTGGACCGCAGTGGTTCTGCATGTGGCTCTATCACAGGCTCAGGATGAAGGGAGATGCGTGGATAAGTTCAGTCTTGGCAAAGAGGATTTTGTGTTGGACACGGATGAATCTGTGAAGGAAGGTGCCACGTTCCTGAGTTCTCCTCAAGTGTCTGGACCTGACGACTGTGTTCTGGCCTGCTGTAATGATCCAAACTGTAATCTGGCTCTGATAGAACATGGAGGAGATACCAAAAGCATGTGCTTCATCTTCAACTGCCTGTACAAACAGAAGAAAGTCTGTCGCTTTGTGAGGAAGAGGGGCTTCAGCAACTACCTTCGGAAATCTGTTTTTAAAGATTACCTTGAGCAAAAGAATTCAGGTAAGAGTCTTATGAAGAAGGACATCGTATAAGAGGTATCTGGAGATGTTAAAAACATTATTATTTCTAAATATAAAATCTTTTTTTTAAGATGACGTTGTGCAACAGGTGCCAGGTAAGAAAAAGGAGCTTAAATGTGTTTAGAAGTCTGGGTTTAATAATAAATGACTATATTCAGGATTTGTGTATGCCGTGTTTTCGGTCTGATTTGTCTAAAACCTGTGAAGGAAATATTCCTGTAAATACTCATGCATGTCCAGACCTGCTGAAATCTTCAGAAGTGTGTCATTGTTTCATATTTTAGCCGGTTGCAATAAACAGGGGTAGGGATGTTAACGATTCACTCAACTCACGATTCGATGCACAATTTTATTTGAACAAAATGAGATTTAAGACAAGTTATAAATTAAATGTGTCCTTTTATTTTGCTTGGACAAGATGCTGCACGTTTCTTTGTGAAATTGAAATATAACACTATAATAAGTGCATATTATTCAGGGCTCTAGACTAACGTTTGCACTGGTTGCACAAAAGTTAGGTGCACCCAAATTTTCATATAGGCAATATTGACTAGTAAACGATTAACTAACAATCTGGTTAACATAAAGTTCTTTATTTGTAAGGCAAGGCAAGGCAAGTTTATTTGTATAGCACATTTCATACACAGTGGTAATTCAAAGTGCTTTACATAAAAGAAAGTGAAATAATCATTCACAGCAATAAAAACAAGGAGTTAAAAATAATAAAATAAGGAAATTTAAAATGATATAGAAATTGATTTAAAATGAAATTTAAAACAGTTAAATAGAATAGGATTATACATAAAATAATGCAGTCAGTTCGGACGTAGCACAGCGCTCATTCAACAAATGCACAGCTAAATAGATGAGTTTTGAGTCTGGATTTAAATGTGGCTAATGTTTTAGCACATCTGATCTCTTCTGGAAGCTGGTTCCAGCTGCGGGCGGCATAATAGCTAAAAGCGGACTCCCCTTGTTTTGTGTGAACCCTTGGTATTTCTAACTGACTCGATCCTAATGATCTGAGTGGTCTGTTAGGTTTATATTCAGTGAGCATATCTGACATATATTTAGGTCCTATACCATTGAGTGACTTATAAACGAGTAAAAGTACTTTAAAATCAATCCTAAATGTAACTGAAGCCAGTGTAAGGACCTGAGGACTGGTGTGATGTGCTCATATTTTCTGGTTCTAGTCAGAATCCTGGCAGCAGCGTTCTGGATGAGCTGCAGCTGTCTAATGGTCTTCTTTGGAAGGAGACCATTACAATAATCCACCCTGCTGCTGATAAAGGCATGAACAAGTTTCTCCAAGTCTTGACTGGAAACAAAACATCTAATTCTTGCAATGTTTTTGAGATGACAGTATGCTGATTTAGTTACTGCTTTGACATGACTACTAAAGCTAAGGTCTGTCTCCAGAATCACCCCAAGATTTCTGACTTGATTTTTAGTTGTTTGACCCCTAGAGTCAAGGTATGCATTCACCTTGAGAACTTCATCTTTGTTTCCAAATGCAATGACTTCAGTTTTCTCCTTGTTTAACTGAAGAAAGTTTTGGCACATCCAACTGTTAATTTCATCAATGCATTGGCAGAGGGAGTCAATGGGGCTATAATCATTTGGAGATAACGCTAGGTAGATCTGGGTATCATCAGCATAGCTGTGATAGGCAATTTGGTTCTTCCTCGTTATCTGACTTAGTGGGAGAATATACAGGCTAAACAAGAGCGGTGCAAGAATAGAGCCTTGTGGGTATGTTATGTATGACAGTGTCAAACGCAGCACTAAGATCTAGTAGTACCAGCACTGATATTTTGCCAGAATCAGAATTAAAGCGAATATCATTTATTATCTTAATGAGTGCTGTCTCTGTGCTGTGATGCACGCGGAAACCAGATTGAAAATTATCCAGGTATCCATTTGAGTTTAAGTAGTTGTTCAGCTGATTAAAAACTACCTTTTCAATAATCTTACCTATGAAAGGAAGATTTGATGTTGGTCTACTCACTGTTTTAATGGGAGGTAGCAAAATCTGTCAGAGTAGCACAACTCGACAGAACACCGGTTCACTAAGAAGATCCGGTTAAATCGAACGATTCGTTCACAAATTGGAAGTCACTAAACAAGCAGCGCTGCACTTATAAACTTTAATATGCATTATACAGAGGCGAGATGAAAAGATAAAATACCATCTGAACATTTCTAAAGACAGTAAGTTCCCCTCAGACACACATTCATATAAACTCCTACCACTAATTTAATCGTGATTCGTTTAGCATCTCAAACGATTAGAATCGTCACATGTTTGAATCTGTTTTCGACCGGCTCGCGATTAATCGTTACATCCCATAACGGGTGTAGGAGTTATTTGAAACGATGGACATGTTGACGACCTTATTAAATGCCTTAATGAAAATTAAAACTATAAAAGAATCATAGAATAAAAGAAAACATTATTGATTAAACAAAAAAACATATTTCAGATAGCTGCCAATTGCAAGATATTTCATTTTCATTTAGTTTAAAACTTAAATTAAAAAAACGATATATAAAAAAAAACTCCCAAAAACTAATAGAAATTATGACAAACACACAACGATTTTTGTCAAATTTAAGCTAAAATTAGAATAAAAATGTAAACAATAAAAAACTAATTACAAATACTTCTAAAGAATGTATTAATCTTAGTTAATGTTAAATTCAGCGTTTCCTCATACATTTTTAAAATAAAAAGTTTTATTGGTTAATAGTATTTAGTGGCTATGAAGTAACATGAACTGACAATCAATAATTGTATTTGTATTAATAAAAATTAAGACTATTAAATATTATGCTCATTGTTAGTTTATTTACATTTATGCATTTATCAGATGCTTTTATCCAAAGTGTCTTACAGTGCATTCAGGCTATACATGTATCATCAGTATGTGTGTTTTCTGGGAATTGAACCCACAACCTTTGCGCTGCTAACACAATGCTCTACCACTGAGCCACAGAAACATGTAGTACAGTTCATGTAACTAATGGGACCTTATTGTGAAGTGTTACCATAAAAACTATAATAGTATCTCGCTAATACCAAAATAACTCTGGACAAGTGTAGTTTTCAATATGCAAGACATATTGAATATTATATATTTAAAAACAAATTAGACAGCCAGTTGCTTTTAGTTTACCTCACAACCATCCGATTAAAAAAATTAAATGCATGTTTATTTTGTCATGTTTGTGGAGTACAGTAGCATATAGCATGGACAAAGACAATCACAATTTCTAATTTCATGAAGTCCTGAGATTTAAAAAAAAAATAAAGATCATCTATTAGCTGAATGCAAAAAACATGGTGATAATTTAGCTGTTGTGTTTCTGCGCCCTTGGTTCAACCATGTAGAATGTCATCATGCAACCTGTTTCGTGTCAGTATCTTTTAGTCTCAAACTTGAATTTGCTTTGTATGTCATATTTCTTCTAACTCACCCTATCAGCTGATCTTCAGTATACAGGATTCATCATGTATTATTCTCTCGTACGCTCTGGCATGCTTGCTATCGTTTTTGGCATCTTGTGCAATTCCCACCGTTATAGTTTCATATTGCATAATATTTCATATCTGTATTGTTTTGATGTCTTGCAGTTGTGGAGGACAAACGTCCGATCGCAGTGGCCGGGCAGGACAAAGTCGTTCAGCCTAAAGAAGATGTGACTCTGAACGGCATTGAGAGCAAGGACGATAAAAAGATCGTTAAATATGAGTGGGAGCAGGTGTCTGGTGACCCATCTGCAGTTATGACGGTGGGTTCAGGTTCATTATTAAAATAAGAATTTCTGAAAATATGGAAGATTAGTGTGTGTCTGTCTGCCTATGTAGGAATTTCTTAAACAACTATTTTAATCGTTTTTTTTCTTTAGATATTTACTTTTTTTTCTATGTTACCGATATTGGTTAAAATTGTCTGTTTTCATTTATTTTAACTCCTTAACTGTCGCCGTCCCGTATACGGGACGCCTAACTTTACTTCAATATATTACCATTAAATCTTAATCTAATCATGACAAACTATATATCGTTGGAAAGGTCCAAGACTCCTAAATAGATATTGTACCACTGTTTGTTGTAAAAAAATATGTAGGAGCAGTAATAGATTAATTTATGACAAGAGCGCACCTAAAAACATATACACCATAACAGGAGCTCTGATCTTTGACACAAAAATTCTATTCGTTTCCTTTTTTTCCTATCACATGTTTTAGTAATCATCATATATTATATAGGGATGCACGGTTGACCGGCCAAAGATCGGAACCGGCCGGTTTTTGCTTATAATGCGCGATCGGCAACCGGCCGTTTTGTCTTTTCGGCCGATTTTTCCGAAGTGCGAACATGTCATTTGTGTGAAGACATTCGGCAGGAGCACAACAAACACAGAAAAACAGATACAATGAAGCGAACAGCCGTTGGTGTAACATTACTGGCACACAAATAAGAGCCGCTTTCCTTTGCTGCTCTAGCTGAAGTTGCTAGTGATGGGTCGGTCTTGAACGATTCATTCATTTTGAACGAATCTTTAATGAGACTCGAGAAGAGCGAGTCATTTCGGGAGTGATTCGTTCAGTCGGCGCATGCGCACCATCCTAAAGGTTCTGTACTGGAATTAGTTCACCTGTTTCGAGTCTTGGGTTTTTCGAGTCGTTCGTTCATCGGCGTGACTAATGCAGTATGAGCCGGAAAGATAATTGATTAGTTCACTTTTTGAGTCTTGGGTTTTTCGTCGTTCGTTCATCTTAAACGAGACTCAAAGGTCCGAGTCGGTAAAATGATCCGAACTTCCCATCACTAGAATCTGTCCACGCCCTGCACAAGAATAGACCGTGAACAGTTGTTCAGCGCAGCTTCTCACGTGTTGGATGAGAAAAGAAACAGACCAACTTGTGACAAAGCTGAAATGCTACTTTTTGTAAAGAATAAAACGTTCAAACGTATAAACGTCAGTTCTGTACAAGATTATTATTTTTATTTTACCTTAAAATTACATTGACTTAATTCGATTTAACAAGCACGAGCTGTAGCATCTTTGTTTTTGCTCGTTGCACTAAACATTATTTGATTTAACATTTTGGAATAATTTATTTATATAGCCTACTTTGGTTTTATTTAGTTTCACTGGTAAATACCTTTTTTCTTTACACCAATTTTAAAAATGACAACAAATGTTGATTAAGTAACATCTTTGTTTGGAGTGTTGAATGTGTTGTCTGGATTGTAACTATGCAAACGTTGCCTTTCATTTCAAATGGTTACTGTTAATGTTTTCATTTAAGGCCAGTTTTATGTAGTTTCAACCCAATTTAAAAACCATCTTGGTCCATCTTCAACTGTTGACCAGTTGAACATGAGAGGCAGAATTTGTAAAGATGCTCGTTTGTTTTTTCTAATAAAATATATTGATAGGCATTTAAAATTAGTTTAATATGCTATATCCATTAAAATAAAAGCTTAAGAACATTTTTGAATTTTAAATAATTTTAATCAAAAACTTGTGACACAGCCACTTATGTCATATTGAAGTAACACCACAGATGTAATTATAACACCACAGACCTTATAATGCAAGTTACTAAAGGCTCTGTGTTACCAGAAAATACATTAACACCAGAGACAGTAACACCACATACAAATCAGCTTAGACTTTTCTAAAATGGAGGCTACCATCATGATGATTTCAAGATCAGGGGACATTTTGGAAATATCAACAAGTATGTATTTATATATTTTTTTATTAAAATATGCCAGATCTGCAAGTTATCAACATAACACCACATACACTAATGACAACACATGAAATTGTCAGAGATTTAGCTAGCTTCAAAATGTATAATAAAGAATGTACTCCCCATGCACCCCTCAGATCAACCAGCACCTGCAGTGACCGTTACACACAGGAAGCAGTCCAAATAGAATTCTCCCTTTTCTTAAAGGGGTGTGACATCCATTGTTGAAATACCACAGACATGAATTTGGGGGGCAAATTTTTTCTTAAATATATATATTTTTTAAACAATTAAATAGTATACATGTTAAATAAAATCTATATTCACTATATAACCACTTTATTTGTGTTAGAATCTTTCATTATTTCTTGTTGGTTGCTTAAAGGAAAATAAATCGGTATCGAAATCGGAATCGGCCAGTTTGCTCAAAAAAAATCGGTATCGGAATCGGCCACGAAAAATCATGATCGGTGCATCACTAAAAATATCCATTACATACATAACTGCTTTCCACGTCTTGACATTCAACACAAATCTACAAACATATTCAGGTGATGTAACCGGATCAGAAACCTGATCTTTGGATGAAGCCCAGTTGTTGTCATATTTCTGGATAACTCTCTTTATCGCTCCATAAAATAGAAAATACTGTCAGCAGCCAGAAAAACAATACAGTCACCATGTTTAAATCACATGTTACGTGATATATTGTAATTTAAATCTATGGAATAAATAAATATCTACATATATCATAATAAATTAAACCCTTAAATGTGCATTGTGTAGTTTTTCATGCCACTAGTCTGAACATGTCATGAAAGCAAAACATAAAAAATGTATCCGTGCATAAAAAAAATATATTTTTGCATGTAGTGCCTTGCTTTAAAGCCTCGGTTATTTCTCCGAGACAGACGATGCTGAAGATATTTCTCCTTAAAATCCTTATGATCTGTCATTTTTCAGCAGCATACATTTAGAAATGACTGTCATACAGTCTATTACAAACAGACAATAATAGTAAACACCTGTTTAACTGATTGACCTTGACAGCAAGACTCTCTGTTTGTGTACGCAAGAGGAGTCGGGGGGGTATTGATCTGTGTGTGTGTTACTGAATCCAGGAACTTCAGACACATCCTTAAAACAAAGACAGCATTGAGAACACGTTTCTGTTTTAACAGAACATCGAGCACACTTTAGGCTCAGGATTCATCAACACACACGTGGAGTCTGTGGTTCCTAAATAGATCGTTGTTTTGTTTTTACACCTATTGATTATTTCACGTAACCAAAACCAAAGCTGTCACTTTTCAAACCTCAGCCACGTCAGACTGAGAGTGTTCTAAACAGCGCACGCTTCGTTAACTTCACACACTCAACTCCAATCAGCTGTAATGGGATTTTGCATGTCCTTTGGTATTAATGGTAAATCGGATACCGTTGTTGTCTTAATATTACTCTTAAATGCTGCTGTCAACTTCACTTCATCCATTAATCTCAGGTAAAGCACGATGTGCGTTAACCAGGACTTCATCCCATGTGGATCATAATCCATTTAAACAGTGCAGCTAAAGCAGCAATATCAGCTTTCACAAAGACTAATCCGTTTTCACTGTCACAGCATTTCAATCCAGATTTGATATGACGACAGTGTTTGAAATGGAGCTGTGGCTGGACTGAGAGTGACCTGGAGGTTCAATGGGGACAAAACGATGCGGTAATCGGTCCAAATGGATGTGAATAGTGCACATTATCTGTTGTAAGAGAAAGGTTGAATTATTATTTTAAATATTTTGTTATGTATATGTTTATTTAAAGGAATAGTACAGTCAAAAACGAACATTTGAAAATGTGCTCATTGTCATACAATCCAAGATGCAAATTTGTAGAAATGTGTCACTTCGTCAGTGTCTCAGCAATGGATGTGAATGGGTGCCGTCAGAATGAGAGTCTGATAAAAACATCACAATAATCCACATCACTCCAGTCCATCAGTTATCATCTGGAGAAGACAAAAGATTTAAAGTTTAGAGCTGTTTTGTCTTGTAAATGCTGCAGATTTCTCTCCTGATTCAGACCAGAACACGTTTCACTGGAGGAAGAGTTATTATGGACTCTATGGTATTTTAGTTTAAATCGTCTTAATGCTGGATTTGTTTGAGCTTTTGTCTTCTCCAGATGATAACTGATGGACTGAAGTGCTGTGGATTATTGTGATGTTTTTATCAGACTCTCATTCTGACGGCACCCATTCACATCCATTGCTGAGACACTGATACAGAGACACATTTCTACAAACCTGATGAAGACACAAACTCATACTAATCTCGGACGACCTGAGGGTGAGCATATCTAAAAGAAATAAAAAATACAAATAAAAAACTTTTTGGGGGCACTTTTTCTTTTACAAGACTTGGAAATTCTTCATACAGATTGTTTCCAGGTTTGTATTCTTGCCTGGGAAGCATTTCACATTGGAGTGCATGTTCAGGAGAGCATCAAATCCTCTGCTTGTCCCACAAGTCTCAGTTTGAGGTCCATTTGTGTTGCCCTCAGGTAATATAATCCATTATCACTGAGATAACACATAGTCATGCTGATGTTCAGCTTTCTGTGATGACAGACCGATGCACTCAACCACAGGGGCTTTCTGTACTCCATATGAGATATAGAAGGACAAGTGATGCAACCTTTCTTATTTTGTTTTTCGCTTTGTATTGCGTAACATTTGTCCCAACAATATCACATATCAGATATATAATTCATTGAAAAATTCCATTACATTCTTTTCCAGTTGTTCGTGATTACTGCATACAGATTTTTTTTAAATAATTTAAAGATTGCATTTAAAGATCACATACTTTAGATATAAAATATCATATATATATATATATATACTGTCTATATACACGGAGATAAATTATAAACGCAACACTTTAGTTTTTTCCCCCATAAGACTTAGGAGGAGCTTTTTATATATATATATATATAAGAAAATTTGGAAATATCATATATATAAATATGAGCATAACTAGAAATAAAACCTATATTATTTTAGTGTGAGTGTGTGTGTGTGTGTGTGTGCGAGTGTGAGTGTGAGTGTGATTGTGTGTGTGTGCGTGTGTGTGTGCATCTGTGCGTGTGTCTGTGTGTGCGTGTCTGTGTGTGTGCGTGAGTGTGTGTGCGTGTGTGTGTGTGCATCTGTGCGTGCAGCGTGTGTGTGAGTGTGTGTGTGAGTGTGCATCTGTGCGTGTGTGTCTGTGTGTCTGCGTGTGCATGTGTGTGAGCGTGTGTGTGAGCATGTGTGCGTGCGTGCGTGTGTGTGCATCTGTGCGTGTGTGTCTGTGTGTGTGTGCGAGTGTGTGTGTGTGTGTGCATCTGTGCGTGTGTGTCTGTGTGTGTGCGTGTGTGTGTGTGTGTGTGTGTGTGAGTGTGAGTGTGTGTATGTCTGTGTGTGCGTGTGCATGTGTGTGAGCGTGTGTGCGTGAGTGTGTGTGCGTGTGTGTGCATCTGTGCGTGTGTGTCTGTGTGTGTGCGTGTGCGAGCGTGTGTGTGTGTGTCTGTGTGTGTGTGTGTGTGTGTGTGTGTCTGTGCGTGTGTGTCTGTGTGTGTGCGTGTGCATGTGTGTGAGCATGTGTGTGTGTGTGTGCATCTGTGCGTGTGTGTCTGTGTCTGTGTGTGTGCGTGTGCATGTGTGTGAGCGTGTGTGTGTGAGTGTGTGTGCGTGCGTGCGTGTGTGTATGAAAGGATACAAAGATAAGGAAGATGCTTAAATGGAGATGTTTTCTTCATTTCTGTCTACAGTAGTGTTACACTCAGCGCAGTCTGGGCCTCGTTACAGAACACACACCTCTTCACCGATCCGGTTTAGGACGAGCGCTCAGCACTTCTGCAGTAATTGTGGGAGGTTTTTCACCGCGGGGGTGAGACACGAGCTAATCCTCTCTTTGTATTTGTCAATAGAGGAAAATCATCACATGTTTGAGATGCTGAAAGTCTCTGCTTGTGTTAGTGCCTGCAGTGCGTTCTGTGTGTACAGCGTCCTCTCTGCAGCTCAAACAGCAGAATACAGCCACAGCAAGGTCACGGCTTTGATTCCCGGGGAATGCATGAACTCATATAACATACAGCTTAAATGCAATGAAAATCGCTTCGGATAAAAGCATCTGCCAAATGCATGCATGTAAATCCTCTTACAGATGCTTTAAAATCATACACAACATGATAAATATATGAGTCCTTTATGGTGATTTTAATTTGGTTCTATAGCTACAGAATATAAACTAGAAATGCATGCTCTGCATATTTCATCTGTCAAACATCTCCACATAACTCAACTTAAAAACTTTGGTTATTGCCTTAAATTTGAGTTATTTCAGTTATTTCAACACAAAATTATGTGTGGTTGAATCGTGTATAACTTAAAAAAATGGGTTCAATTATTTTGATGAGTTAAAGTAATGGGAATTTGGAAATATATATATATATATATATCTTGCCCATAAAGTAGCTTGAATATGAGCATAACTAGAAAAAAATAAACGTTATTTTATTTTATTTTATAAAATAGAATGGTAATTGTAATGCATGCTAAAATTATTTTAAATATTAAAAATATATTTGATTTATAAAAATATACATTATAGCAGATAATCAGGAAAAATGGGTTAAATTATTAAGTTTTGAGTTAAAGTAATGGAAAAACATATGCCGTCATGATTTATTAATCGTATCATTTTTACTATCTCATTATAACAGACTGGAAGAGTAAGCAGCGTAATAACTGTAATATATTTATTAAAGCATTGTGCCGCCACCATCTGTCTCTCATTGACGAGTCTCGCTGTATTACTCACGTCCAAACCACAGTAGAGCTAAATTAGCACAGAATGACATTTACAGCTTTATTTTTATCACATCGCAGACTTGCAAGTCATTTGTGCCATTTTATTTTCTATAATTATCGCTCTCCGAATATTACACACATTATAATGTGTGAGATAAGAACATTCAGTGTGTAACATTACATACAACTATGTGTTCCCTGGAGCACAAAACCAGTCATAAGTGTACATTTCTTTAAATTGAGATTTATGCAGCATCTGAAAGCTGAATAAATCATATTTCCATTGATGTATGGTTAGTTATGATCGGACAATATTAAAAATCTGGAATCTGAGGATGCAAAAAATCTAAATATTGAGAAAATCATCTTTAAAGTTGTTCAAATGAAGTTCTTAGCAATGCATTTTACTAATCAAAAATTAAGTTTTGATATATTTACGGTAGGAAATTTACTAAATATATTCATGGAACATGATCTTAATATCCTAATGATTTTTGGCATAAAAGAAAAATCGATAATTTTGACCATACAGTGTATTTTTGGATATTGCTACAAATATACCTGTGCTGCTTATGACTGCTTTTGTGCTCCAGGGTCACAAATACATCTCTAAATATCTATATCTATCTATATATATATCTTTATGAATGCAATCTGTTAAAATCAGTATGCAGTAAGAAAACAATGCCATGCAAAGTCTTTTTTAAACGCAAATATATATCTAATAAGTGATAATAAATGTAAATGCTTTGTGAAATGTTCCTTTTAAAAGAGATAAATGCCTTTTAATATCCCAAACTACTAAAAATAACATTGCAAACCAAACATATGTATTTCAGCTGTGAGTGTTTGTAATCTGAGAATCAAGTCTTTTATTTCTGTTCAACACTAGAAGTTGATACTGAGCTGAGAAGTGTTTGATCTGGAGCTGACAGCACAAATCCCAGTGACACGGATACAGCTTTCCAAGAAGACAACTGAAGAGAGAACGAGTGTGTTTAAACAGCTCCACACTCACGGAGGAAGAGAGGTATTCTGAAGAAGAAACAAGCGAGAGCACCGCGGTCATGACTAAATGCTTTTTTGCTTTTTTTTTTGACCTAGCAACTCATGAAGTATTACGACGGCGTTTTAGTGCCACATAAAAAAATTAAAAAAATCTAAGATTACGAGATTAAAGTCGTAATATTTCGAGAATAAAGTCGTAATATTACGAGAATAAAGTCGAAATGTTACGAGAATAAAGTCGTAATATTTCGAGAATAAAGTCGTAATATTTCGAGAATAAAGTCGTAATGTTACGAGAATAAAGTCGTAATATTTAGAGAATAAAGTCGAAATATTACGAGAATAAAGTCGTAATATTTCGAGAATAAAGTCGTAATATTTCGAGAATAAAGTCGTAATGTTACGAGAATAAAGTCGTAATATTTTGAGAATAAACTCGTAGTCTGAGATTAAACTCCTAATATTTTGAGAAAAATCACAGAATTGCTAGAAACAATGGATGTGGAGGATTTGGTTAAATCCTACTTTAGATTGGGATTTAGCAATAAGGAAATTCTTTGTCTTTTGGCGCATCAGCACGGAGTTATAATTAGTAAAAGGACACTGCAGCGGTTATATAGGAAACTTAATTTATTCAGAAAAAATAACGACGCCGCCAGTACTTCAGCCGGGGTCCCAAGCGTTGTGGCATTATGGCATATTCGGAGGCGTCGAGCGAAGTTCAACTCCTTCAGGGTCTTTATTCTCTAAATATTACGACTTTATTCTCGTAACATTTCGACTTTATTTTCGTAATATTACAAGTTTATTCTCGAAGTGTTTCGACTTTATTCTCGTAATATTACGACTTTATTCTCATAATATTACGAGTTTATTCTCGAAATATTACGACTTTATTCTCGTAATATTACGAGTTTATTCTCAATGTTCGACTTTATTCTCATAATATTCGACTTTATTCTCGAAGTGTTCGACTTTATTCTCGTAATATTCGACTTTATTCTCGTAGTGTTCGACTTTATTCTCGTAACATTTCGACTTTATTCTCGTAATATTACGAGTTTATTCTCGTAGTGTTTCGACTTTATTCTCGTAATATTACGACTTTATTCTCGTAACATTTCGACTTTATTCTCGTAATATTACGAGTTTATTCTCGAAGTGTTTCGACTTTATTCTCTAAATATTACGACTTTATTCTCGTAACATTTCGACTTTATTCTCGTAATATTACGAGTTTATTCTCGAAGTGTTTCGAATTTATTCTCGTAATATTACGACTTTATTCTCGTAGTGTTTCGACTTTATTCTCGTAATATTACGACTTTATTCTCGTAGTGTTTCGACTTTATTCTCGTAATATTTCGACTTTATTCTCGTAACATTTCGACTTTATTCTCGTAATATTACGAGTTTATTCTCGAAGTGTTTCGAATTTATTCTCGTAATATTACGACTTTATTCTCGTAATATTACGAGTTTATTCTCGAAATATTACGACTTTATTCTCGTAATATTACGACTTTATTCTCGAAGTGTTTCGACTTTATTCTCGTAATATTACGACTTTATTCTCGTAGTGTTTCGACTTTATTCTCGTAACATTTCGACTTTATTCTCGTAACATTTCGACTTTATTCTCGTAATATTACGAGTTTATTCTCGAAATATTACGAGTTTATTCTCGTAATATTACGAGTTTATTCTCGAAATATTACGACTTTATTCTCGTAGTGTTTCGACTTTATTCTCGAAATATTACGACTTTATTCTCGAAGTGTTTCGACTTTATTCTCGTAATATTACGACTTTATTCTCGAAGTGTTTCGACTTTATTCTCGTAATATTACGACTTTATTCTCGAAGTGTTTCGACTTTATTCTCGTAATATTACGACTTTATTCTCGAAGTGTTTCGACTTTATTCTCGTAATATTACGAGTTTATTCTCGAAATATTACGACTTTATTCTCGTAGTGTTTCGACTTTATTCTCGTAGTGTTTCGACTTTATTCTCGTAGTGTTTCGACTTTATTCTCGTAGTGTTTCGACTTTATTCTCGAAATATTACGACTTTATTCTCGTAGTGTTTCGGCTTTATTCTCGTAATATTACGACTTTATTCTCGTAGTGTTTCGACTTTATTCTCGTAGTGTTTCGACTTTATTCTCGTAGTGTTTCGACTTTATTCTCGTAGTGTTTCGACTTTATTCTCGTAGTGTTTCGACTTTATTCTCGTAGTGTTTCGACTTTATTCTCGAAATATTACGACTTTATTCTCGTAGTGTTTCGACTTTATTCTCGTAATATTACGAGTTTATTCTCAGTGTTTGACTTTATTCTCGTAATATTACGAGTTTATTCTCGTAGTGTTTCGACTTTATTCTCGTAATATTACGAGTTTATTCTCGAGTGTTTCGACTTTATTCTCGTAATATTACGACTTTATTCTCGTAGTGTTTCGACTTTATTCTCGTAATATTACGAGTTTATTCTCGAAGTGTTTCGACTTTATTCTCGTAATATTACGAGTTTATTCTCGTAGTGTTTCGACTTTATTCTCGTAATATTACGAGTTTATTCTCGAAGTGTTTCGACTTTATTCTCGTAATATTACGACTTTATTCTCGTAGTGTTTCGACTTTATTCTCGTAATATTACGAGTTTATTCTCGAAGTGTTTCGACTTTATTCTCGTAATATTACGAGTTTATTCTCGAAGTGTTTCGACTTTATTCTCGTAATATTACGACTTTATTCTCGAAGTGTTTCGACTTTATTCTCGTAATATTACGACTTTATTCTCGTAGTGTTTCGACTTTATTCTCGTAATATTACGAGTTTATTCTCGAAGTGTTTCGACTTTATTCTCGTAATATTACGACTTTATTCTCGTAGTGTTTCGACTTTATTCTCGTAATATTACGAGTTTATTCTCAGTGTTTCGACTTTATTCTCGTAATATTACGAGTTTATTCTCAAGTGTTTCGACTTTATTCTCGTAATATTACGACTTTATTCTCGAAGTGTTTCGACTTTATTCTCGTAATATTACGAGTTTATTCTCGAAATATTACGACTTTATTCGTAGTGTTTGACTTTATTCTCGTAGTGTTTCGACTTTATTCTCGTAGTGTTTCGACTTTATTCTCGTAGTGTTTCGACTTTATTCTCGTAGTGTTTCGACTTTATTCTCGAAATATTACGACTTTATTCTCGTAGTGTTTCGACTTTATTCTCGTAATATTACGACTTTATTCTCGTAGTGTTTCGACTTTATTCTCGTAATATTACGACTTTATTCTCGTAGTGTTTCGACTTTATTCTCGTAATACGACTTTATTCTCGTAGTGTTTCGACTTTATTCTCGTAATATTACGACTTTATTCTCGAAGTGTTTCGACTTTATTCTCGTAATATTACGAGTTTATTCTCGAAATATTACGACTTTATTCTCGTAGTGTTTCGACTTTATTCTCGTAGTGTTTCGACTTTATTCTCGTAGTGTTTCGACTTTATTCTCGTAGTGTTTCGACTTTATTCTCGAAATATTACGACTTTATTCTCGTAGTGTTTCGACTTTATTCTCGTAATATTACGACTTTATTCTCGTAGTGTTTCGACTTTATTCTCGTAATATTTCGACTTTATTCTCGAAGTGTTTCGACTTTATTCTCGTAATATTACGAGTTTATTCTCGTAGTGTTTCGACTTTATTCTCGTAGTGTTTCGACTTTATTCTCGAAATATTACGACTTTATTCTCGTAGTGTTTCGACGTTATTCTCATAATATTACGACTTTATTCTCGTAGTGTTTCGACTTTATTCTCGTAATATTACGACTTTATTCTCGTAGTGTTTCGACTTTATTCTCATAATATTACGACTTTATTCTCGTAGTGTTTCGACTTTATTCTCGTAATATTCGACTTTATTCTCGTAGTGTTTCGACTTTATTCTCGTAATATTAAGACTTTATTCTCGTAGTGTTTCGACTTTATTCTCGTAATATTACGACTTTATTCTCGTAGTGTTTGACTTTATTCTCGTAATATTTAGACTTTATTCTCGTAGTGTTTCGACTTTATTCTCGTAATATTACGAGTTTATTCTCGAAATATTACGACTTTATTCTCGTAGTGTTTCGACTTTATTCTCGTAATATTTCGACTTTATTCTCGTAATATTACGACTTTATTCTCGTAGTGTTTCGACTTTATTCTCGTAGTGTTTCGACTTTATTCTCGTAATATTACGACTTTATTCTCGTAGTGTTTCGACTTTATTCTCGTAATATTTCGACTTTATTCTCGTAATATTTCGACTTTATTCTCGTAATATTACGACTTTATTCTCGTAGTGTTTCGACTTTATTCTCGTAATATTTCGACTTTATTCTCGTAGTGTTTCGACTTTATTCTCGTAACATTTCGACTTTATTCTCGTAATATTACGAGTTTATTCTCGAAGTGTTTCGACTTTATTCTCGTAATATTACGAGTTTATTCTCGAAGTGTTTCGACTTTATTCTCGTAACATTTCGACTTTATTCTCGAAGTGTTTCGACTTTATTCTCGTAATATTACGACTTTATTCTCGTAACATTTTGACTTTTTTTCTCGTAATATTACGACTTTAATCTCGTAATCTTAGATTTTTTTTTTTTTTTTATGTGGCACTAAAACGCCGTCGTAGTATGTTATCTGTGTCATTTTTATTGTTTATTCTCAATACAATTTATATTACGTTAACACTGTGTGAAACAATATATCCCATAATGCAATGTGCTCGAATTGAGTCATTCGCTCAAACAGCCAAACAATATTTTACACTAAATTGGAATAAAATGCAAAAATAAAAAATAAACAGGTTGCTCATTGGTGAATTAAGCACTCAGCATAGTGAGGTCATTGTATGCAAAGTGACCCACATGTAGTTCAATCATTTACTCTTTGACCCACATTGAAATCCCCATATCTCTGGAAAGGAACCAAAATTAAGATACATACCAAAATAAAAATAAGTTAAGAACCAACATCTTAAGATTTCTTTAATGCTTCTTGAGTTACAGCCAAACAACTTCCTTTGGCGGGAAAAACACAAAACGTGCTTTTCCCCTTTTTTGCATGGCCACCGTTGGCATATAATGCAACAAAGATCCTGTAATTTGGCTTTGAATCTTAATTTTGACTCTACAAGATAGTGGATTATTTATTTATTTATTGCCAAACACCTTAGTTGTTTGAATTTGCTTTGGTGAGCTCATCAACAATAATAACAAACATTAAAATACAAACATAAACGGCTATATATGTCCCATCAATTACAAGGAGTGAAATACAGACGCATAGACACCAGAGGAATTAAGAGCGTGAACAATCCTACAATAAGTGCTGTTCAGAAACCGTGTGGACTTAGTTTGAATTGCTCTAAAGGCGTCTGCCTGAGGAAGAGGCGTAAAGAGGTGTCTGGCTGGATCTAAACGATCTTTCAGGATTTTTAAGCCTTTTTTCTGCAAACGTGAGTCATAAATCTCATCAATAGTGGGAAGATCATAACAAATAATTTCGAAGCAACCCGAGTTATATTATTAATCTGACTTCTCTGCTGAGCTGTGGAGCTACCAAACCACACTATAAATGAAAAAGTCAGCACGCTTTCAATGACAGCTCTATAAAAATTGAACATACCAACTTTAGATATGCCAAACTTTTTAAGCTGTCTTAAGAAAAAAAGCCTTTGATGAGATTTTTTGATAATGCCTCTTAGGTTGTCATCCCACTTTAACGTTGCAGAGATTGTAGTACATAAAACATTAAACATTTTCAATGTCCTGACCATTAATAGTCAATGGCAAAACAACATCAAACACCATTTCCTTTGTTTTTTCGGACATTCAACTTCAAATTATGAGTGCAAACAGTGTAGAAACCTCCCTTCTATAGTCCGATTCGTTATCATTTGTTATTATTACTCAGTAAATATACATCCATGACATTTCATATTTTGGCTTTCTTCTTTATTTATGTATTTACAGAAAAAAACAAGCTCTAAATTACCCACATGCATTTAGATAATAGATAGGGTCAATTTTAATTTCATGCCAATTCATGCATTGGCGTATTTATCTGAATTTGCATGCTTTTGTAGAATATGTTTCTGGGCTAAATGTAAAAATGTGATTTTTCTTATATATCTGCATGAAGACCCACAGCTAGAAGCCATCTTTTCTGTTCCAAACCCTAAAGCAGGATATATTTTGAGTGTCAGTTTGCCATCTTCAGCCCTTGATGTGAATCTCGTGTTCGTTCTCCGGGGGATGTTTGGACTCGGTCCCCTGTTGGAGATCGTTTGTCTCAGACGTGACAGTCCTATCACAGTGAAGTCAAGTGTGAAGCAGGACTTGAGAAGATATGAGCATCTGTCCTCATTCACATCTCCAGCATGTCTCAAACTCTTTATTAACATCTCTAGTGCTCAGAGTTTGTCGGTGGATACTGGCTGTATATAATACTTTAAACTTAGGATGACAGAAATAACGGTTTATGTTGATTACAACAAGCCTGGTGTGTCACAATGCTCAAAGTTTGAATATGCAAACTTTCTCCTTCTGTTAAATATTCAATGCTCTTGTAATCATATAAAGATATTCAGAGGAAAACTCTATTGCTCGGCAGATTAACTTTCATAGGTGTAGAGAAAACTACTAATTTGTCAGCTGTGGTCATACACTGAGGACTTAAAATCAGGGTTATTATTGATAACTAAAACTAAGACTAAATAAATCACTACTTGAAATAAAATAAGCATTAACTGAAATAAAATTTCAGCTAGATGACAAGGCAACATGTATCATTTCACTGCCTTGAAAACGTCAGTAATAAGTAGTTATTGGTGTGTATTTTGTGTGTAAAAAGTGTACCCATGTAAACGCCATGAGAGCAGGTAGAAACCTTCACAAATACTAACCTAACAAATAAAGAGAAAAAGTTGCAATGGCACTAAAATAACTGGTGTAGGATTTACTTAGAAACTATTTTCACTCAGAAATTACTTGTAAATTTCACAAATAATTACAAAGAAATGACAAGTAGCATTGAATTAAACTTGACATTTTGAAGTAGAAAGACTTAAAGTATTTGATTGTAATAATCTCAGAAAAATCATTTTAACAGTGGTTTTATCACATCACTATCATGAGCACTAGTGCTAGGCAGAGGGGGGTAGAGTACCCAAAAACTGTGCTCAAGTAAAAGTAATAGTCTGAATAGTTACTTGAGTAAGAGTAAAAAGTACTCAAGTAGTTACTTACTGGTTACTTTGGATCATATACTGCACAGTAGTCAATATTTGAAGTGGATCAAAAAAGTTCATCAAAGTTATTTATCCTAGGACAAGAACGCATTTTGGTTTTAAGTTTAGGACAACTTTGATGAAAGATTTTAATCCACTTCAAATGTTGACTACTATATATCTATAGTCTATTTTTATTTAGATATATAGATTGTGTGTGTGTGTGTGTGTGTGTGTGTGTGTGTGTACACACTGCCGTTCAAAATATGTTTTATGTTAATTTATTTTTTTATGTATTTTATTTCAGTGATGCAAATCATCTGAACATAACGAAACAAATGCGCATTGGCGGATCTTCTTCCATCTGTTCTGCAAAAGGTACAAATGTAGCCTATATTTCTGCAAGCTTAAATATTGTGAAAATATCAATATTAATTGTGTCTAGGCAAAGGCATTCCTCCTGGAACAGGTCGCTCAACGCTCTTGATGTTCTTAAACTTTGTTACAGCTCTGAGTGAGAATGACTCTGAATGAATCATTCAAACTGATTCCTGAACCGATTCACTGTTTGATCAAGCCTTTGAACAGAGTTGACTCAAAAGAATGAATCATTCAAACTGATTCGTGAACCGATTCACTGGTTTGATCAAGCCTTTGAACAGAATTGACTCAAAAGAATGAATCATTCAAACTGATTCCTGAACCGATTCACTGGTTTGGTCAAGCCTTTGAACAGAATTGACTCAAAAGAATGAATCATTCAAACTGATTCCTGAACCGATTCACTGGTTTGATCAAGCCTTTGAACAGAGTTGACTCAAAAGAATGAATCATTCAAACTGATTCGTGAACTGATTCACTGGTTTGATCAAGCCTTTGAACAGAATTGACTCAAAAGAATGAATCATTCAAACTGATTCCTAAACCGATTCACTGGTTTGATCAAGCCTTTGAACAGAGTTGACTCAAAAGAATGAATCATTCAAACTGATTTGTGAACCGATTCACTGGTTTAATCAAGCCTTTGAACAGAATTGACTCAAAAGAATGAATCATTCAAACTGATTCGTGAACCGATTCACTGGTTTGATCAAGCCTTTGAACAGAATTGACTCAAAAGAATGAATCATTCAAACTGATTCGTGAATCGATTCACTGGTTTGATCAAGCCTTTGAACAGAATTGACTCAAAAGAATGAATCATTCAAACTGATTTGTGAACCGATTCACTGGTTTGATCAAGCCTTTGAACAGAGTTGACTCAAAAGAATGAATCATTCAAAATGATTCGTGAACCGATTCACTGGTTTGATCAAGCCTTTGAACAGAGTTGACTCAAAAGAATGAATCATTCAAACTGATTCGTGAACCGATTCACTGGTTTAATCAAGCCTTTGAACAGAATTGACTCAAAAGAATTAATAATTCAAACTGATTCGTGAACCGATTCACTGGTTTAATCAAGCCTTTGAACAGAATTGACTCAAAAGAATGAATCTTTCAAACTGATTTGTGAACCGATTCACTGGTTTAATCAAGCCTTTGAACAGAATTGACTCAAAAGAATTAATAATTCAAACTGATTTGTGAACCGATTCACTGGTTTAATCAAGCCTTTGAACAGAGTTGACTCAAAAGAATGAATCATTTGTGAATGGGCATCGCTCATTTCCCAGAGAAAAGTAGACGATGCGTTTGGAATAAACTGAAGGATTTTTAACTTGTATTGCATTAAGATAAAGTAACGAGAGGAGCGTCGCCCACAGTAACGAAGTAAAAGTATCGTTTTTTTCACTAAAATGTACTTGAGTAAAAGTACCAATCTTTAAATGTACTCTAAAAGTACTAGTTACCCCAAAAATGACTCAAGTAAATGTAACGAAGTAAATGTAACTCGTTACTACCCACCTCTGGTGCTAGTAGGGATGCTTGTCCTAAATGCTACTAATACTCTCATCCCAGAGAGAAACATGTGAAAACACTGCAACAGGCATCGGGATGTTTTCTGGCGTTTGTGCGGCTCACTGTCTAATATGATCAGTTCACAGAAGGAGAATAAACACGGTCTGACAGCAGCAAACGGCCCACGAGGACGTTCACTTCCAAACATCCGGCACGAGAAACACTCAATACAACATCCAGACTCTGACGTCTGATGTGAACTAGATCAGCAAATGACACAAATCTAACCCTAAACACTGCAATCTGATGAGAGAAGTATGCAATGATATTTTGGGGCACCTAGTTCATCATTTTCGAGTCAGTCACCACAAAAACACAACGTCTCAGATCAGTGCCAAGCCTATTTCAGATCTTTAAGAGCCTCCAGAAACAATCTGCCACGGGTGAAACATCTACTAAAATATCATACAATATTTGCAATTGACAAATTTTGTCAGAATACAGTGTTAATCTGAATGATCTTCAACTGGAAAAGATGCTTTTGCCCCATAATGGTGTAGTTACAACATCCACCAGCAGAGGCAAACTAACCCTTCCCTACTAACTAGTCAACCCTAAACCTTATGAGGAAGATACTGATTAAAGCTAAAAGCTCATCATGGCTATCCCTAGAAAGAAAGCTTTCATGTAACTAATTTAACAAACAAGACACAAGAAAGGTTGTGTTGCAAAATCCTGAGGCTAGAAAACATAGAACATCATGTTTTACTATAACTTCATATATGTGTGTTTTATTATGTTTGGATTGAGAATGCATCTTGGAGATATCAAAGTATGACAGCATATTTCATGCATTTGCAATTTTAGTTTTGATCACTTTAGAGTTGATTCATGAAAATCATAGTTCACATTTTAGATTCTCTCCACATTTTACTGTACGTTTACACGCATGTGCACATATCTACTTTATGCATTCCAGTAGTTCATACGGTAAAGCACGGCGCTAGCAACGCCAAAGTCATGGGTTTGAATCCCAGCGAAGGCAAGAACTGATAACATGAAAATGTGTACTTTGAATGCAATGCAAGTTGTACTGGATAAAAGTGGCTGCCAAGTGCATAAATGTACATTTTATATATGCATACCTATGACTAACATCCTGGTATTTTATGCATACCTATGACTAACATCCTGGTATTTTATGCATACCTATGACTAACATCCTGGTATTTTATGCATACCTATGACTAACATCCTGGTATTTTATGCATACCTATGACTAACATCCTGGTATTTTATGCATACCTATGACTAACATCCTGGTATTTTATGCATACCTATGACTAACATCCTGGTATTTTTTGAAAGTGCGTGTAAAAGTATTCAGATTGAAAGATTAAAAGCCAATTATTCCATTTAATTATTCCAGATTTGAAGGCTTTTCATTCACTCTTAAAAATAAAGGTTTTTCATTCACATCTGTAGTTCCACGAACCTCCATATTATCCAGAAACCTTTTAATTCAAAGGTTCTTCAGATTGTTGAAATGTTCTTCACACTAAAAAAAATGTAAGATTCTTTGTGGACCCATAAAACCCTTCACATATATGAAGTTCCAACATCGATGGAATGCTTCCCAGGATCTTTAGTGGAAAAACATTATTTCGATTATTAAATGTTCTTCACACGACTACACTTTTAAAAAGAAATGTTCCAAATGAGGGTTTTCACATTGACGAAGCATTTTTGGGTCCACAAAGAACTTTTCAATGATCAGTTCCTAAAAGCATGAAAATATTTTAATAATCTATAATATAAAGAACCTGGTTTGCAAGCGAAAGGTTGCGTTGATGTTAAAAGTTCCTCGTGGAACCAATAAAGAGCCTTTATTTTTAAGAAAAAGTGGTTATTTTAAAAACTGTTCATTGAAAGCTTCTTTGGGGAACCAAAAATTGTGAAAATAATAAAATAATACTAATAAAAGTTTGTTCATTGGCATTGATGGCTCCATGAAGAAGCTTTAACATCTGTGGAATGCTTACATTAGACACGAGGTTATTTATAGTGTAAAAACATTCTTTAGATTATTAAAATGTTTTCACACTTGCACTCTTCAGAATAAATGTTTCAAAAGAGGATTTTTAGCAGAGATGCCATAGAAGAAGCATTTTTGGTTCCCCAAAGAACCTTTCGGTGATCAGTTCCTAAAAGAACCCTTTTTTCAATGAATTCATTTTAGTAAAGAATAATAATAATAAAGGCTTCACTAGGTTCTGTCATTCAGAAACATGGCTTTTCATATCACTGTTATGACACTCAACTCTATTTCTCATACCATCCTGATGATCTGACGATAGATAGACATCTCTTACTGGATGAAGGACCATCACCTTCAACTAAACTAGCTAAGACAGAACTGCTCGTGGTTTCAGCAAACCCATCGTTTCATCACAAGTTCACTTTCCAATAGGGGTCGACCGATATGTGTTTTTCATGGCCGATACCGATACCGATTATTACAGATCAAGTAGACCGATAACCGATATTTTGAACCGATATACGTGTCTGGTGTAAAAATTAAAATGAATGCCAAAATTAATAATAACAAGAGCTCTGACAAAAAAACGTTCTTTAAATGCTTTTAAACATGTCTTTAATTCTGAAAACTGTTAATAACAACAACATTAAATAAACAGTAATATTAATAATAACATAAGTGCAGGGATCACCCAGAAGCATTCTGTAAACATTTTGTAAAACTTAAAGTAAATTTAGCGTGTGTGTGATTATTCTCAACAAAAGTTGTAATAATTGTTGTAGTTGTATTACGTATACAGTAATATATTCGGCTAAACCGAACTTATATTTTGACAGGTTGCCATGAGGACCTTTTAAGTTTCTGTAGCCTATGTATATATGATATGACGATCGTTTTACTCAAATGAAACGGTCAAATGCTCATCAAGTGACTGTCTGAGCAGTTCTGGGGATGTTGTTCATGTATTTATGTCCTCATTTAGTGAGACGGCAGACGCTGAAGTCACTGCGAGCGTCACGTGCGCTTCAGTATGTGTGTGTGCAGTAAATGAAACCGCACGTCTGTCATTCATTAACAGAGATGCAGAACATGCAGGATTCATATTTAAAGTGTTTTTGCTTAATATTTATAGATACTAGTCCATGCGCGAGTCGATTTAAGTGTACTGACCTACTTTTGATTAATTCATCCAAACTTGACACATTCCGCGACATTCCGCGTTATACGGTAAATTCCATTATATGACTGCATTCCGCGATTCCGCCCGCATTTTCCGCATCGCGACATCATAGTTATATTGAGGTGTTTTGCAACTTCAACAACGTCTGCTGCTGCTTTACCTTTGAGAGACAACTGATGCGTGATCACTGGCGCAGCTCCAGTTAGCGAGTGCTCTCGGTGTGAGACTGCCTTCAGTTTTCAGCGTTGATTGGTCGGACTCGTGACTCTCTACATATCAGATGGCGGTGGGCGGAGATTGCTCTCAGAGATTGAGAGATCGCCTCACTCTCACAGTGTTGAGCTCAGACAGGCTGCATCGAGCCAAATAGTGCATTTAAACATTAAATAGTTTCACCTGTATTATTTATTCACCAATAAATAATGTCACCTGTAAATAGTATGTTTGTTTGCATAAAAAAAAAAATTACAAAACAAAAAATTATCGGCAAATCTGTTTTTAAAATGGCCGATATCGATAATCGGTAAAATGCTTAATATCGGCGCCGATAATCGGCCAGGCCGATAATCGGTCGACCCCTACTTTCCAATTAGGCTCATCAACCATAACTCCTTCAAAAACAGCCAGAAACCTTGGAGTTATGATTGATGATCAGCTGAATTTCTCAGACCACATTACTAAAACTGCCCGGTCCTGTAGATTTGTGTTATATAATATTAAGAAGATCAGGAACATGCAACACAACTCCTTGTTCAGGCTCTTGTTCTGTCTAGACTGGACTATTGCACTGCTCTCTTGGCAGGTCTTCCAGACAGTTCTATCAAACCTCTACAATTAATCCTGAACGCTGCTGCAAGATTAATCTTTAATGAGCCGAAAAGAAGGCACTTCACACCTCTGTTCATCAATCTGCTCTGGCTACCAATAGCTGCTCAATGCATTAAATTCAAGCATTAATGTTTGCCTACAGAAGCACCTCTGCACCCTTTACCTAAATTCAGTTCTTCAGACTTATATGTCCTCTAGAAGCTTAGTGAACGACGCATTACTGTACCATCCCAAAGAGCCACAAAATCACTTTCACAGACTTTTACATGAACTGTTCCCATCTGGTGACCTGCTCAACTCAATCCCAGCAGCTGAATCCTTACCATCTTCAAGAAACGGCTAAAACACATCTCTTACATCTTTATTTGACCCTCGAACTCTAGCACTCTCTATTCTAATTCTATTTTATCAAATCTGTTTTCTTTTTATTTCAAAACACACACATTTGACCCTCTATCAATTGCATATTTATTCTCTAACTGCTAGCTTTTCTAGTAAAACTAACACTAAGTTAAATTGTTCTATATTCTATATACTCGTTTTCTTAATAATAAAAACATTCCTACGTGTACTGCGTTCGGCTAACCAGGACTTGTAATAGCACTTGCATGTTGTTGCTCTTTTGATTGCTTCTATAATGTCCTCATTTGTAAGTAACTTTGGATAAAAGCGTCTGCTAAATGACTAAATAAAGATCCTTTTCCACTATAAAGAACCTATTATGGGTTCCATTGGTTTTAAAAGTTCCTCAACCATGGATGCCAATAAAAAGACTTTATTTTAAAGTTCAGTGAAAGGTTCTTTAGAGAACCAAAAATAGTTCTTCAATGGCATCACTGCAAAACAAATCCGCTTATTTTGAGTATGACTGACTCTTCTTCACTTTAAAAATGTCAACATGGGCTACTGCTCCATTTGGGGTTCCTCAGATCGCCCAGTGGAGAACATCCACACGTGCTCCTAGAATTCCCTGAAGGAACTTTATCATATCAGCTCTATTATGGGATCCATTTTGTAAGTTCCTGCCATTTTTGAAAGGTTGACTTTGAGTGTTCCGATCTGAGGAACCCCAAAAGCATATGTTCATCCGTGCATGCATGCATGCGGAGGAGGTGAGGGTGAGGGAAGGTGAAAGCATGTCCTCATCAGCACAGCTACCTTCTCATTGTCGTCAAGGCTTTGTGCTTTTTCTCGCTATCTGCGCGTGCGGTGCAACACAAAGCAGCGGCGCGCAGCATCATCAGCTCGCATATAGATGTCAAAACGCCGCTTTTCTTACCTTGCCGTTGTGTGATGAGGAATTTACGAGCCTGTCCTGCTGGGAAGAGGCTTTGTGGTGCTGTATGAACCCAATCAGCCTCCACTGCAGGCTGCCGTTCGCCTGAGAGAGTCCGATGCGTTTCTGCCATCTCAGAGATGAGGCTCCAAGCCGCGCATCTGATCTCCCAGCATCCCTTGCTACCAGTGCAGTGATGGTGAACGCCATGGTGAAAACAGGGTACAATCCACATCTAGAGCAAACGAGAACAGCCTGCCTCTTCTCTCTCTCTCTCTCTACTAGTGTGTGTGTAGCGTTACCTAGGAGACGGTTCACGCCCCCTCTGTCGCGCTGTAGTGGTGAAGCGTTTCCACGTGAGCGCGTGATTCGAGACGGCAGGTATCTTCAGATGAGAGGAGGTGCCGCGCGCTGATAAAGCGGTCAGCTCATGAATAATTAATGAGATGCTGAGAGTCATGACAGGCCAGAAGCTGAATCATCAAATATTTACCACGGTAAACGCATAGTTTCCAGTATAAATACCAGAAATTGCGCTAATTTATTCATCACGATTAACCTAAATTAACCTAAATTAGGTTTTAACCGGATTTTAAGTCATTTTAATGAGCCAGATCAGATATAACACGTTCTGTTTGTACTTTTAATTTGTTTTAACTTAACACTGCAAGTAAGTCTGCCGTTACGTTTGATCAACGGTTATCGACGAGTCAGAATCAGCTCATGAATAATTAATGAGATTATAATGAGGGTCATTACAGCCTGGTGATGCTATGAAATATCAGTCGGACGACAGAAGACCAATCATCAAATATTTACCACGGTAAACATAATTTCCAGCAGAAATATCAGCTATAATTCAATCATCATAATTTTAAATAATAACAATCATAATTTAAATGTGAAATATTGTCACTGTTTTGGAGCACACTGGCTTATAGATAACCTTGAGACTAACATAATGACACAAACACCTAAAAAACTCATGTTGGTTTCATGGGGACTTCAAAATTAAACTGAATATCTAATATTACACTCATTTTAAAATATCAGATCAGGTACAAATAATTCTGTTTTAATTCTGCTTTCTAACAACGGCATGTTTTGACTTTTAATATGGTGCGTTATATTTTTTAGTATTATTTATTATTTGATATCGTATTATTTAGTATTTTAATTTGATGTACAAAAGGTTTTCAAATATTGAAAATATTTGTATAAACTATTTAATAAATTTTTATTTCAAACCGCTTTCAAAATCAAGTGTTTTAAACGAATTTTAATCTGGCTTTTAATAAGACTTTCTTCAATACTTCTGTGCTTTTAGCTCCCCACACAATCTATATTAATATAAAAAAATAAAACATGACAGTTTATCATGAAAGCCACTGACAATACCCACCAATAATAATCAATAGCTTTCAAATGTTAATCTACAACCACGAGTCATTTGAATCTGAGAGACATTTGCATCTGAATTAGTAATAAAGTGCAAAGCAGATGCAGTTTGAGCTCATTATGAGCTGAAGTCTCCTGAGAACAGCTCTTAATTCAGCGCTCGTATGAGTGCATGAGCAAACACAGTTATTCTGAATTATCAATACATCAGATCAAACATAAAACTACTGCACAGTTCCCCAATAAACACATGGATCGGGTCCGTGCTGGGATTTGCTCTGCTGCTTTTGTTACGCAGGGCCATTTAAGTCCATTCTGAAACAATGACGTCCGGTGGGCTTTAGTCTTCTGTCTTTAGCGTATTAATAGAGCTGATGATCCTCCATTCACTGCATCTACAGCCACAAAATACAAGTCTAACCTCACAATGCATGCATTTATTCAGAGAGCAAAGTGTTACGCGCTTGACTGTTCTGCCACGTTTTGAATTCAAAACATGTTTTTGAATTACTAATGTTATATAATAATGTTAATGTGTGATTGTGTATCTTGTGCTATGATTTGTGTGATGATGTTGAATGTATGTGTGGTGAAGCTAAAGACAAATTGAAGTGACTGAACTAAACTAAGTGAATTAGTATAAGGTCTGGACATTAATTACAGGTTTATTAGATGCACATGTTGCATCCCTCCTTTGTCTGACACATTCAGGTCTTGGAGTCTCTACTAACGAGCTGATGATCTGAATCAGCTGTGTTTGATTGAGGGTTAAACATGCCCTAGACTAAAACCTAGTGTTCTGTTCCTACAGATGGACAAGCCTGGCTTTATTTTAAACCACATCTAGAGAAATAAGGCACTGGAAAGCTCTCTCCAGACATCAGCTCGTTGTGTTTTGGCAGATGTGACCGTGACCGTTTGGAGGTTTGTTTCATCGGGTCAGATCAGCAGAGACCGGTCAGGTTTTATTTCAGTCATAAAGCATTTCTTATTGTGTTTCATTTAGATACTAAAATACCTCAAACTGAAATGAAAATGAATATAAACTATATAGATGACAGATTAAAAACTGTAAAAATGAGAAAAAAACAAAAAATTTGAAATAAAATGCTAACAGAAAATACAAAAATAAAAACTTAAATTTTTCATTTATATATCATATATTTTATAATACTAAAATAACACTGGCGGAGGGGTTTCCAAAACTAAAACCATTAAAAAAATTAACTTTTTAATTTACTTGAAATAAACAGTAACTGATATCAAATATTTAGAAAAAGTTGCCCAGGCAAAATTTGAGTTTAACGTCAATAACTACAACTGAAAAAATATAGACATATCATTTTTTTAAACGTAAAATGACAAAAATAAAATAAAATTACTAAAACGTGTGTAAACAATAAAAAAAAATTGAAATAAATACAAACTCAAAATAATGCTACAACAAATAATGACAGTACTGTTCAAACACCTAATGATACAGTGTGCATGTGTTTCCACAGGTTCTCCGTGTTTCTGTCGGTGCGCTCGGCTCCAGCTCACAAGAACTCGCTGGCTCCGCTGTACAGAAGCTCTCTGCAGTACATGCTCTGCTCTCGGCTCGTCCGTGCTCCTGCGTCTGGCTGCATCCGCTCCTGCAGCGTCTGCTCCTGCTGGGCTTCGGGCCGACAGCACCGAGTTCACCGCCGGGTTGATTTTACAGTTCTGAGAAAGCAGAACTGAGCAGGCAGTACACTGCAATGCTAAGATGAACATGTTCAGTTTCAGAAGAAAACTCATCTAAACTCATTTTATTTTACTTTCTTTATCCATTGTGCACAGTTCATTAGTATTATCATTAGCCAAAACTAAAACCATCAAAAATTATAATTCCATTTACTTGATTTAAAGTGATTAAAATTTTGAAATATAAGCTAGATGCTATAGCAACATTGCTCATTTATTTTAATAATAACTAAAACTATTTAATATAATATAAAATAATATATATATATATAATTTATTTTATTTTATATTAATATATATATATATATTTAGATTAAATATTAAAATTTTAGTTTAATAATAATAAATGAAAAATATAACATCATTTTTTTAAAGTAATCAAAATAATATAATATATATATAATTAATAAAAAATAAAATAAAGGCAAAATGACAGAAAAAAAAAAATAATCACAATTATTCAAACTAACTGAAATTAAATACAAACCGAAAATAAAAATAAATATTCAAAATACTAAATATATTAATATCTTTTAGAGGTCACAAACCCAAAATATGATTATCTATGATATGCAAAATATGATTCACATGTCTGCTATCTGAAGAAATATATGCATCTAGTATATAAAATACCAGATTTATAGTGAAAATTGTATATTATAAATGTCTTTAATATAATTTGGAAAACATGTATTTTATTAGGATACATTTACTGTATTTTTCTACTAATAGTACTTAATCAAATTGTATTTATTTAGAAAATAAAAGATTTTTGGGACCGTTCTTCTCTAAACTTCTCCATAGAGCCCAGTTTAAACACCCATTTGTTGTTGCATGTGATTCAAAAAGAAGAAAAGCCCAATCTTTCACGAGGCTGGGACCCGCCCTCTCACACAGCGGAGGCTGGTCGTCCTCTTCCACAAACGGCTGAGGAGGCGACGCTGAGGCAATCGGGTCTTCAGAGGCAGCTGAATGATGCATGACATACCTCGTTATGAATGCTGATCTGTCAGATAACAGCCTCGGTAACTGGTTAAGCGGGTAACATTAGCATGCATGACTCGTACCTTCACGTTGGTCTCCTTCTCAGGTTTCTGCTCGTTCTCTTTGGCTCGGTGTGGAAGGCGGTCTCAGATCTCAAATTTAGGCTCCTGCGTCTCAGTTTCAGGAGCTTTATTCTCATCAAAATCACCAGCCGACTGTTGTGTTTAGGCCCCAGCGGCTGTTTAAACTGCAGCCCGCGAGCATCTGTCAGAAAACAACAGTGTGAGATGATCCTCATTTACTGCTTAACACACAGAAAAACCCACGCTTCTCCTCACATCCGACCGACGTTCACCTCTGTTGATGGGAACCACAGCCTTTTTCTTCCCTTTGGCTTTGAGCTCAGCCAGTGAGGCTGTGAGCTCTGAGCATCTTCATCATCTTCATCATCATGCTGCTCATCTGTCATAGATGACATCATCTGTCTGCCTTCGTGCCTGCAAAGCTCTGGAGATCAACACAGTTCATGAGGCATGATTCAAACCTTAAACAGTACAATACAGAGGCAGAGGTCTAAAGGGATGTTTCAGATGGAACAATATAATCAACAGGAATTAATCAACGGCAAGGCTTTAATTTTATGAATGAGGAACTTATTGACTTGTCATAACACTTGCAAGATCATTCCTCCGCTGAGGAACAGTGAAAGAAACAAACGCTCCTCAGAAGATGTGATGAAGATCATTCCTCCGCTGAGGAACAGTGAAAGAAACAAACGCTCCTCAGAAGATGTGATGAAGATCATTCCTCTGCTGAGGAACAGTGAAAGAAACAAACGCTCCTCAGAAGATGTGATGAAGATCGTTCCTCCGCTGAGGAACAGTGAAAGAAACAAACGCTCCTCAGAAGATGTGATGAAGATCATTCCTCCGCTGGAGAACAAAAGAAACAAAGCTCCTCAGAAGATGTGATGAAGATCATTCTTCTCCGCTGAGGAACAGTGAAAGAAACGCGCTCCTCAGAAGATGTGATGAAGATCATTCCTCCGCTGACGAACAGTGAAAGAAACAAGCGCTCCTCAGAAGATGTGATGAAGATCATTCCTCCGCTGAGAAACAGTGAAAGAAACGCGCTCCTCAGAAGATGTGATGAAGATCATTCTGCTGAGGAACAGTGAAAGAAACAAACGCTCCTCAGAAGATGTGATGAAGATCGTTCCTCCGCTGAGGAACAGTGAAAGAAACAAACGCTCCTCAGAAGATGTGATGAAGATCATTCCTCCGCTGACGAACAGTGAAAAACAAACGCTCCTCAGAAGATGTGAAGATCATTCCTCCGCTGAGGAACAGTGAAAGAAACAAACGCCTCCTCAGAAGATGTGATGAAGATCATTCCTCCGCTGACGAACAGTGAAAGAAACAAACGCTCCTCAGAAGATGTGATGAAGATCATTCCTCCGCTGAGGAACAGTGAAAGTAATAAGCGCTCCTCAGAAGATGTGATGAAGATCATTCCGCTGAGGAACAGTGAAAAAAAAAGCTCCTCAGAAGATGTGATGAAGATCATTCCTCCGCTGAGGAACAGTGAAAGAAACAACGCTCCTCAGAAGATGTGATGAAGATCATTCCTCCGCTGAGGAACAGTAAATGAAACAAACACTCCTCAGAAGTTCCTGATGATCAGATTTGAGACTAAAACATGATTGATGGAGAATCAAGTAAAGCTGAGCTGCTTCAGTAAGTGTTCATCTTGAAATATGAATGCAGTTATTCTGACGTTTACTTGAGAAAAATCAGTCAATATTTGACACGAGAAGCAGCAGCTGAAGCTGGACGTTTGTATAATTACACTAAAAGAGCTTTTACTGAATATAAACCCCCTCTAAACTATCAATCAGAGACATGGAGTAGATTGCAAGACAGCAAGGTTTTGATTATGTTGATCATTTGGAGGTCTTTCACAGATAGATGAATGTACTATATATTCATTGGAAGCTTCCAAACCTGTGAAACACATGTAGTTTCTCTACAGGATCTGCTCCACACTTGATGCCGTCCTGAAATACACTGTCAGCCATCTTTATATTTCCTCTCTTCTCGTACTCTTCAGACCAGGCGAAAAGAAGGCTTGCATGGTTCCGATGCCTTGAGCTTGCATGTAGCGGTGAGCGTCCATCGGGTCAGAACAGCCCTCCGCCTGCAAGGAAACAGAAACAAACACGTTTAAAACACTATAATGCCATCTGAATACTCTGGAAGATTGGTCACTCACAAACTCGATCCAGAGCTCAATCAATGTAACATCATCATTGTGATATGTCGGCTGTGGCGTGTAACAGCTCTATCAAGAAGCACTGATAAATTACTCTCCTTTCCACCCTGTGGATACGTCTGCTTTATCCATTTGATGTACCTGCATTTAAAAACATAAGACTTCTGCATGATCTGCATATCAGAAGTCAACTCATCCATCTGTCATCATAATAATCCATACCTGACCCAAACATCTAGAGGATCGTCTCCATCATACATCCGCATCAGCTCAGACTCTAAAAAAAGAAAAGATAGCATGTTAATGAGCTGTTCAGGAATAGGTCTATGGTTGTATTAAAACAGGGTGCCCAAACTCGGTCCTGGAGGGCGGTGTCCTGCAATTTTAGCTCCAACTTGCCTCAACACACCTGCTGGGAAGTTTCTAGTATGCCTATAAAGAGCTTGATGAGCTGCTTGGTGTGTTTAACTGGGGTTGGAGCTAAACTCGGCAGGACACCGACTCCATGACCCCTGACACCTGTAAAACATCACTCACTGTTTCTTCTGATTGAGGGCCGTGTGGTTTCCTGCTGCTGACACAGAGCCTGGTGCAGGGCTGAGTACTGAGCAGCCTTGTCTCCAGGGGCTGGATGTTTTCTTCTTCACAGTTCCCAATCAGCATCACACTCTGCCATGGCTGGAGATCTGATCTACAAGAACAATAACAGATGGAGCATAGGATACTGAATACTGAAATACAACGTCCTACAAAGCATCAAATCAAAACTCTTGAAAAAATAAAGCCGTAAATAGTGAAAAAAGTCACAATAAAAGCATATAAACGTATCTGATCATGTGATATTACACACAGTTCAAGTCCAAACACATCATGGAAGTAACGTAACTTCACAGAAAACAAATATAACTTACATTTTCCTACCAGAACACTCCTTTATATGCGTCTTTTCGTCGAGCCACGCGACTTTACGATGCAAAAATGCAAAATTTTCCTTTTATTTGCTATATTTCTCGCTCTTATGTGATTTTGTTGTCTCTTTGTGTTCACACCGACGGAGCAAAAGACGTTTGAACAAAAACCGGAAGCGCGCCAAAGAGATTACGATTGGGCGAGCCGCTCACGTGACCACGCGACAGCCATTTAGAGCTTCTCTAAAATAATAACAACTTATTATTATATATTTTTTAAATAAAACAAAGTATTTGTATTTTTTATGTATTATAATAGCGATGTTGTTTTTGACAGGTATTTTCGTTCGTCATAACTTTTAACAATAAGCAAGAACGTGGCTGTCATGTTGCATTCTGGGAAAATAAGTTTTCCTTGCCAGTTTCAACTTTAACAGTTTAGATTGTTCCTTTCAAAATTAATTTTAATGTATTTTTATGTATTTATTATAATTTCTAAAAGGCTTCTACACTTTTTCACATGCATTAATGCTCTCAAACTACTATAATTTGAATCGCTTCAAGCGAGAAGACTACATTTCCCATCACACCCCAGTCCTCACAGCGCTTCCTGTGTTTACATGCTCTGATTCAAGAGAAATGGAATTGATACGAGTGCATCTGAAATCGCAATATACACTAAAAGTATGCTTTTAATTATTATTATTATCTTGAGCATTTAAAGTGTCACACTGGCAAAGCCAGGCCTGTTTGTGTGTGTCCCTGAAGAATCTCAATATGGATAACCGCTGTTACGCTCTAAGTTCACTCTCTTCAGAAAGAGGTTAGCGAATATAAACACAGCTTATTTCATTTCACCGCCTTAATAGAACGTGTTTGACTCGGTTGTGTGTTTTTGCAGTTGGGTTGTAAAAACTGCGGCCGTTCTTTCTGCTCTGGATGTCTGACATTCAATGCTGTGGTGCCAAGATGTGGAAACAGCCAGCAGAAAGTCTGCAAACAGTGTTATGGAAACTTAACAAGGTCTGCAAGCCGCACACAGTTTATATTCCGACTAAACACCGCTTGTATATTCACTAATGCACAACTGACAGGGCTTTCTGTGCAGTGCAGGCAACCAGACTGATGCTGCTGGCAGATGGTCACCACCTGAAAACTACAAGAAGTAAGAATCTATAGGTGTACATTATGAAATACAGCTGTATGTTAATGTTAAAACAGCTCTGTGGCGTCTTACAGGCAGTCGCTGCTCTTGAAGCCAAACAAGCTCAGCAGAACCAGCCTTCCAGACCCACAGGAGCAAAAGCAGCTCTGAGTCTGATTTCTACCAAAGGACTCAGTAAAGAGGACCAGATCATCGCAGAACGACTCAACAAGCAAAAGAGGAAACCAAGCCAAGTAAGATCTGTCTGAACAAGTACTGCTTGATTGTTTATATTGTCATATAACATAAACGTTATTATCATCCAGCTCTAATCTGACAAATGCAACTATAATGCATGAAGATATGAACATTAACGTCATGATTTTCAGCTTTAAAACATGTATTGCTTGATGTTCGGTTGCATTTGAGACCTCCAAGAACTAGTGATGATAGTTTTCATTTTGTGTCAAATGATCCATAAACCATAATCTGGTAGAAGTTCAGTGGTCGCTCATGTTGTATATTCATGAATAAGAACTGTGACATGCTTTTAATCAGTCGTACTTGGTCAAATGTGTATACCGAATGAATATAATGCAAGTGCTTTAGATAAAAGCATTGCAGGGTTTACAAATGAGGTCAGTGTAAACAATAAATTAATAAATAAGTGAATACAATGTAAAGTCTTTATTTAAAAATAAAATTTGATTAGATTAAATACATGAACATTGATTCAAAAATAATAATAATGTAACTTAATAGAAACAAAATATTTTTCAAATAGTATTTTAGGGATATTTATAATATAAAATTGTATTTCAGATTTTTAATAATTTTATTTCAGCTAGTTGCCAAGACAACATTTCTAGTTGGTTTATTTGTTTAAGTTCACATAAAATAAAATTAATAAACAATATTAAATAAAAATGTGATATGAATTATTAATAACTATATAGACACATAAAACAACTTATAAAATGACAAAACAAAACAACAAATTGAAAACTAAAATGTAAAAAATTAAAATGTAATATAATAGTATATCAGTGATACAAAATAACTGTGGTAAAACTTATATAAATATATTCAGCTAATAATAACTTATAGTAGCGCTTTAAAAGTTGCTTTATCAAAGCCAAATAAACTAAACCATAACAGAAGAATAAAACAAACACAGCAATCTGCCTCTCTGTTCTGTCAGAGTCCGCCAGAGAAGGAGCTGGAGTCTCTCTGGCTGCCCTAAAGGCCCGGTTCAGCCGGTGCGCCTCCAGACATGGAGAAGCGCCTCGCTGCCCTAAAGGCCCCGGTTCAGCCGGTGCCGCTCGGCCAGACATGGAGGAGCGTCGCTGCCTTACAGGGACGACGCGCCTCTCCCCCACGGCCTGTAATACACTATCAGCTTTCACCACAAGTATTGTTGAAAACAATATGGCCATAAGTAACCCAACTGCATGCTTTCTGTGGATGTTTAATGTGTGCAGGTTCATCAGCCGACGGCAGGACTCAGACAGAGCAGACCAATGATTTGATCACCCAGATGACCGAGTTGCTATTGATAACCAGCATGCATCTTCAGAGGGTACTTTCACCATTTTTAATAGCCTAATTTATTTTCAGTTATAAAAGTTAATATCCTGGTTTAGGTTTATGATGAATAATGCATTGCAATTTTTTGTGCTTATTTAAATAGTTATCTTTCATAGGTTCACTTACGCTGCGTGAGCTTTCAAGCTTTGGGAACGCTTTCTGACCGATGACTGAAGCCCTTATAGAATCATGCTTCATTGGCTGATGGAGACGCACTCACGCCGTCAGCTTATACCGAGCGATCTACTCCTCAGATTTCTGCCTTCACGAATATACTGCCCTTGTTTTGCGATTTTCTGGCCCCAAAATATTATACTGGACACGGATTCTCCATTTGCACTTACTGCTTACAGTGGAACTTTGTTCCCCGCGGTGAAGTGCCATGGAATCCGCCGTGTCAACCGCCGTACTCGATTTATCGCAGCGTTGACCCTATGTGTTAATTTGTTTTCGCATACGGTTTATGGGATTTCTAAATGCACATTTTAGAATTGTCTCAAAACCCTCCGCCTCGGCTTGAGGTGCTTGAAAAGGAGTCATCCGTGCCGCGCCTGGAGGCCTCCGCGGTCTCTCGTGAGCGCGACCTGAGGTTCGATGTTGAGCTCGAGGAGATGGAGAGTGAGCAGACAGGCCTCGCCTTTTCTCTCCCTCCTGAGCACGCGAATTCTCGGGTGACACTGTCACGTGACACTGTCTCCTTGGGCTAGATGATATACAACAGCAGCCTCCGACAGGATTTCGGGCCTGCTTAGCAGGCCCCGCCTAGCGGCCAGGAAGCGGCCTTCAGCGGCCTACCTGAGCTCGGACATGCTGCGTGCCACTGAGAAGCTCGCTGGATTGGCCCGACGAGCTGCGAGACTCAGGCTTCAGAAGCGGTTCAGCCCAAATTCCAGGCCTGAACGGAGGAAGCTTTTAAGGGATCTGCCAGAGATCTCAGATCCTGGAAACAGACGTTTTCTCCTGCCTACTAACGCTGCAGCCTGACTTCACCAACCTTGTGGGTTCTGGAGCAGGGTAACACCATGCCTGTAGAGGACACTTTGGCCTCCGCCTTTCACCCTCTTTGGCGCCTTCCTGAGTCCCGCCTCCTTCGACTAAGCCATGTGGACCGCTTATCGGAAAGTCCCATTGCTAGTGGCATGGCCTCCACAATCAATACCTTTCACCAGACGTGTTTATTGGATGAAGGACTAGTCTGACCAGAGGCTGTGAAAGAGCGCGCAGGAGACCACTGTCTTGGCTCAGAGCCACTGAGCACACCGCATGCGCTGTGGCGGCGGGTTCAGTGGCCGCAGAATGCCACCACGCCCACGCAGACGGGTTGACCTGAAGCGCCCAACAGGCCTGCCGCCTGTCTCCTGAGTCGCTGACCTTGAGTCAGAATGAGAGCTACTTCACCGCCAGAGGCCAAACCGCAAACTGGAACTGGAACTCAGGTTCCTGGCTTTGATGTATTTTCTCCGCTTCGGGGCATCATATCATAGTCAGAACGGACAATATGGCGGTAGTATCCCACATAAACCGTCAGGAGGTTCGGTCACGCACCCTGGACAGGCTGCGCTTCTTGGTCCCAGGACAAGTTCCTTTCTTTGAGGGCAGGTCACGTTAATACTGAATTTGCAGAAGATTTTCTGTCGAGACAGAAACTCAGGCAGAGTGGATGTTGAACCGTCAGACGGTATCCCGGATCTGGGATCTGTTTGGCTGCGAGGTGGACCTCTTTGCTCAAGAGTCATCCCAGTGCCCACTCTGGTTCTCCCTAAGTTTCCGATGACTCTGGGCATAGATGCATTCGCCCACCCGTGACCGAATGTCAGTCTGTAAAAAAGCTGATTCCGGCAGTACTATGCAGAGTGAAGGTGAGCGGTGCCCGTCTCTTCATAGCCCCTCTGGCCTCCCAGACCTGGTTTGAGCTAACTCCCTCTTGTATCGGCCTCCTTGGGAGATTCCGATCAGGCGGACTTACTGTCCCAGCTTCAGGGCAAGATCTGGCATCCTCCAGAGCTCTGAAGTTGGGTATGGCCCATACAGCAGGGCTGCTGATGATAGTTTGCCTGTTCAGGAGACCATCGCCAGTGCCAGAGCCCCGCTAGGAGGCTGTACTCTTCCAAGTGGGGCGTCTTTGAATCCTGGTGTTTGGCTCTGTGCAATCGACCCAGTTAACTGCCCTGTCGGTCCAGTGCTGGAGTTTTGCAGAAGCTGAGCAGGGCGGCTGCTACCACCCTTAGGGTTTACGGCGGCCATTGCAGCTCGGAGAGAGCTGGATGAGATCCCTTGGGAGGCATCGGATGGTCTCTGCCGCGCGGCATCAGACAGCTTCCCACGGCAGTTCCTTCTTGGGACTTGTCAGTCATCCTCGGGTCTGGTGACGGCCCTCGAGCCCTTAGAGACACCAGAGCGGATACTGACTCTTAAGTTTGCTGGCGCTACATTGAAAGAGTTGGAGATTTGCAGGCTTTCTGTCAGTGAGATGGACTTTGCCCGGGTCTAGTCAGTGACGAGGCCGGGTTACATTCCCAAGGTCTTGTCCACATCGGCTCTCAGGTGGTCATTCACTCTTTCCATCCTCCTCCTTTGCTTGAGTGAGGATGAAAAGCTTCACATGCTCTGGGTTCGCATAAGCTTTGTGGATCGCTCAAGATTTGGAGAAAATCCTCCCAGTTGCTGGTGTGTTTTGGTGCTGGCCACCGTGGGCTTGCACGTCAAAACAGAGGATTTCTCACTGGGTGAGAGAGCCATTTCGCTGGCTTATAAAGCGGAACCTTCCTTCATAGTATTGGATTCTACTAGTAGCCTCCTCTCAAGCTCTTTTAGAGGGTACCCTGGAGATATGTCAGGATGGTCCTCTCCGAATTTGTCAGGTTTTACAACCTTGACTTTGACACGGCTCCATGTTCTCAGATCCTGTCTGTTTGAACCGGCCGTATGTTGATTGGTTCATTGTACCAGGTGGGCAGCAGCTTGATGTGTTTGGTATATTTCCCAAAGCGTGAAAGCTCACGCAGTGAGTGAACCTATGAAAGATTCTTAATCATCTTGTGTCCTGAACTATGATATAATTGTTCTCTGAATAAAAGATAGCTTTTCATGCTTTAACGCCTGCGTGACCGATGTAGTTTATAGAATAACAAAAAACGCCATGAGATATGTCAGCTTATACTGCGAGTGCCATCTATCAGATTTACGAAAGAACCCTGTCGGTGAGAGCTTATAACGCAGCATCTGCTATTCAGAGAACAAGGGTTACGTGAGTAAGAGAATTTCAGGACACAAGATAAATGATTAAGAATCTTTATTTTATTAAACAATGAATATTAGACGGTTTTATAAAGCAGTAAGCATCACAACACCATGTGTTATGATGGTTTTACTGTAGTTGATGCAAAACCATTGCTTTGTGGTAATTATGCTTACATAATATTCTCTAAGACTAGGGAAAGAAAATATGAATTTATTGTATTGTTTATCTATTGCATCAGTAAATTTCATTTACAATTCATATCAAAGGCTGTGAGTTTTTCAGCAGCATTTACACACACCAAACTTTTATTTGATTTTATGCAGAAGATTTTTATAGAGGAGGTTTGTTTATATATCATTCACCTTATATAACATTTTATTCATAAAGGCATGGTGGAAATATAATGACTTTGTCTGTTGAATAATATCAATAACAATATACTAATTATATTATGTTGGATTAAATTAAATGAAATGAAAATTGATTCAAATAAATTAATATTAAAATAATTTTATAAACAAATGGATACTATAGTAATTGGAAAGATATAATAATGTGACTTGGTAGAAAAAAACATTTTCAAATAATATTTTAGGTATATTTATCATATTAATTTTGAATGTTGTTAATAGGCTTTATTCCTTCACACTGTGACAAAAACAAAAAAAGTATTATCTTAGTCAAATTATCATCTTAAATTTTATAATATTCAAAATAGTCTCAACTAATAATAAAAGTAACAGCTAGGGTTATTATATTAATAAAGGTGTTCACGTGTTGAACAAATAATGAAAAGAAAAGGTTTGTTTCTATTATATTTATCTCTGAAACATGATGAACGATATTTTGTTCAGTCAGTTGACAGTGTTTTCTGATTTATGATAAAAGAGATAAGCCTAAATAAGATAATTTTGAACTTGGCTTGATACAATGTTTCAATTTTTCCTGCAAATGTATGTGCATATTTAATGAGATCATTTGCATATTTAAGCATAATTATTTCATAAAACCTGTAATGCAGAAAATTTGTCTTATAATGCACTGTGATTAGTCAACTGAGGAAAGTCTGATGACATTCCTCCATATCCTCTGAATGATACAGACAACCATTAAACGATCTTAATAAACAAGAGCGGGGTGAATGAGAACATGGATGACGAGCTGGATGAGAAGAGCCGTGTGCTGGAGGAGGCCAGGAGCTGAAGAAAGACAACACGAGCAGCAGCAGATGCTGGAGATGGCCAAGACTGGCTTTACTGCAGGGACGGGATCCTGAGCATGCGTCACATCCAGAGATGATATCAGGAATGAGACTGATCTCAAATCATCATCCAAGGGTTCAATGCTAAAGGACTTTCTTATGCTATTTGCTTTAAAGTTGGCTTTGCTTGGTGTTTCTGACCAAAAGCACTGTTGAACAAGAAAGATGTAGCTGGACTTGATTCTGATTGAAGACTATTTTTATTTAACCAGAAGAGACTCTGAGATTAAAAATCTGCTTTATGAGTGTTCAAAATGGACAGCAATACATCAGTTTCATCACAAGATATTACAACACAGACAGACTAGAGACACTTAAAAACAGTTACATGTCAAAGTCTATTTTCATTTGCGAATAACTCTTTGTAATGATCAAAGACAGCAGATTGAGATAAAAGTTTTTTACCTAATTCAGATCGGACAAAAGGAACAGAGAGAGTATAATAGTTTTGTGAGAAGTATTTCTCAACAGCTTTCTTTTATAAGACAGCAGAGATAGGGAACATCCCCAGAATGGCTTTATAAATAATTAAATACCAGTGCATTTTCTTCTGATATTAAAAGAATAACCTACTCTGTTATACAATATACAGTGAAGCGTTGAGGGTTTACAATCTGATATAAATCTTAAAGCACCATGATACACGCAAAGACTAGTCAAAAAAAGACTTACAAGAATGAATGATAACATTTTTATTAGAACAAAATAATAATTATATTGCATTGGATTAAAATAGATGAAAGGAAATGAATTAAATAATACATCAATTAATATGAAGATTAGTAAAATGATGACACTAAGTCACAAAAAATATGCATTATAAAAATAAATGAGCTCAATTTACATTAATGCCGACTTTATGTTGCATGCATGTAATAATTATTTAAAAAAGTCTAAAAGTGACCCATTTAATAGTGCATGTTAATAAAATCATATCTCTTCACAATCAAAATCTCTTAACTTTCTGGACATTTGACTAATGTTTTGATGAAGCATCAATGCTGCAACAGGGGAAGTAGGAGCAGCTTTTATTGGACTGATTCTCTCAGATAATGTTGCATAAAAGTAAATGATGACACTGTTGTCTTTAAATGTTTGTGTGTTTGTTCAGAGGTCCAGCAAACAGTGAAGGAGACGGAGGACAGGCCATCAACTATGAGATAAATAGGTCATAATTTATCATAAAAAATGACTCTAAGTCTGTGGATTGATCGAGAAATCACAGTGTATTACAGTAAATCTGAACTCAGTTTATTCATGAATTGCATTATAATGTCCAGATTGAGCAGAGCTGGAAAAACAGAGAAGCAGCTCAAATATGAGTTTTAATAACTACATCATTCCCAAACTTCATGACGAGTTTCATGACTACTGTCACTCTAACATGTAATATTCTAACATTAAAGTCCATACATAGTGAAATAATAAATCATAATTATGATAAAAGTCAAAATACTATGAGATAGAAAATTGAATTTAAGACATGCTGCTAAGTCAACTATGAGATAAATAGTCATAATTATTACATAAAAGTAAAAAATTATGACACTAAGTCAACTATGAGATAAATAGTCATAATTATTACATAAAAGTAAAAAATTATGACACTAAGTCATCTATGAGATAAATAGTCATTATTACATAAAAGTAAAACATTATGGCGATTAAGTCATAAGATGGAAAGTCAAAATTATGACATACCAAGTCAACTATGAGATAAACAGTCATAATAATGACAAAAGTAAACATTTTAAATGTCAATTATAGCACACTTAGTCATAACAATGAGATAAATAATCATAATTATGAAATAGAAAAAAAAATGACATTCAATGTCATAATTATGACAAAATAAAAATATGATTAAGTCATGATTATGAGGAACAATGTCAAAATTATGAAATACTAAGTTAACTATGAGATAAAAAAAATATAATATTTGTTTTAAAAATAAAACAAAAGTCATGATTATGAAAAATACGAAATTGACACAAGTCAACTATGACATAAATATTAGTAATGATGACATAAAAGTAATAAAATGACATTTTAAGTCATAACTGAGATAAAGAGTCATAATTATGACATACAAACTCAAAATGATGAAATACTAAGTCATAATTATGACATGAAAAGTCATGCTTATAAGATAAGTCAGATGCATGAGATAAATAGTCACGATCGTGACATGTAAAGTTGATGTTAACTATGGTAGTGTGCACTATTATAACCCAGCCTGTGGCACTCATAACAACCAGCAGAGGTCGCTCTTCAGACAGATCCATCAGAACTGGGTTTGAAGGGTCCTGTGTGTATCTCGTCTCTCGTTCAGTTATCAGAGGAGGCGGCTCTAGATGAGGCCAGCGGCTACAACATCCCACCAGAGCTCAGCGGCCCGATGAACAGAGAGAAGGACACGTCCAGCAGGAGACCGGTAACAGCCCTACACACGTCCACACACAAACACCAAAGAAACCTCTTCTGAGTTGTGCTGTATTTACCCGTTGTGTTCAAGCTCAGCGCCAGCAGCTGCTGTCTCTCAGATCCGGCGACTGAACGATGGAGACAGTGATGAGGATGATGAGGATGAAGAGCTGCCGTGGTGCTGCATCTGTAATCGGAGCGCCACCGTCGCTGCCACACGTGTGAGCGGGATCTGCGGCCGCTGCTTTAGGTACGATCGATGAGCATCAGATGAGCATCACTAGGACAAGCACTCGAACTCACTAAACCTCTAGCGCTGAGTATTCAGAACATTTTCAGTTTACATTCTGTGCTCATGAGAGAAAAGGCAAGCTTTAAAGCACTATTATAAGTCAAAATATTAAGTCATAATTATGAGATAAAAGTCCAAATTATAAGACAAGTCATAATAATGACAGAGTCAAAACTGAGATAAGCCATAATTATGAGATAAAAAGTCAAATTATAAGACAAGTCATAATAATGACAGAGTCAAAACTGAGATAAAAGCCATATTTATGGGATTAAAAGATTAAATTATGACATACAAATTCGATTATGACATAAAAAATAGTTAGTCATAACTATGTGATATAATGAAATTGAATTACTATGAGATAAAGTTGATTATGACATCAAATGTTGATGTCATAATTATGACATAAAGTCATAATTGTGATTTACTAATTATTGTTATTAGTATGATATACATAACTATGAAATATAAAGTTGACATAGTAAGTCTTACTAATTGACCAAGTCTATTTTGAGAAAAAAAGTCATAATTATCAAATAAAAGATTAATAAATAATGACATCAAAAACATAATTATGATATAGTTAGTCATAACTATGTGATATAATGTCAAATTGAAATACTAAGAAATTACTATGAGATAAAGTTGATTATGACATCAAATGTTGATGTCATAATTATGACATAAAAGTCAAAATTGTGATTTACTAATTATTGTCATTAGTATGATATACATAACTATGAAATATAAAGTTGACATAGTAAGTCTTACTAATTGAAAAAAGTCAGAATTATCAAATAAAAATATTAATGAAAGTTGAAAAGTCATAATTATGACATCAAAAACATAATTATGATATAGTTAGTCATAACTATGTGATATAATGTCGAAATTGAAATACTAAGAAATAACTATGAAATAAAAAGTCAATTATGACATCAAATGTTGCCGTCATAATTATGACATAAAAAGTAAAAATTATGATCTACTAATTATTGTCATTAGTATGATATACATAACTATGAAATATAAAGTTGACATAGTAAGTCTTACTAATTGAACCAAGTCTATTTTGAGAAAAAAAGTCATAATTATCAAATAAAAAGATTAATAAAATTTGAAAAGTCATAATTATGACATCAAAAAACATAATTATGATATAGTTAGTCATAACTATGTGATATAATGTCGAAATTGACATGCTAAGAAATAACTATGAGATAAAAAGTTGTAATTATCAACAAAAAAAAAGTTAAAAATTATGACATGATGAGTTGAAAAGTCTTAAATGTGACTTTAAAAATAATTATCATATAGTTAGTCATAAAATAATAATAAGTTTTATTCATATAACATCATTCCAGGGCTCAAAGATGCTTTAAAATGTACATAAAACAACTCTTTGATGACATGATTATGACATGAAAGGTTGAAAATACATATTTATGACAGTCAAAACAAGATATACAAAGTAATAATTATGAGATAAAAAGTCATAATTGCTAAATAAGACCTAACAAGTCATAATAATGACAAAAAAGTTGATGACTTAAATAGTCATAATGCTTATGTATAAGTTATAATGCTTTGGTAAATCATAATTATGATTGTTTTATGTCAGAATAATAACTCCCTATCTCATAATTGTGATATTTGAATGTTTTTTTCTGATGTGGCAGAAATTGTCTTTTTTTTCCAGCTTTATGCTTTATTATTATGACTCATATTTAACGAGCTGAATGTTAAACTCTCTCTCTCTCTCATTCAGGAGTCATTCGCTGGGTTTAACATGAGATCATGTGCTGTGTTGTGACATACTGTACTTACAGTATTAACGAGTGTCATGTTTTCTTTGATTCTGCCACAGGGAAGGTCACGACAAATACGACAGAAAAGAGCATCGCACTTCCTCATATACGGCCCCGAAGAAAAGCTGAACGTCCCCGAGCAGCCGTACGATTCAGCTGATCTCACTTATTCACTCGTAATAATGTCGCTATGCTTCGATATGTTTCTGCTAACACCGCAGCCTTAGACTCAAGATTGACGGAAGCTTGACTAATGATTGGTTTGCCTCGGACTGTCTGTAAATATCCAACATCAATAAAACACTTGAACTCACAGCAGGTCACGTGCTCTAGAGAGCTAGTTATGCTTTTATGATTGACCAGCATCTGATCTGTTTTATTAGCTCTTGGATTGTCTCTGCAGTCTGATCTGGATCCGCTTGTTTTCAGTAGGAGCTGAGCCGCTCTCGTCTCTGCTGGTATTTCCATGTTGTGATGAATAATTGAGGGGGAGCTGTCAGAGACGTATGACTGGAAGTGCAGTGCATTAGTGTTTAGAGCCGTATACTGACATTTAAGACGCTACAGGACTCTATCGTCTCGCACTGACTGTGTTTTTGTGGCTTGTTTATTTGTTGGTATCAGCTTTGGCAGAGATAACAAAAGATAACAAATTAAAATAAATTGCAAAAATGAAATGTAGTGTGCTGTGCGTGTGTTTGTGTGTGTGTGTGTGTGAACATTGTGTTAATCACACGTATCAGCACATCAACTGCTTTACATACTTGTGTGTGTGTGAGAGAGAGAGAGAGTGTGTGTGTGTGTGTGTGTGTGTGTGTGTGTGTGTGTGTGTGTGTGTGTGTGTGTGTGTGTGTGTGTGTGTGTGTGTGTGTGTGTGTGTGTGTGTGAACATTGTGTTAATCACAGCGTATCAGCACATCAACTGCTTTACATACTGTGTGTGTGAGAGAGAGAGAGAGTGTGTGTGTGTGTGTGTGTGTGTGGGCATGTTTATGTGGTTTATGAGGACACAAATTTGTATAATGACATGGGTATGACATAGGTATTACAAGGAGAAGGTGATTTATGAGGACATTTTCAGTGTCCCCATAATTTAAAACGCTTATAAATCATACAGAGTGAGTTTTTTGGGGGGGAAAGTTGAAATGCACCGTCTCCTGTGAGGGCTAAGTTTAGGTGTAGGGTAGGTGTAGGGCAATAGCACATACAGCTTGTACAGTATAAAAACCATTACGCCTATGGAGAGTCCCCGTAAACCATAAAAACCAACATGTGTGTGTGTGTGTGTGTGTGGTGCGTGCGTGCGTGCGTGCGTGCGTGCGTGCGTGCGTGCGTGCGTGCGTGCGTGTGTGTGAGTGTGTGTGTGTACAGTAATTCGGTGTTTGTCCTTCAGCCCGCATAAACATTCTGTAATTATATCACACACCAAGATGTAGTCGTAACCTAAAAATCCTAGTCATGGTTTTTTTCTTTTTATATATATTTTTTTTTTAAAGAATTACACCTCTGTATTTTATTTTACTTTTTATTTAATTTAATGTAACTTATTTTTTAGCATTACCTGTATTTCATTTTGAGTGTTATGCTTGTATTTTATTTGATATAATGTTTTACTTCAGAGCATTACACCTTTATTTTATTCTGAGCATTCCTGTATTTTATTGAATTGAATGTTATTTAGAGCTTCACATCTGTATTTTATGTTATTTTGCACACTGCGTCTCTATTTCATCTGACTGTTTATGCTCCAAACACTGGGCCGTTCTGAATGTTTGTGTGAACATGATCGTTAATGAGGTTAATGACTAAACCAAGACATGTGGCATAAAAGTTAACCTTCAACAAGCATCTTTACTCTATCACCAGTCCATGCACGTCTGTTTACTGCGGTTTATAGTTCACGCACTCGAGTTTATGTTTATTAAACTGTGTTTTCTCCATCTCCTTTTAAAATTCATATCAGTTAAAGTACTTTAAAAGCTTTAATCAATTTATTAATCAGATTATTCTGGGTTATAGACAGAATCTGTGACTGCTGTTGATCACCAAAGACTAACAAACATTATATTTATAGTCAATAGCCTGATGATCAGAGGGCTTTTCTTCAGTAGGATGTCTGTTATTTGAGCCGTAAAGTGTTTAAATCGCCTTATTAGTGTTGCTGGATGTGTTTGGAGTTATGCATTATGGACATATTTCATAATTCTCATGCAGATCATCTAAATATCATCAGGTTTACCAGACATACAAATGCATGAGGTGAAATACTGGATAAATGAATGCAAGACTGGAAACACTGATGCATTTCATGCTGACATGCGTGTTTTTTGTTATAAGTTATTGTATATAAGTGTTATGAAAGATGCATATTTTACTATTTTCTAACCTGGAGTATTCTGCACTTATGAGACAGTGTTAATTGAAATCAGACAACGGCAGAATGTAAGAAAGATATCCTAGATTCTGAATTTATTACCACGAACTGTATCTATGCTCTTCATCTAAAATCTTGAAAAGAAATTGTTTATTATTACATACAACACTTGTCAGAACAAAATATATATAAATAGGGAACAAAATGTACATGTCACCAAAAAAAAACATCTCATTTGAGTAATAATAGGCAGTATATTTGATCTGCAATGCTGGAGAAACTGTACAGAATGATTAGTGGTCAAAAGCACTTGACCCATAGAAACATCCACAGACAGACAGGTGGGAGGAGGGGCGTGGCTTGGAGTCAGGGGCGTGGCTTGGGGGTCAGAGGCGGGGCCTAGTGTCAGGGGCGGGTCCGGGCGCTTCACACATTATCTTGAACTATCCAGGCTTTGACCTAATACTATTTCTTCAGAGATCCTGACATCTTCCTCAGTCCCTTCATCCGGTACAGCAGACCGGTGATAAAGTCCTGCGGTCAGAGAGTTTAGAGTGCTGTTAAAGTTTAAAAACATTTCATTTATTATGAAAAACTGGCCGTTAAAACCATCTATGCTAATGTAATGTAAGTTGATCTTATTCAAAGGTAGTTGCACTTTCTTTTTAGTTACAATTTTAAGCCTAAATATGCTAATAACATGTATTTGGATTACACAGTTTTAACATTAAAAAACACAAACTGATAATAATACATTGTTCAAATATTTATTAATAAACTATGACATGATTTTTCCCCCTTTTTTTGAGTGCGGAAATATTTTATATATGCCTGCCAAATATGAATCACATTACGCTTATTAGTCTGTTTATGTTAAAACCGTGTAATCCAAATGATTGGAAAAATCACATCCAAATACATAAATCTGAAATTTAGGCCTAAATATTTTTTTGAAGTGCATCTGATTTTACGAGTAATTTTCTTCATGATATACATACAAAATAAATAAAATTAATATTTACAAATCTAATAAAGATGACAAACACATATGACTAAAATGAAAACGGAAAATAGAAAAGCCAATTCAAAATATTAATACATACTCTAATACTTTAATAAATCAAATAAAACATTATTATTCGATTAAAAACTTAAATTTAAAAAAATAAAATAAAACCTTAAATTAAATAGAAATTCTCTTGTTAGAAGTTCCACTGGTAACTAAGTGAAAATAAGCTGAAGTTAAACGACTAAATCTAAAATATAAAAAGCTAAATTATTCTAAATAAATAATATTAAACATATATATAAACAACTTAAACTACTAAAACTTACATTTAAAAAAATTATAATATATATTCAAACAAGATAATTTAATCCAAATGAATGGAAATGTTATATGACATTAAAATACGTAATTCTTAAGGCCTAAATATTTTAGTGCATGTGATTTTTAGGTCAATTTTCTGTAATATACAGCATAACTCATCTGTTAATAAGTGCATATGAAAGCGGTTTGTGCTGAGTTTTCTCGTACCTCCTTTGGCTTTCCACATTCTTGCAGAAGCTCCTGTTAAAACACAGAACAGCAGATCCACATCATAAAGTTATGATGCATGCAGTCACACGAGGCTCTTGTGCTCCGGTTATGTGTGTGGAGTTATGATTCAGATGAAGCTGAACATACGTGCAGTCGAGATCTCTGTTCTGGTTATGTGTGTGGAGTTATGATTCAGATGAAGCTGAACATACGTGCGGTCGAGATCTCTGTTCTGGTTATGTGTGTGAGTTATGATTCAGATGAAGCTGAACATACGTGCAGTCGAGATCTCTGTTCTGGTTATGTGTGTGAGTTATGATTCAGATGAAGCTGAACATACGTGCAGTCGAGATCTCTGTTCTGGTTATGTGTGTGGAGTTATGATTCAGATGAAGCTGAACATACGTGCAGTCGAGATCTCTGTTCTGGTTATGTGTGTGGAGTTATGATTCAGATGAAGCTGAACATACGTGCAGTCGAGATCTCTGTTCTGGTTATGTGTGTGGAGTTATGATTCAGATGAAGCTGAACATACGTGCGGTCGAGATCTCTGTTCTGGTTATGTGTGTGGAGTTATGATTCAGATGAAGCTGAACATACGTGCAGTCGAGATCTCTGTTCTGGTTATGTGTGTGGAGTTATGATTCAGATGAAGCTGAACATACGCCGGTCGAGATCTCTGTTCGGTTATGTGTGTGGAGTTATGATTCAGATGAAGCTGAACATACGTGCAGTCGAGATCTCTGTTCTGGTTATGTGTGTGGAGTTATGATTCAGATGAAGCTGAACATACGTGCAGTCGAGATCTCTGTTCTGGTTATGTGTGTGGAGTTATGATTCAGATGAAGCTGAACATACGTGCAGTCGAGATCTCTGTTCTGGTTATGTGTGTGGAGTTATGATTCAGATGAAGCTGAACATACGTGCAGTCGAGATCTCTGTTCTGGTTATGTGTGTGGAGTTATGATTCAGATGAAGCTGAACATACGTGCAGTCGAGATCTCTGTTCTGGTTATGTGTGTGGAGTTATGATTCAGATGAAGCTGAACATACGCGCGGTCGAGATCTCTGTTCTGGTTATGTGTGTGGAGTTATGATTCAGATGAAGCTGAACATACGTGCAGGTCGAGATCTCTGTTCTGGTTATGTGTGTGGAGTTATGATTCAGATGAAGCTGAACATACGCGTGCAGTCGAGATCTCTGTTCTGGTTATGTGTGTGGAGTTATGATTCAGATGAAGCTGAACATACGCGGTCGAGATCTCTGTTCTGGTTATGTGTGTGGAGTTATGATTCAGATGAAGCTGAACATACGTGCAGTCGAGATCTCTGTTCTGGTTATGTGTGTGGAGTTATGATTCAGATGAAGCTGAACATACGTGCGGTCGAGATCTCTGTTCTGGTTATGTGTGTGGAGTTATGATTCAGATGAAGCTGAACATACGTGCAGTCGAGATCTCTGTTCTGGTTATGTGTGTGGAGTTATGATTCAGATGAAGCTGAACATACGTGCAGTCGAGATCTCTGTTCGGTTATGTGTGTGGAGTTATGATTCAGATGAAGCTGAACATACGTGCAGTCGAGATCTCTGTTCTGGTTATGTGTGTGGAGTTATGATTCAGATGAAGCTGAACATACGTGCTCGAGATCTCTGTTCTGGTTATGTGTGTGAGTTATGATTCAGATGAAGCTGAACATACGTGCAGTCGAGATCTCTGTTCTGGTTATGTGTGTGGAGTTATGATTCAGATGAAGCTGAACATACGTGCAGTCGAGATCTCTGTTCTGGTTATGTGTGTGGAGTTATGATTCAGATGAAGCTGAACATACGTGCAGTCGAGATCTCTGTTCTGGTTATGTGTGAGTTATGATTCAGATGAAGCTGAACATACGTGCAGTCGAGATCTCTGTTCTGGTTATGTGTGTGGAGTTATGATTCAGATGAAGCTGAACATACGTGCAGTCGAGATCTCTGTTCTGGTTATGTGTGTGGAGTTATGATTCAGATGAAGCTGAACATACGCGTGCAGTCGAGATCTCTGTTCTGGTTATGTGTGTGGAGTTATGATTCAGATGAAGCTGAACATACGTGCAGTCGAGATCTCTGTTCTGGTTATGTGTGTGAGTTATGATTCAGATGAAGCTGAACATACGTGCAGTCGAGATCTCTGTTCTGGTTATGTGTGTGGAGTTATGATTCAGATGAAGCTGAACATACGCGGTCGAGATCTCTGTTCTGGTTATGTGTGTGGAGTTATGATTCAGATGAAGCTGAACATACGTGCAGTCGAGATCTCTGTTCTGGTTATGTGTGTGGAGTTATGATTCAGATGAAGCTGAACATACGTGCAGTCGAGATCTCTGTTCTGGTTATGTGTGTGGAGTTATGATTCAGATGAAGCTGAACATACGTGCAGTCGAGATCTCTGTTCTGGTTATGTGTGTGAGTTATGATTCAGATGAAGCTGAACATACGTGCAGTCGAGATCTCTGTTCTGGTTATGTGTGTGGAGTTATGATTCAGATGAAGCTGAACATACGTGCAGTCGAGATCTCTGTTCTGGTTATGTGTGTGGAGTTATGATTCAGATGAAGCTGAACATACGCAGTCGAGATCTCTGTTCTGGTTATGTGTGTGGAGTTATGATTCAGATGAAGCTGAACATACGTGCGGTCGAGATCTCTGTTCTGGTTATGTGTGTGGAGTTATGATTCAGATGAAGCTGAACATACGTGCGGTCGAGATCTCTGTTCGGTTATGTGTGTGAGTTATGATTCAGATGAAGCTGAACATACGCGGTCGAGATCTCTGTTCTGGTTATGTGTGTGGAGTTATGATTCAGATGAAGCTGAACATACGTGCTCGAGATCTCTGTTCTGGTTATGTGTGTGGAGTTATGATTCAGATGAAGCTGAACATACGTGCAGTCGAGATCTCTGTTCTGGTTATGTGTGTGGAGTTATGATTCAGATGAAGCTGAACATGCAGTCGAGATCTCTGTTCTGCATCGGTCAGCTCCAGAAGTTCATCGATGTCGATCTCCAGCTCAGGAATCTCCTCCTCCTGCACAGACCATCAATGACACCATGCATTTATCATTTATTAAATCATAATGATTATGAAAGATGTTGCTCCAGAGACATTGCAGATGCAATCAAACTCTAAAGTGCAGTGTGTCAAACTGAGAAATGATGTTGGAGATGCAATAGAGTAAGAGTCAAGCTATTAAAGTGTAGAAGAAAATATCATTATGATAAAGACTAGGTGCTGGATGCCATAAAGCATATATAAAGTATGATTCATTACATTACATTACTGCGTATGGCTGGATGATGGCCCATATGGCAATGTAATGTCATTTCATTTTTCAAGTATATTTCAAAATGGCTAAAATGTATTTTCTAAAATATTTTTCCAGTTTTTTTTTATATTGTTTTGGGAATTTATTTGTATATTTTTTAATATATATTTAAAAAATTATTATAAAATATATTTTCCCCTACAAATATTTCAGTCCAAGAATATACAATCATATTTGAAGAAAATATTTATTTGTTGACCTTTGTCTTATTAGTAGTCTACTGATTGGAAATGTATTTTCTTGCCACTTGAATACATTTTGAAATACATTTTGGTATATGATGGTTGAAACTAAATATATTTTCAATTTCAAAAATACATTTAATTGGGCTTCAGTGGTTGCAATACATATATATGTGTGTGTGTGTGTGTGTGAGAGAGTGTGTGTGTGTGTGTGTGTGTGTGTGTGTGTGTGTGTGTGTGTGTGTGTGTGTGTGTGTGTGTGTGTGTGTGTGTGTGTGTGTGTGTGTGTGTGTGTGTGTGTGTGTGTGTGTGTGTCTGTGTCTGTGTGTGTATGTCTCTGTGTATAGTGTGTGTATGTGTGTGTGTGTGTGTGTGTGTGTGTGTGTGTGTGTGTGTGTGTGTGTGTGTCTGTGTCTGTGTGTGTGTGTGTGTGTGTGTGTGTGTGTGTGTGTGTGTGTGTGTGTGTGTGTGTGTGTGTGTGTGTGTGTGTGTGTGTGTGTGTGTGTGTGTGTGTGTGTGTGTATTTCCATATTTCACCATATGTCTTTGAGATATGGTGGATAGTCCACTGTAATCTTATAAGTAATTAATAAAAAATCCATATAAAAGCAGATAATGTTCTGGAAAAGAATGACCTGTAAATTTTCCAAATGTAACACATTTCCATCACCCCTAAAACATAATATAATCCGTAGTTGTACAGGTAAAAAATCAATATGAAAAATTCCTTCATATTACATTGGGTTGTACTTTTCTTAGAGTGAATATAATAAATGTCAGATATCATATATGGAAGATTATAGTAATACTCTTTGAGTTTGAAGCGAGTGTTTTAATGACATCCGATCTTAAAAGCATCTCAAATTAGACCGACCGCATTAAAAACCACAGCACTGACCTTAATCTCAGCGCACTAATTACTGCTCGCATGAATATTAGAGGAACTCAGAGACGAGAGCTTTCGAGGAACTGCTGTGTTAGCAGCCGCGGATTATTACAGCTGCTGCTTCGGTTCATATTCTTGTAGTAATTCTTCTCATTTATTTATTCATATCATTAATGTTATAGAGGCACGATGCTGAATGCTGTCCATTCTCAATGTCCTGAAAGCAGTGTTGGTGTTATTAACTGAAACTATTAAAAATCAGTTATGAAGCGGAAATAAAATAAGATACAAATATTAGATGAAAAACATAAACATTAAAATGTTTCTTGACAACTAACTGTAATAAAATTAGTTGAAGTACTGTACTATTAATACAACTAAAACGTAAATATAAACAAATTCAAGCTAAATAGAAATATTTTTAAAAATCGAATTAAAATGAAGTACACAACTAATTTGTGTAAAACTTAAACTATGATTACAATAAAAACTGAAACAATTATTTGACATGAAAAAACTTAACTTAAACAAAAATTTGCTTTGACTGATTGAAATAATATGTTGAAATATTATTAATATTAAAATTAAAACAAATGATAGCTAATTCATCAATATTTAAAACAGTAATAAAAATGACAAAAGCACATTATAAAAGTTCTAAAACTTAAAATAAAATGAAAAAATCAATATGAAAATGTCCTTCATATTACATAGGGACATATTTTCATAGAGTGAATATAATTTATAGCAGATATGAAAAATTATATTCTATGAAAACTTAAATATATAAAAAATAAAAACTTAAAATATATGCAAACTATAAAAGCGAATTTAATTATTTCATACCTTAATATAAAGCTGAAATGAAATAAGAAATATTTGATGAAAAACTTATTTATAATAAAAAAATGTTTCTTTGACAACTAACTGAAATAAGTTACAGACTAAAACTAAACAAAAAATAAAGTTAAATAGAAAAACACTAAATAACAAAAGCACAAAACAAAATTACTCACATTGCTATTTAAAATATTCTTGCATACTGAAATACATAAATGTATGTATTCTATGTTTATTTAGTCAAGCTCGTGTTATTCTAAACCTGTAATCTTTGTTATGGTCTTATTGTGTTCTTTACCTGCGTTGATTATATAAAGAACTCAAACTGAGATCACATGACGAGTCAGAGATCAGGTGTGTCTGTTCACAGCTGCACTAGAGACACAGGGTGTTGTGTCTGAAGGAGATTTCACTGAGTCTCTAATGTGGATCCATTTCTAATCTGATCTTCCTTCCCGGGTTTCTCTCTTCTGAATACTGCAATATGTTTGCGTGTGTTTTTGTATACTAAGCTCCATCTTATCTTAATTTGTGTAAAGTTCATTTGGTAAATCATTTGTATGTGTATAAAGGGGAGAGAAGGAGAGGAAAGGTAAGAATATCACGTGATCTATGTTTTACATCCTGTAGTGAATGCTTTTAAATACACTAGTTAAGGGACTCAGTGGCGGCTGGTCAGTAGGGGCGCTGGTTCAAGTTAGCCCCTTTAACATGTTAACAATAAGTTAAAAATATATCGCAAATATTAACTAAATAAAATCATTTAGTCATAGTATTCTACTGTTAGTTATATTATAATTTATTGAAAATCTAAAAATCTAAACTATATTTCTTTCATATTTGTGTGCGGGGCGCCGGACTAATGAGTGTGTATGTAGGTACACAAACTTTTCAAAAGCATGTGATTTGAGACTAAGCTCTAATTGGCTTGTTTCAAATTGTCTTTGGGGCGCAGGCTCCTCCCACTTTTGTTGTTAGAGCGAATCAATATTGTTTTTATATGTTTGGCCTCATGTGATTGGACCGTTCTCAACGACTCTCGTTCCACTCAGCAGCAGCTCGTCAGTTGAAAGACAGGTACTAATTAATGTGGAAGCAAGCGCAATATCTCCAGATGAAAGACAATTCGGTTTTATCTTTACAAAAATACCCTTCACAAGGCGTTCGGATGAAGAAAAAAAAGGATCAAGGAGCTTCGACCAGATCGCCCGCACTTTCAGTTTGTTTTTGCTAGTGAGAGTAGCTTAGTTTGGGGTATCTTTGGATACTGAAGATTTTCGACTCTTTTTAGTTAAGTTTAGATTTGATAACTGAGTTCGAGGGTTCTGTTCTGACTCAGTTCTCTTCTTCTTTTCCCCGAATTATTTGGGCTGATTCCTTCCTTTAGTTTTGCTCATGTAAATATAATTGTGAATGGTTTAGGGACAAGAGTTTTCCCACTGTAAACATTGTAAATAAACACCGGTTTGTGTGCCTTCAGCTCTTTGGTTCTTATTGCTTATGTAACCCCCCCGGGTCCGCACCATCACACCAAGCGGGTCTCAAACCCGGGACGCCAGCACAGGAGGCGGGCGCTCTACCAAGGAGGCTAAAGGCTACAGCATCTAGCGTCAATCGACACACAGACACATAGCCCTTACTGGCATACATCCGTTACACTTACGCTGTTATCGGGGCAAGATCGGACCTCAGCAATTAATGTTATTCCCTATATACCCCTTAAAATCGCCAGGGAGCTTACCATTAAATGGTTTTACCATTCTTACTTTTCCTCTCCTTCTCTCGCCTTTATATACACATACAAATGGTTTCTAAATGAACTTTACACAAATTAAGATAAGATGGAGCTTAGTATGCAAAAACACATGTACAATGGGACTATGTGTGTGTGTGTGGGCATGTTTATGTGGTTTATGAGGACACTGGAAATTTGTATAATGACATGGGTATGACATAGGTATTACAAGGAGAAGGTGATTTATGAGGACA
>CM050428.1:33032955-33095455 GCA_027564155.1 Gymnocypris eckloni scoliostomus
ATACAAATATTTGATCATTAGCTAGCTCCACACTATATTTTATTGTCGATAATGTTGACTAATCGTTGCAGCCCTAGCCTGCTGCACCCATGGTTCGGCAGCAAAGTTCCTTGATTATTACGCCGAATGAGAGTATAGTTCCTAGCTAAATCAAGCCTAGAAAATCGCAACTTTTCATTTTCCATCAGTCTTGGTACACAATGTAACTACAGAAGAGTCAAGCTTTAAATAGTAAAAATATCGAAACTCTTTGGTCATTTTTGAGCGAGATGCTAATGGTCTAATCCGATTCAATGATCAATGCTAAGCTACGCTAAAAGATCTACCGCCAGACCCTGAGATTGGCTGAATGGATTGAAAAATGGTAAAACTCAACTGTTTAACTCTAGGGGAGTTGCAATATGAGCCTATTTCCCCCAAAAAGTGGAGTGTTCCTTTAAAGTTACTTTGGTCGACGTTGGAGACTCTGGGGATGCGTTATTTTGACTCTTTTTGACAACCAAAATTACAACACTATAAACAACCCCTCTGAACATTTTGTTGCACACATAGTAATGCACTGTTTATCACTCAAAAACCCTAGCGTCTGCATAAAACTCCTGTGCATAATGCATAATTACGTTTTAGCATCAATATAACAACACCTTGACAAACACCACTTTTGCGGGAGAAAAAGACATGTATTAAAATGTATTATAATTTTTTTAAGAAATGTTCTTTTAACATCAGTGTGAAAGATATGTGAAAATCAAGTCCTAAAACTTGCTCTGTGATTACAGAGAGCTGTTGCACAAATCCCATAGTGTTCCTTAGCCATTGGGTCTGTTGAAAACTCTGTTCTTCTAAAGTGTAGAAACTCAGAAGAGAAGACCAGGAGACTTCGGATTCGATCGTCAGCAGAATTTCTTTATTCTATGACATGTGTTGTTATCTGTAGTCATCGAAGATCTCATCTTAAGTCATTTTTACAGGGTATCTTATAGGTATTTTTGGAGGAGGGATTCTTAGAGGTGGAGACAAACATCAAACAAAGCAAACATCTGAGGAGGCGTTAGTTAATTACAGGAACCTTCCGTGGTCCAATAAACCTAACAAAGGTTGAATCTCTCAGTAGTCTAACTCCTTGATCTTACCATTACAAAAGGCACAGCTGTCTCGAGCTCAAATGGTCAGGAAACGCTCTCAAACATCTGTATTTCCTGACACTTTCTTTAGTCAGGAAGTGTATCTAAATTAAACATTTAAAATAAAATTTGTAATCCTTCAATTCCCCTTTGAGAGTTCTAATAACTCTCACAAAATACAAATTTAGACACTTAAAAGTTAATTCTTGTAACTTATAATCTGTTACAGGCACATAGTACATGTTCTGTGTTGCTTATATGTAATTGCATGCTGACACAGAAACAAAACATGCAATTAGTTTTGCTGAAAGATCGTATGTGAGTCTCTGCGTTGTGTATTTTTTTCTTCTTTCTTCTTTCTTCTTTCTTTCTTGTGTGATAGTTGGCAATGGGTCTGGTTGTTTTCTAGAGGTTGTGGCTTCATCCGCGGGTGAGAAGGGTGGTGCATATGGATCTCAGGACAGCCATCAAATGGTATCTGCACAGAGGAAGAAAGAAACACAAACAAGAGAGACCAACGGCACAGAGCAGTATTTGTTGTAGAGTCTGCAAACATTAGGGTTGTATCCTCTGTTCAAAATATAGTCTGCTATGGTTGTTCCTTCTTTCCCTATTTCTCAATTCCTGCGACACCTAAAGAACAGTGAGGAAAGGATGGACTAATGGAGGAAAGGCCTATGAGGAAATCTTCACCTCAGGGTTGGCCCCGAAGCCTGTTGCTTTCGGTTCTTCCCTGGGCTCCTCACTGGTTCTTGTGTCTGCCCTATCCTATCCCTGCAGGGGAGGAACAACCTTAATGTGACACATGAGTCCAAGTTTTCCTTCCCTGACACAATACTGCAGCTGCTGTAATCAACATCACTTGATGTGGTCCGTACCACTTAGGCTCTAATGGCTTGTTTTTGAATGTCCTTTATCATGACCCATTGACCTGGGACGATTGTGTGTCCACCTTCTGGTGGAGTCTGCCAACACGACTCAACTCTCTCTTTGGCACTCTGCACTGCCTTTGTGAGGTTTTCACAGTAGCGATCAGGGCATCTGAAGCAATGTGCACATCAGCATTTCTAAGATCAATCACACCTGGCATCTGCATTGGGCGTCCAGTAATAATCTCATGAGGGCTCAGTCCTACTGATCTGTTAGGTGATGCTCTCATACTACACAGTACTGCGGGCAGTGCTTCAACCCATGGTACTCCTTCCTGATGCATTTTGCTTAGCCTGGTTTTGATTGTTCTGTTTGATCGTTCAACCTGTCCTGATGCTTGTGGCCTATAGGGGCAGTGAAGGTTCCACTTAATCTTCAACATTCTAGACACTTCCTTGACTACCTGTCCTGTGAAGTGGGTACCTTGATCTGAGTCAATGCAATCTGGTAATCCCCATCTGGGAATGAAATCAGTGACAAGACATTTAGCAGTGTGTGCAGCTGTAGCGCGCCCTGTTGGATAAGCTTCTACCCATCTTGAGAACTTGTCTATTACTACCAAACGTCAGTTTTTCCTTTACAAGGGGCAACGATATGTAATCAACTTGCAGGTGACGAAATGGCCCTGGTGGAGCTGGGGTATGTGCTGCTGGTGTAATGGCTGCTGGTACATCATTATTTTTCTGACATGTAACACATCTCTTGACTGTTTCAGTGGCTGTGTTTCTGAATTTTGGATTCCACCATTGATTTGAGAACCTGTGATTCATCGTTGCTGGACCACTATGACCCAAACTGTGTATTTGTTGAGCCAAATATGGCAACAGTGATTCGGGAGCAACATACTTTCCCCCTTTGGTCCAGCAGCGGATGAATCCACAGTGGCTCCTTTGTCTAACCATGTCCATGCTTCATATAGAGGAGCGTCTTTATACAGATCAACGATTGATTCAGGAGGTAGAATTATCTTCTGTGCTGTACTACCTGAACACACTTGTACAGTTGCATAGAAACAAGCCTGTTTAGCCGCTACATCAGCAAGAGCATTACCTTTAGCTTCCATAGTATTAGTTGTGAGATGTGCTTTCACTTTGATCACTGCTAATTTCTTTGGGAGTTTCATGGCAAACATTAAATCTTTCACTAATCCAGCATGCTTAATGGGGGATCCAGCAGAAGTTAGAAATTTTCTGGTTTGCCAAATGACACCAAAATCATGAATTACCCCAAAAGCATACCTGGAATCTGTGTAGATATTTGCAAACGATCCTGAAGCTAGCGTGCATGCTCTAGTTAAGGCTACTAGTTCTGCAGCTTGAGCTGAAAATGATCTGAAAGGCGACCTGAAGCAACTACTTCAGTGGTGGAAGTTACTGCATATCCTGCTCTGTTACCTTCAATAACTTGAGCTGAACCATCAACAAACAACTCCAATTCTCGTTCTCTATGGGAGTTTCTGCTATTTCACTTGTCGCTGCATATGTAAGCGTAACACAATCATGAGTCATTTCGCCTTCATCCTCTAACACAAATTCAGTCATTGCAGACATCATACATGAGGATGGGTTCGTGACTGGTGCACGCTGTATAACAATATTCGGGGCTGTGAGAGTTGCTAACTTCTCTTTTATGCTACCTTTCACAAAAATTCTTTGGTCATTGTGTTGGATTACAGGGAAAGGTAGCTACTCACAGCCCCAATAATTAGTTTTTCCTGGTCTTGTTGTGCTCTTAGAAGAGCCTGAACTATCTGTACCACAGTTTCAGTGGTCACTGGCGGAACTACTTCAGGGTTGTGTGCAGGCTGAGAAGGAGCAGAATTATGCATAGCATTTCTTTTACTATCTTGCAACTTCTTCCTACACTCTTTCTCCCAATGTCCTAATTTTTTCACAGTATTTGCATTTGCTTTCTCTTTTAGACCATCTATTGTCTTGTTTCGTTGTGTTAAACGTAGCTGCTGCTACTCTTACTTTTGCCTTGACATCAGCATCTCTTTCCCATGTAGCTAACCTGTCTAGGTTACTTCTGAGAGTTCTGTTAGACCAAGTTAGATCTAAGAATGGTAAAGCTTTTCTGTATTCGGCTACAAGGCCATCTGACCAGATACGAACCAGGGGTCCCTTGTCATTTAGCACACTTTCAGGGTCATCAACAATTCCACTGTAAATTACAGCTGACTGACAAAATCTCTCAGTATATTCACTCACTGTTTCTTCTTTCCTTTGCACACAGGTAGTAATTCTAGACCAATCTATTTTGGGTCCTAAGATATTCTTTAGGATTTTCAAAATACCTTCTCTTAAATCACCCTTACTGGCATTTCGCAGTTCAGAAGTGACAGCAGATTCAAAACTGTTGAATTCAGATTCAGTTAAAATTTGTGACATCAACTGCGTGACTTCTGTCAACGACATGTCATAAAGACGCATTTACTGATCAATATTCTTCTAAATTCAGAAAAATGTGTGCGTGCTGCCGGTAAACTTTGAGATAGTCTCTCTATATCTTTAGGACCTAAAGCTTTGGCAACAGTTTGTATTTGCACAACAGAATTGAGAGGAACACTATCAGTTTCCTCAATCCCTGAGATCTTCTCCTCGCACCACACACATTGACTGAATTTACAGGCACATCAGTTACTGATTGGAGAGCTACATCTGTTTCAAAAACGCTTGTAAATCAGGGTAAATGTTATCAGGCTGACTAACTTCCACATCAGTTTTGCTCCAGCTTTCTTGAGGTTCAATTTCTTAGTCAAAGTGGATACTCTAGCACGGAGTTCATTGTTCTGTATCTCTAGCTCTGAATTACGCTGAGACTGTTGTGTCGCTAGCGTTACACTGAATTCTCTGTGACAACAGAGAATGCCTTTCACATTGTTCTTAAATACTTGCTCCTAGTACCTTTTTACACTCATCTGACCAAGTCTTGTCTGGATGAATCTCATATTTCTGCGTTAGTTCTTGTCTAACTTTTCAGTGACTATTAGGTCCATTTGTTCCTAACAGTGTTTTGAATTCACTATCTGACCACAGAGAGTCGCTAGACCACTCTTTTCTGTGGTTGGAATCAGCTTAGCATTCCTTCTGACCATTTTGCAAGTTTCTTCTGTACCACACTAAACAAACACTTCTCTAAACAAAAAACAACAGAGGGTACACTTTGTTAAAAAAGCAACTATTGTTAACTTTCCAAATTACCAACACTTCACACTTAACTTCCCTGCCTGACACAGAGGATAACTTATTTTTAGTAATGCCAAAATCTTCCCTGCCTGAAAGAACAGAGGATATATTTTCATCTCTAAAATAAAAACTTTAGAGGATAAACTCTTCCCTGCCTGAAACAGAGGATAAACGTCCCTGCCTACAAGAACAGAGGATACTTTTATCTCTAAAATAAAAAACTTTAGAGGATAAACTCATCTCTAAAATAAAAACTTTAGAGGATAAACTCTTCCTGCCTGAAACAGAGGATAAACGTCCCTGCCTACAAGAACAGAGGATACTTTTATCTCTAAAATAAAAAACTTTAGAGGATAAACTCATCTCTAAAATAAAAACTTTAGAGGATAAACTCTTCCCTGCCTGAAACAGAGGATACACGTCCCTGCCTACAAGAACAGAGGATAAACCAAAATTATTAGCATGAAATGCTAACCTTCCCTGCCTGAAACAGAGGATAACTTTTAGTTAAACAAACCCTACAGATGTATGTTAACTCTTCTCTGATGGCACAGAGGATACACTGGTCTTAGGTTCTTTTGGATTAGAGACAGCCACTCACCTGAACCCTTGGTTCAGAGAAAAATTCAGTCTGGGAATCCTTGTTCAGCTTGAAGTTTCGCTGGATTCCAAAAGATGCAGATCTTTGTTTGAGCTTGAAGTTTTCAGGTGAGGAAGCTGGAACTCTATCCGGGTCACGGCACCATCTGTTGAAAACTCTGTTCTTCTAAAGTGTAGAAACTCAGAAGAAGACCAGGAGACTTGATTCGATCGTCAGCAGAATTTCTTTATTCTATGACATGTGTTGTTATCTGTAGTCATCGAAGATCTCATCTTAAGTCATTTTACAGGGTATCTTATAGGTATTTTTGGAGGAGGGATTCTTAGAGGTGGAGACAAACATCAAACAAAGCAAACATCTGAGGGAGGCGTTAGTTAATTACAGGAACCTTCCGTGGTCCAATAAACCTAACAAAGGTTGAATCTCTCAGTAGTCTAACTCCTTGATCTTACCATTACAAAAGGCACAGCTGTCTCGAGCTCAAATGGTCAGGAAACGCTCTCAAACATCTGTATTTCCTGACACTTTCTTTAGTCAGGAAGTGTATCTAAATTAAACATCTAAAATAAAATTTGTAATCCTTCAAGTCACACTTTCTGGATAATTTTTTTAATGTGAAATACTTAAGGGAAGGCTGGCAATTTTTTAACCCTGTTTCAAATCATGGAATTACTTCTGTTACTTACTGTTATGTAGTAATTACTTTAATGTTGTTCATTTTATAAAGATCAAGCACAAGAAAATGATATCATAGAATAGATTTGTTAGTTTTATTAGTATTGTTAATATTCTTTTATTAATTTTAATTTGACAATCTTCCCTTTCAGCCCTGTCAGTAGCCTGACAACCAGCTCGGACATGTCAGAGGATCTGGATCATCAGGAGATTCAAGTTGCTTTGCAAGCTGCAAAACTTGCTGCTCACAACAAAATTCGCTCACGTTTCCATAGCAGCAGTGACCTCATCCATCGCCTTTTTGTCTGCATCTCAGGTGTGTTTCACAATGACGTGTGAGATTTGTAGTCTGATGAAGGTTTTGCTTGGCAATCTTTTTCTACTTAATTACACAGTGTAAATGCCTGACTCTTTTATAAGATCCAGTCCTACAATTCACACCCAGATATATTGTTTAAAAATTAACATTTCATAAGTGCACTGCCATTGCACACATCCAAAATAAAAGTTTGTTTAAATTTGATCCAATGATCAGTCTATAATTTGAATGGTAGGTTTGTTTGAACAGTGAGAGACTGAATAACAACAAAAATCCAGAAAAACACATATCGAAAAAATTATTCATTTATTTGCATTTTAATGAGTGAAATGTGTATTTGATCCCTTCGCAAAACATGACTTAGTACTTGGTGGCAAAACCCTTGTTGGCAGTCACAGAGGTCAGATGTTTCTTGTAGTTGGCCACCAGGTTTGCACACATCTCAGGAGGGATTTTGTCCCACTCCTCATTGCAGATCCTCTCCAAGTCATTAAGGTTTCAAGGATGACGTTTGGCAACTCGAACCTTCTCCCTCCACAGATTTTCTAGGGATTAAGGTCTGAGACTGGCTAGGCCACTACAGGACCTTAATGTGCTTCTTCTTGAGCCACTCCTTGAGTCCTTTGTTGCCTTGGCCATGTGTTTTGGGTCATTATCATACTGGAATACCCATCCACAACCTATTTTCAATGCCCTGGCTGGCTTCAAACCCTGGCACTGATGGTAGTCCATCGCCGTATATCGTCTCTTTGACTGCAGTTGTCCTGTCCCCAGAAAAACTTCCCCAAAGCGAAATGTTTCAAACCGCATGGGGATGGTGTTCTTGGGGTCATAGGCAGCATTCCTCCTCCTAAACACGGCAAGTTAAGTTGATGCCAAAGAGCTTGATTTTGTCTCATCTGACCACAACACTTTCACCCAGTTCTCCTCTGAATCATTGAAAACTTCAGGTTTCATGAGCAGGGGACCGTGCAGGCGCTGCAGGTGTTCAGTCCCTCAACACCTGCCAGACGTTACCAATGTTTTCTTGGTGACTATGGTCCCAGCTGCCTTGAGATCATTGACAAGAGACCTCCCGTGTTGGTTCTGGGCTGATTCCTGCATGTTCTCATGATCATTGAAACTCCACGAAGGAGATCTTGCATGGAGCCCCAGTCCCTTTAAGAGAGTGCTCCTAATCTCAGCTCCTTACCTGTATAATAGACACCTGGTAGCCAGAAATCTTACTGATTGATAGGGAAACAATTTTATTTCACTCATTAAAATGCAAATCAATGTATTACTTTTTGAAATGCATTTTTCTATTATTATTTCTGTTGTTATTGTCTCTCACTGATCAAATAAACCTACCATTTAAAATTATAGACTGATCATTTATTTGTCAGTAACTTTTGACAATATCAGCGGGGGATCAAAAATGTTTTCCCCACTGTATATGTATCTTTTTTATATATACATGTATGTGTGTATGTATACATAATAATATACACACACATTATGTAAATGCAAACTTTTATTTTGGATGTGATTAATAGTTTGACAGCCCTTTTACATGACAGTAACGCCGATTATAAAAGGTGTTCGTATCAGTGTAATGTAAGTGAAGTGTAAATTTTTAATTATAACTAGCACTGTAAAACAATATTTGTTGTTGTTTTTAAATCTAAGGTGTGGCTGATCAGTTGCAAACAAACTATCAGTGACCTCTTTAGAAGCATCTTAAAGACTCTGTGAGGTCATGGCTACAAAACACCAAAGACAATGAAAAGCCCAAGAAAGGTTTGTAGTTTACACTTCAAAACAAAATAGTATAACAATGTTTTATCAAAACTGTGTCAGACATCATTTGTTTAATGTGCTGTTTGATATGCACCTCAGGTCCATGTCTGGGCAGTGCTATACTGGAACTGTGCTCTCTGTCAAGAGACCATCTCTTCATCAGAGCTTGCTGCCAAAGCCGAGAGGGTCAGTTTGAAGGTTTAGTTCAGTACACCACCTATATGCTCACAATGAAATTACATAGTCTCTGACTTGGCATATTTCTGAACGTATTTTGTGACTATTACACGCTGTGTGAATAGGTTACCCATCTTTTAGAATTCTAACCTGAGGTTGTACCATATGGGATAGTATTCTATGCAAATTTCAGATTCTCACCAGAAGTAGTTGGTCATCCGATTACGTTTCACCTACTGTTTTATGAAGCTGTGAATTCGGACATACTGATTGTCACTTGATCTCTATATACTAGCCACAAGTATATGAATGGGTTTGACTATTGCAGTCATTTCTTTGAGGACAAATCCTAATGAGAATTGTAGGCTTTCAAACAAGAGCATCAGCAAATTCAAAGTCAATAGAAATGTTAATAAATATAATATGAGGGTTTTAGTTAGGTGCCGCTTTAAGAAGGCTTCCTTCTATGTTGCCAGTAGACAGCAAAGCATGGTACTAGGTTTCAAAGAGTAATGCTATAAGAAAATAAATGGACCGTGCTTACAACACCTGCCAGACGTTTCTTCAACCCTGTCATCTATTCTTTTAAACATCAGACCCTCCCGAATGGGTACCAGATGAGGCCTGTAATTCCTGCATTGCATGTAAAGCACCATTTACAGTCATCAGAAGGAAACATCACTGCAGGAGCTGTGGAAAGGTACAGCATCAGTTTCAAGCCCTTTTCATAATAATTAAAAATAAATCATTAATTGTCTCCATAGAGAAACCAATTTTAACTTTCAAGACAGAGATATATGTATTTTAAAATAATCTATCTGTCTGTCTCTATATATATGTAAACTTTTTTTAGTAATTCTTTGTTTTAATACTACTTATTTTGCCAATTTTTATGTTTAGATTTAATTTATCTAAACACTCACTTAAAATAAATGTAAAAAAATGTATACATAACTTGACTGCTCAAATTTCAATTTTTTTTTGCTTCAAATCAAAGTCTGTGATATTGTGATTTATTTGAGCCAGTTGATTTGGTTCATGGTTTATAATTTTGTTACTCCTATATGGTGAAAATAAATGGGAAAATACTTTCAGGAAATAATGGGTGCAAAAAGTACTACAAAATACTGATAAATATCAAAAATCAGCTCTTTATAAAAAAACCAAATTTTACTTGAGGTTTTCATCAGGTTTTGACATCAAAATATAAACAGACACACACAAGACATGCTTAAAAGTGTTTGCATTAAACACACAGAATCTAAACAATGGAGCAAACTGTGCTGTCAGCCAATCAGCCTGAGTTGAATGACCAGCTACAGGTTATTAAGATTAACCTAGGTAAAATAAACACTAACTTTTCACTCCCTATAGCATTCATCTGAAAGAACATTGTTTCAAACAAAAATAGTTTTACATTTATTTACAAAAAGGAACAACAACAAAATACAACAAAGAATAAATAAATATAGACACCAATCAAGTATGGTGAACACACCACTAATCTAGAGAGTCATAGAATTAAAACCTGTAACTACCTGAAAACTACAAACACTTTACTTGTCACTTCCACTATCCTTTCTATCTGATCTGAATTAACTAAACAAACATACAAATCAGCAACATGCAACAAAAGAAAAAGCAAAACAACAAACACAACCGGTAGTTTCTATAGCAGAGGTCTCCTCAATCACCACCAGTGTGCAGCATCCACTGGATGATGACTGCCTGGGACAACGGCGCCACACCAGCTACAGGTGGAGAGGAGAGAGACATAGAGCCAATCAAGTGTATGCTCCCCCACACACCAGCTACAGGTGGAGAGAAGAGAGAGTCATAGAGACAATCAAGTGTATGCACTCCACCACACACCAGATACAGGTGGAGAGGAGAGAGAGTCATAGAGACCAATAGAGTGTATGCGCTCACCACACACCAGCTACAGGTGGAGAGGAGAGAGAGATAGAGCCAATCAAGTGGAAGGGGATTATTAGGAGGCCATGATTGACAAAGGCCAGTGGTGGGAATTTGGCCATGACACAAAGAATAAATACAATTTAAATAAACATAGACAACTTAATGACTGGGGAGCTAAATCTACCACTTCCTCAGAATTAAAACCTTCCTAACTACAACAACAAACACAATCTTCCAGGTCACTTACCTATCCTTCCGGTTAGTTAATTAAACAAACAACACTCAGCAACCTGTAACAAAATAAAAATAAAACCCAAACAACAAGAAGTTTCCTACAGCAGGCCACCATGAAATGCCATCAGCAGCTCTTAAATAGACGGATGTTTCAGGTATTAAAGTAATCTGTCTACACCCCCAATCCAATTAGTGAAAACCAGAGCAGGGGCTCCTAACATGATTCCAATGCTAATGAGATGATGTTTTATTGCAGATCTTCTGTTCCCGCTGCTCATCACTCTCCGCCTCGTTGCCTAGATACGGTCAGATGAAACCGGTGAGAGTTTGCACTCACTGCTACATGTTCCATGTAACGCCTTTCTACAGCGACAGGACTGGTATCTGACCACAGCGCTCTCACACACACACACACACAAGCACACTACCATGAGTTTGAGACTTCAGCGAGAACACACACATGAACCATTTTCATCATCATCCAAAAAAATGTACATAATGCAATCATGAAGTGAAAGAAACAGCCTTGACCAGGGAACAAAGCGAGAAGGACTGAAATGGACGGTTGGGAATGACTCAAGCACATAAAGGAAGTACCCCATCGCTATGGGAGCCAAAGTATTTATTTAGGGCTTTGCTTTCGAATAACGAGCTTAATTACAAATTTGCTTTAATCGAGCATGGAACAAGCAGGCTATTCTTTAAAATGGAAAAATATAGCTTTTTAACAGGATTTTGTGTGGCTTTATTAGCGCCGAGTTTCTATGGGCTCAGATTTCCAGAGTGAATGTAAACTGTGAGCACATTATTAATATGAAAATTACACAACTGTGACATCATATATGAAGCCAATAATACTAACACTAACTGCACCATCAGTGACACCTTTGTGGCACAATATCGCACAGATGTTTTGTTCCAAATGTTTATAATGCTGCTTTCTGTGAAACAGAAGTGATATTTGGGGATTAGATGAATGGCCAAAAATATGTGTGTGTGTGTGTATATATATATAAATATATGCTGAGATGTTTGAAATGGATTTAATGTATTCCTCATGCAAATGAATGTGCAGCATTTGGATGTTCTTTTCTTTCTTTTCGCCTGTAACATACTGAACTGTAAAGTAATTGCCTTTTACAGCAGTTTCGGAGCCTTCTGATTCCCCTCTGGTACAAAGAGTCCCTACCTCATCCCTCTTTACCCCTCTCACATGATTCCGTTCCGTTACAGTATGCCTACACTACCGTCTCAGTCAGTCCTGACTGTCTACTACACCAAGAGGCAGATGCCTTTCTCTCTTTTACACACTTTTGTTTTTTCATATGTATAGTTACCAACCACTACATCCTGTCTGTAAATGTAGAAAGTTTATCGATATTTGAATCTGACATCTGGGTCATATTTTGCTGCAAAATAAGGAATTCAAAAACAAATTTTAGGATCATTATAGAATATTATTTTTGCATTAATATTATAACAAATAAGCTCTCCCTCATACATAAATCTTCATATTTTATTTTCATTTATGAAGTATTTTTATTTCACAATATACTTTTGCCGAATTTAATTTATGCTATTTATTTTTATTTCCTATTGAATTTGTGGTAAAATATGACTTCCTTTTGACATTTACCAATATAAGAATGAAAGATGATGTTCCGTTGGTTTCAGATGTCAATATAATTCAGAACAAAAGCATTAGTCGACTGCAAAACATCTTCTGTAACATCGTCACCTTCCAGAAATCAAACAGGCAAGATTAATAATTGCTATTGATTTAAGCAAGAGTCATATAAATGCATGCACGTGTTATTGTGCAGCAAAACTGTTTTGACCAAAACACTTGATCTGAAATGGAACGGTATTACAAACACTACTGGCTGGCATAAAATGCACTTTGTATAGCAAAGCATTTGCAATGAGCTACAGCTGGCAAGCAATGACACATTTGATGATCTCTCGTGTGTAATGATCTCAAGTCATTTTACAGGAACATTAAACTTGAACCTTGCACCTGATATCAGATGTAAACTTGTTTCTGAGATCTTACACAAGTGTTATCAAACATTCTCTGTAGATACTGTTTTCCAACACTAAAAATCTGATTGATTGACACTAAAATAGTAATTTATCATGTCTTATTTATTTTTCCTTATTAATCAGTTCAGAACACATTCCTTTTTGCCAAAGTTGTTATTGTAACTCCTCGGCGCCACATATAACAGGTTTCTAGTAAGGTAAAGGACTAACATGTTTGCATGCATCTCGTGATGATACATTGATTGGTTTGAGTGTGACCGGTTCTAGCAATATTTAACAATATAACACACTTGAGGCAGTTTGATTCTGCTGGTTGATGGTTAATACTTTACCTCTTTCTGTCTCATTACATTTGACCAAGTGTTAAATCTCATCATTCCTGTTTTCAAATCTTCATTGCTCTCATGATACTGCTGCATTTACAGGACATTCACAACAACATCTTCAGCTTTAAAACATACTGTAATTCTGCAAAGCAAACGGAGATATTGTGTTCCAAGATATTTGCATTATACATATTCAAAGGTTTATGTTGATGAATGGCAGGGTACAGCTGTATTTTGTTCACTTTGGTGTAATTTGCTGTTGCTTTTTTCCAATATTAAAGGGGTCATATAATGCTACATGCACTTTTACAAGTTGTTTGAACATAAATGTGTGTTGGCAATGTGTGTACACAACCACCCTATAATGATAAAAATCCACCCAGTGTTTTGTTTTTTTATCTACTAGAATCTTTACTCAAATCGAGCCGTCTGTCCGTGTGACGGAGGCCCCTCCCACGATAGTTTGATTGACAGAGGCCCCTCCCACGATAGTTTGATTGACAGTAGCGTTTCAGCACAGACTGCACTGGTGTCTTACCTCAGACCCGCCCTGAGTGAGCTGTCATTAGTTTCACCGCCGGAGCAGATGTAGACAAGAATGATTCCTAAGCGATTGAGGGATTTTGTTATTGGATGCAATAATGAACATAGCAGTCGTCATTTACTCTCGTCATCTGAGCCGCTGAAGAGGATTACGTTTAGTTTTGAAGGAAATGCGCCCTCGATCTACATAAATGCGTCTATGTTCACGCGAATCATTCGTGATCCAGTTTCATCTACAGAAGAATTGAGTACAAGGTTTTTTAAATGAATCTTTGAAAATCGCCTCTTTCTTAATAAAAACGTTTCACATTGAATGCGGCTAAAGTCCTTCAGAGAGCAGCTTGGAAGAGAGGGCGGGTCAGCAGAGCTCATTCTCATTTAAAGGAGAATGACGCTTGCTCTGAAAAGACTACACTTCACTTTTACACTACCAATGAAACATTTTAACCAAACGATGTTACAGACTTTTCATTAAGACTCTAAAGAATTAATATCAACTTGTGGAAAATGGGCATTATATGACCCCTTTAAGATAATCTCTAGATTTACCACTTTTACCACAGTTGGTTGTTATAATAAGATTGAAAAGTACGTCTTGATTGCTTTGCCTTTGCTCACCTGTAGTCAGCTGACCTGATTCTAGTGTCATCAGTTTTGGAATAGAGGTCTACACCTGAGACACTACACCACTAAAAATACTGAAGATATAGCTTTAGGATTACTGCTGGGTAGATATTATAGGTGCATCTCAATAAATTAGAAAAAGTTCATTTATTTCAGTAATTCAACTCAAATTGTGAAACTCTTGTATTAAATAAATTCAATGCACACAGACTGAAGTAGTTTAAATCTTTGGTTCTTTTAATTGTGATGATTTTGGCTCACATTTAACAAAAAACCACCAATTCACTATCTCAACTAATTAGAATATGGTGACATGCCAATCAGCTAATCAACTCAAAACACCTGCAAAGGATTCATGGGCCTTCAAAATGGTCTCTCAGTTTGGTTCACTAGGCTACACAATCATGGGAAAGACTGCTGATCTGACAGTTGTCCAGAAGACAATCATTGACACCCTTTACAAGGAAGGTAAGCCACAAACATTCAATGACAAAGAAGCTGGCTGTTCACAGAGTGCTGTATCCAAGCATCCAAGCATGCCGAATTGAGGAAGTAATTAAAGCAAAAGGAGCCCCTACCAAGTACTGAATACATATACAGTAAATTAACATACTTTCCAGAAGGCCAACAATTCACTAAAAATATTTTTTTTTTCTATTGGTCTTATGAAGTTTTCTAATTTGTTGAGATAGTGAATTGGTGGGTTTTTGTTAAATGTGAGCCAAAATCATCACAATTAAAAGAACCAAAGACTTAAACTACTTCAGTCTGTGTGCATTGAATTTATTTACACAATTTAAGTTGAATTACTGAAGTAAATTAACTTTTCCATGACATTCTAATTTATTGAGATGCACCTGTATACAGTGTTGCATACAGATTTTCATTGTTATTTAGTGGTACGATCAAGTAGAAATTTGCCGAACGGATAAATTCTGTCATTTTTTGGGTTTTGATATCATGATTGTTCCTCGGGAATGATTGATTGTACATCGGCATGATACTGAGGGATTGGTTGTATTTTGGTTTGAAGTGGACTGGGAATCAACCAAATGTCCAACACTTCCTCGGACGGCAGACTCAACTTCCAGCCTGTTGTATTGATAAGCTCAGCGTCTGATTTGTGCCCTCTTCCAATTCTCAAGCTTTTTTTTTTATTAATTGAAAATAAGATGAGTCCTTAAAATTGTACAGATGTTTTATTTTACAGAGAACAAAAATGATGAAATTATATGTGTACAAATTAACGTTTTCTGTATAAAGAAAATCACAATGAGAGAATTTAATCTATTTATTCAAAGCTTGTTCTTATTTTGTAATGGTCGGTTCAGAATAAGATGTAAAGAATAACTTTTCGAAGTCTAAGTATTTATATCATGCAATGAAAGTAATAAATTAAGTTTTCTTTACATAACTGGAGCTCTCTGCTATTTATTTTTAATTTTTTTAAATGTATATCTTTGGGAGGAAACACTGACATCTAATAATGCCTTTAAAAAAAATAAAATGCATAAATAAAGCATGTACATAAACCAAAATAGGAAATAAAACAGTTGTCAAATAAGCATGTGTCCTGTTCTGTGTCCTAAGCTCCTCAAACACTGCTGGCTCATATTTAGAGCAGTCAATGAAATTTGAGAAAGAAATCAATCAAATCTGTATGTGTGGGAAAATATTCAGATGTAATCCCCTTTCACAAGATGTTCACAAGTCTTTGTCGCTGGAGTCTGAGTCAAGTCTGAAGTCTTTGTCGCTGGAGTCTGAGTCAAGTCTTGAGTCATTTAATGGCTCGCTAAAAAATCCCATTCAGAATCCTCATGCATTGAAATCTTATCCTATTTATGAAGCTGTTTTATAGGCTATAGATAAAATCATACTCGTTACCATATCTCAGGGAACCGAGGTTACAATAGTAACCGAGAACTGCGTCGAGATATCGATGTAATTATGGGAAAACCCCTTTTTTCCTCTTCAACTGAAGCCTTTTTCAATCACGCAGTTATAACTGCACGTGATTGGTTTGTGTAAGGTGAAAGAAACAAACCAATCCATGGCGGTGGCGAGCGAGCCAATGGCTATGCAGCCCGCCAAAATGGGAGGGCGTGTGGCTATATTATCTATCTATATATTATATCGAAAAAGTTTTTCCCCATACTTGCGTTGATATCTCGGCGCAGTTCGAGTGAAATATCGAAAGGGATCTATGATCTAAAAAAAAAGAGGTGTTAAGATGTAAGGTTAATATACATCCACAGTGTAAAAAATATCAGGCTATTTCAACTAATTATTATTTAGTAACTACTTCCACAGAAATTTTACGTTCAGTCAATTTCTGACTTCAAAGTCTTATCTGAATTGTTATTTTGTAGTTGGCTCAACCTTTAGTGAACTAGTTTTATAGTCCATTCAACAAAAAAAATTTAATTGCTCAAAGTTTAGAAAACTACAGCAAGTTATGTCAAATAAATGTAACCGTTTATCCCATGTTTTTTATATGTTACCTCAACTAAGATGTATTATTTGGGCATCATAAGAAATTGCTGGGGAACTACATAAACATATATTTTTATAGTTTATAACTATCCGTCCCCTAAATCGCAATTCTGAGTAGGATTATTTCTTCCGCATCTCACCCAACGCCGTTATGTTACCTCTGTGAGTCTCTGCATCTCTCAATAGTGTTTGGCAGCAATGCCTCTAGTTATAGTTAAACTTTAAGTTAATTTTCTTCACGAACAGCGTCGTTGTTGTTACCTCGCTTGTGAGAAGTTATGTCGTTTTTACGTTGTTAAACTGTTACTGATAAAATCGTCAGAGTAGTGCTAACAACATTAGCGTTTAAAGGATTAGTTCACTTTCAAATTAAAATGTCCTTATAATTTACTCACCCCCATGTCATCCAAGATGTTTATGTATTTGTTTCTTCAGTCAAAAAGAAAGGTTTTTGATGAAAACATTCCAGGATTTTTCTCCATATACTGAACTTCAATGGACTCCAAACGGTTGAAGGTCAAAATTACAGTTTGTGTAGCTTCAAAGGGCTGTAAATGATACCAGACGATGAATAGAGGTCTTATCTAGTGAAACGATCGGTCAAAAAAACAATGTATATGCTTTATAAACACAAATACTCGCCTGTTCTGCGATGCGCGTCCCAGACTTTACGTAATGAGGTTGAAAAGATCACACTTGATGTAGGCTCCATCTCATCTTCTCCTCCAAGTTCAAAATCGTCCGACATCGTTGTTTTACCTTTAAACTCGTTGAGTTGTTTTGTTTGTAAATGGTGTTTGACTTCGTATTTGCACGTTGCTGGAAATAGCGGATGATGGGCACAGAACGGTAACAAAACTCAGAGACATTTAGTCACACACAGGTGTATTGCTAACATTACTCTAATCATCAAGCTCCTCCATCTCTACATCAATCCTTCATGGGTTCACCTCACTTCCTGCAAATCTCGGATCACACCTCTGTCCTCCTGGATCCATCAGCAGATCCCAGCCATCCTTCTTTAGTTTTCTGTTACAGGCCAATGTATAAGGTGCGTACCACCACCTACTACATTGGAGTGTGTAAAATAATTACTTTATTGTGATCTTAAATTCTTCTAATTAAACCAATTTTCTTGAAAAAATTGCATTATTGGGTAACACTTTATTATAACTTTTATTAATAAATCATTAACAAACATTATCTAATGCTTAACAGATCATTAGTTCATATATATTGTTATGACCTTGAGAGATTCTAGGTTAATAAATTGTCTTTGTATATATTTGATCTCTCTGCTCTGGTGTGTGTAGACATGTTTGTGTTCCAGGTGGGTGTGGCTTCTGTTAACCAGCTGGAGGTGGTGATTGGTCCCTCAATGCACACTTCCCAGATATAAGGACCTCCCCAAACACTGGCCTGAGGCCTTTGAGCCTCGTTGACTTCCTGCCATCGTGTTTGCTAGAATTCTGATTGCCTGTGTTGGATTATCGTGAGAGGTGAGAAATATTCTGAGTATAGTAAATCTGTTGAGTGTTTGTTATTCTGAGATCAAATTGTATATCTCTCGTTTATCTGAACATTGCCTGTTTTGACTACGACTTGGATTCTGATTCTACTTTGTGTATGCCCGAAACCTTGTAAATATTATTGTTTACACTTGTTTGCCAAATTAAGGGATGTAGGGGCTAGACGCCATTTTATTTTATGTATCGTTTTCACTTTGTTTATGGTTGAGGGAGGTAGGGAAGTTGGTCTGTAATTTGTTTTCTTTATTTTCGTTTGAGCTTATTTAGTTATCAAAAGAAGTTTGTTTTGTTTATTGTTTTGGCCTCGTCTGCCCCTGAAGAGATTCCCATATTAAGAAAATAAAATACTTTATTTGGTATCTCTCTGGTGTGTAACTCCGTTTCCTTTCTCTGTTACGGCTAACCCCTAGAGGTCGTAACAGAAATTGGGGGCTCGTCCGGGATTTGAACCCGGGACCTCTCGCACCCAAAGCGAGAATCATACCCCTAGACCAGCGCTCATTCCAAGTTGGTGATAAAGTTCTTGTTTTGCTTCCTGTACCTAGTTCTGCGCTTCAAGCTAAATTCACTGGTCCTTATGAGATTAAGGAAAAATTGAGTGACACTGATTATATTGTTTACACCCCCGATCGTAGGCGAAAATCCCGTGTCTGTCATATTAATATGTTAAAAGCATACGTGGCACTCTGACTCTGAGGTTAAGACCCATGTCCTTACTGTTACTCCAGTAGGTGTACCACTCTCGAATATCGAGATTGATGGTTTGAAGATGAATAGTGCTGCATTTACTTCTGCTCGTTTGTCCAATTCAGAAACTCTGTCAAACCTTTCAGAAAAGTTGTCTCACTTATCCATGTCTGCCCAGGCTGATATCAAAGATGTGATTAAGAGATATCCATCTTTGTTCAGTGACTTCCCCACCACTACACAAGTGCTAACACATGACATTGATGTTGATTTACATGCTCCCATCAAGCAAAGGGCTTATCGTGTAAATCCACTCAAGAGAGAATTGATGAGGCAAGAAACCCAGTATCTACTTGAACATAACTTAGCAGTCCCTAGTTCTAGCCCATGGTGTTCCCCATGTCTTTTAGTCCCTAAGCCAGATGGTGCTTCAAGGTTCTGTACCGATTACCGAAAAGTTAATGCATTTACCAAAGCTGATTCCTTTCCAATAGCGTATGGAAGATTGTGTGAACCGTGTGGAAATGCTAAATTTGTGACAAAACTCGACCTGCTAAAAGGATATTGGCAGGTGCCGCCACTGAGCGTGCATCTGAAATTTCTGCCTTTGCCACCCCTGATGTGTTCCTACAATATCGGGTCATGCCTTTTTGGTCTTCGAATCACGGGAGCTACATTTCAGCGTTTAATGTCTATCGTGTTATCTAATGTGTCTAACTGTGAAGCTTATTTAGATGATGTTGTCTGCTATGCTGACACGTGGCGAGATCATCTTCAAACTATAGATGAAGTCTTCAGACGTCTTTCTGATGCTAATCTTACCTTGAATCTAGCAAAGTGTGAATTTGGTTGTGCTACCGTCACATATCTTGGTAAAGAAGTCGGCAGTGGTCAAGTTCGTCCTCTGAATTCAAAGATCCAGGCTATCCTTGATTTTCCAGTCCCTAAGACTAGGAGAGAGCTTCGGCGATTTCTTGGTATGACTGGTTATTATCGCTGCTTTTGTAAGAATTTTTCCATTGTTGCTAGCCCTCTAACGGGGTTACTCTGTAAAGCTGTTTCCTTTAAGTGGACTCCTGAATGTCAGTCTGCTTTTGAAGCTCTGAAAACTCTGCTCTGTAGTGCCCCGTACTTGTTGCCCCTCAGTTTGGAAAACCGTTTCTGTTAGAAGTTGATGCCAGTGGTACAGGTAAATGGTGCTGTTTTATTGCAGACCGGAGAAGATGGTTTGAATCATCCGATCAGCTTCTTTTCGAAAAAGTTCCTCAAACATCAAATGAGCTATAGCACTATAGAAAAAGAAGCCCTTGCATTAATCCTCACCTTGCAACACTTTGAGGTGTATATTGGTTCGACTGTACAGCCTGTTACTATTTTCACTGATCATAACCCTCTTACCTTTCTTCAACAAATGTCAAATGCCAATCATCGTTTAATGCGATGGTCTCTAATCTGTCAAGGTTACAACTTGAAAATATGTCACAAGAAAGGTATCGAAAATGTTATTGCCGACTCACTGTCCCGTGTCAACCAGTAAAACATTGTATGTTTTATTTTATGGGTGAGGGTGTTATGACCTTGAGAGATTCTAGGTTAATAAATTGTCTTTGTATATATTTGATCTCTCTGCTCTGGTGTGTGTAGACATGTTTGTGTTCCAGGTGGGTGTGGCTTCTGTTAACCAGCTGGAGGTGGTGATTGGTCCCTCAATGCACACTTCCCAGATATAGACCTCCCAAACACTGGCCTGAGGCCTTTGAGCCTCGTTGACTTCCTGCCATCGTGTTTGCTAGAATTCTGATTGCCTGTGTTGGATTATCGTACCAGAGAGTGAGAAATATTCTGAGTATAGTAAATCTGTTGAGTGTTTGTTATTCTGAGATCAAATTGTATATCTCTCGTTTATCTGAACATTGCCTGTTTTGACTACGACTTGGATTCTGATTCTACTTTGTGTATGCCGAAACCTTGTAAATATTATTGTTTACACTTGTTTGCCAAATTAAGGGATGTAGGGGCTAGCCATTTTTATTTTATGTATCGTTTTCACTTTGTTTATGGTTGAGGAGGTAGGGAAGTTGGTCTGTAATTTGTTTTCTTTATTTTCGTTTGAGCTTATTTAGTTATCAAAAGAAGTTTGTTTTGTTTATTGTTTTGGCCTCGTCTGCCCTGAAGAGATTCCCATATTAAGAAAATAAAATACTTTATTTGGTATCTCTCTGGTGTAACTCCGTTTCCTTTCTCTGTTATGCTAACCCCTAGAGGTCGTAACAATATTCACATATAGAAACATAAAATATGCTTGTTAATGTTTACTAATAAATATATTACAATTGAAATGTTATGTAAATTAAAATGCTTACAAATATCATTAAACTTAATTCATATGATCATGCACATCTTGAAAATCTACAAATGATTCGAACAGATGTTATGATTAAACGCTTTTTGTTAATGCACAACACCTTTGCTACTGTTGAGGTGTGATACGGGTAAAGTTGAGAACAGGTTTGGTGGCATGGGTAGGTTTAAGGGTTGGGTAAGGGGTCAACAAGTGTACAGGGGTCAATTTGATTACTAAAAGGGTGCACAATTTATAATGTATTGTTTTGATAAATGATAAATGAAGTATTTTCTTGACAATTAGTTTTTCCCTCCAGCTGATGCATGACTCAAGAAATATTCTGTCTAATGATACACAATATATAAAGGTGTGCATAAAAGGTGGTGATAAAAACATGTTTTGCACCCAAATTACAATGTGATATGTCTTCACCAAGCATTTAGCTCAACTTAACTAATCACTGACTCTTGACAGAAACGTTGTTAAAGTAGCTAAAAGTCCAGTGCCAATAAATACAAAAATGTTTATAAACATTTACAAATGATGATTAGTCTCCACTTTAGATTTGAGTAATTCAAAAACATGAACAAATGTTTAATAAATGATTTGTAAAGAAGTGAAACTAAGGTGAATTCCGGTCATTTGGGACACTTTTTGCTATCAAAATGACTCATTAAGGTACTAATGAGTAGTACATTTTATGAACACTTACAATTGAGGAATAGTTTCCACTTTAGATTGGTTACTGCAAAAACCTTAACAAATAATTAATAAGTTAAGACGTGCAAATAGTAGGTCTACACAACAAACAAAGACCAAATATATGATGCGCAAGGGAGTAGTCTAGCTCCATCCTTTAGGAACAGTACTATTGTGCAAGGTACCCTTACGAAAGGGTCCCAAAAAGTGGTAGGGTATGGTTTGCTATTTTGTTACCATTCACAACTTCTGTGAAACCGTTAATTGCACACTGTACCGTATCGCTCAGTGGAAACAGCCGTTACTGAGTTTTAAGAGTTTTTAATCAGTATTGCAAACCGGTTCACTGAAACAAACTGTCTGAAAGGCAGATGTCTAGTCACTAGTACGTACATGTGAGTTCAATGTTCACTTTCAGATGTTATGTAATAGCATAATTAGGTACAATGTTACAGTAATTGCATCAATTAGGTTTTAAGCTGATATTTTCAGCAGATTATCATAAAGTGTCTATACACAAACACATTAGTGTTTTATTGTTGAAACGATTACAAGCGATTACATTTCTCTTTACTTTAATGCCCATTTCTGGCTGAACTGCATTTGACCAGCATTATGCAAAGATCATGACATTCGACAGAAAAACGAATCATTATTGTGGACAGAAGCAGACTTAACAATAGAGCCCCAACAGTGAGGAACAAATGTGGAACATGGTTTTAAGGTTCAAGCACCTAATACATTTTTTTTTTACAGTTAGGATTTAAACACAAAATATATTTTAAAGAATGTTGGTAACCAAATAGTTGCTGATAGCCATTGACTTCAGTATGGAAAAAGTACCATGGAAGTCAATGGAAAGAAAGAAATGAAAGAAATTCCCAACTTGAGGGTGAGAAATTGATGACAACATCAGTCCCTTTAAAGGGGTCATTGGATGCTAAATGCACTTTACAAGTTGTTTGAAGTGTGTGTACACATCCATCCTATAATGATACAAATCCACCCAGTGTTTGTTTTTATCCCCTTTCTCAAATTGGGTTGTTCTGAGATTCCTGTCAGAATGACGTCGTTCTGTACGGGCTGGTCCCACGATAGTTGATTAAAACATTAAGAATGAAACACTATGGTTGTGTGGTAATTTAATTGCCGTTTGAATCCACATCTCTTGAGTTCACGAGAATAAATTGATTCAAAATTCAGTGTTTAAACCCATTTTGAGCACTACTGAACACGGTAAGGTAAAATTGTACTTCTGTGTAATTTGCATAGATTTTTGTCTATGAAATGCTGGAAAGAATTTAAAACAACAATACTTCAACTGCTTCACCTCAGTGACTGGGAGCAGAAAGAAGAAAAGCAAAATACTTTTAGAAGGGGGATAGAGGGGGTGCTATAGTAATTTATATAAAATTTACCATAGTAAACATAGTGAAAAAAATTATATAGTAATTACTATAGTATTTTTTAATCATACTATAGTAAATTATGGGGAGGGGAATTTTGTAAAATTCTCTGGTAAATATTAGTGTTTTTGAACCATACTATAAATTGTACTAACTTATGAATGGTAACTTGCTGTGGTAATCCTACTGAAGTAATATTGACAAATGACTTTAGCTATTACTGTAGTAAATTTTCTAACACTCCAGTATAGGATACTACAACATATACTAATACAACACATACAAATTCCTTAAAAACTTCTTAAGAAGTCATTTGTTTTGTTTTTTTTCTTGGCTGCATTGTTTAATTTTTGCCCGACATTGCTGTCAAGCAGAAATGTGAGTTTGGCCTTGGCACCCCCACACGTGTTAATTTGTTACTGGTAAATGCACTTTTTTGTGTCTTAATTACAATTGTTATTGACACTTACTTGTTATATCCTAGGTCTTGGGATGCACGGCTTAACTGGAGTGTCTTTTGATGACTGAACCCCAGTCACCGAATGTTTTCAGGCCCATGTCTCTATTGATGCAGACAAGCAACAGGAGTTGACTTGACTGGAGTAGGGTCTAGCAGAGGCAGTCCTGACTGCAGTAGACTCTCCAGCCTCTGCACGGTTCCTGGTAGCACTATCTGAAAGAAAGGCAAAGATTACTGACAAATACACAAGTCCAGTCCAGTCTGAACTTGGTCGTCTTAACACGGATACAAACAGATGTGGACAAATTTGTTGGTACTCTTACAGTGCTTAAAAAATGCTTAATTCCTCCTAAAGAGTGATGAAATTAAACACCAATGTCTCATGTGCATACTGTATGCCAACAGCATAATAACCCAAACATGCAGTCTGAGGAAGGCAACCCTTGTGTGTTGGAGGTTGCTATGGGGTGCAAAGATTTTTATATACGTATTTTTTAAAGCATACCTTTAATCTTGAACTACATCCATGCTAATGAAGTGATGCTGCTTATTTTTCATCATTGGGCTTGAGTGTTTCCTTAAAAAAAAAGAATAATAGGATAAAACACGTAAATACGACTGATTTGAGGGATGCGGTAGAAAGAATAAATGCACCATTAACATTTAAAAGCTACACTTTTTTCTTCCTTCAGTGCAAAAGCTGACAAAATATTATTTAACTTTTTATAAAATATTGTATTACTTATAATTAAAGTGAGAAAAAATATTTCTACTAACTGTAATTACTCTTATCTAAACATCTAAAGAGTCATTCTTATCTACATCTGCACCAGCGGTGAAACCACTGATGACAGCTCACTCAGGTCAGGTCTGAGGTAAGACACCAGTGCAGTCTGTGCTGAAACGCTACTGTCAATCAAACTATCGTGGGAGGGGCCTCTGTCAATCAAACTATCGTGGGAGGGGCCTCCGTCACACGGACAGACGGCTGGATTTGAAAAACGAGTAAAGATTTTAGTAGATAAAAAAAAAAAACACTGGGTGGATTTTTATCATTATAGGGTGGTTGTGTAAACACAGTACCAACACACATTTATGTTCAAACTACTTGTAAAAGTGCATGACCCCTTTAAACTTTGTTTGCTGAAGGCCGCGGCCACGCGACTGGCGCAAAGCTCGCCGTGAGATGTCACATATGTCATGTGCATCTGTAGCACAATACTGTGTTCAGCAACAACTTGATCAAACTCACCCAACTGTGATTTTCTAATGATCCTGAAGACATTGATTATCATGCTCAGGTGTGTTTGATTAAGGTTAGAACTAAACTCTGCAGGAAAGTGAATCTCGTGTAACAGATTTGAGGATCCCTGGCCAAATGAAACAACAGATTCTAGAAAGGTCTCTTTTGAGCCATTTCAGTTCAGTGGACTGGCTAAAGAATGGCTAGTCAATGTTAGTATTCTCCTAGTTGCATTAGGGCTGCCTACACCAAACCTACATTTATTTATTTAGTCATTTAGCAGACGCTAAATGGGCCCAAAGGTACAACAGTTGCTCTGGGCCCGAACGGGCTAGCCCACACTGGGCCTTCATTGGATTAATGTGGCCAGTCCCATAGTGTGGGCTGCTCACAAGAGAGCCTGCGGTGAGCCCAAAGCTGTGGGCTCAAGCCTGCACTGAGCCTGGCCCTAGCGCAGTGTAGCCAGCATGGGCCCGCCGGAGCATGTTTGCAGGGAAACCCTCATGTTGACAGTTCCAAACCTGTAAGACAGATTAATCTTCGGAACACAAACTTTGACATTTTTTATTAAATCCGAGGGCTTTCTGATCCGCCATAGACAGCAAGGGTTTTACCACGTTCAAGACCTAGATAGGTACCAAGAACATCGACAAAATAGTCTGTGACATCAGTGGTTCAACCATAATTTTATGAAGCTACGAAAATACTTTTTTGCACAAAAAACTAAAAATAATGACTTTGTTCAACAGCTTTTCTCCACCGAGTTACCGTCTTCAGCCATCATAGAGTGCTACAACACATGTGCACGTGTTTCCTCTTCATGTAAACCATTGGTCTCAAACTCAATTCCTGGGGGCCACAGCTCTGCACAGTTTAGCTCCAACCTAATCAAACACACCTGATCCGGCTAATCAGTAATCAAGGTCATAAGGATTACTAGAAACTTCCAAGCAGGTATGATCTAGAACTGGTTGGAGCTAAACTGCAGAGCTGTGGCCTCCAGGAATTGAGTTTGAGACCAATGAGTAAACAATGCATGCGGCGTGGTGCTGCTGACTTAGTACACGCATGTGCTGTGCTTTAGTTTTAGGAGCAGGCGCGTGCATGGTACTTTTGATAATGGCGGAATCAAAGTAATTAATGACAGAATTTTCATTTGTGGGTTAACCATCCCTTTAAGTACTGTTAAAATCAGACACTTAAGTCCTTTATTCAAGTTGTTTTGGAATTGGTGACTTGTAACTTGTAGTGGAATCATTTTCTCTGTAAGGTATCTGTATTTTTACTCAAGTACGGTTTTCATGAACTCTTTTACCTCTGGAGTTTTGGGGAAAGCTTTTCTTTTGTGCCACGATTTAAAGGATGTAATCCAACATAATATTTGTTTACTAGCGGCCTCGATTCATGTCAAAGGTTGGTTTGTGGAGTATTAGCTGAGAAAACCGAAGAGAAAGTGCCTTATCATGGCTTGATAGGAGGTCCAAGTCTGGCTCAGCGGTATAAATAGGACTGGGTTATTCCCCATCAGAATGAATTTGCCATTGCTCAATCTAGCAGCAGTATGTGGAACATCACTGAAGTTGCTCTTCAGCTCCCGTCCTCCATGGCTTCAGACCATCTCCTTCAGCCCCTGTGGAACTACCTGTTGTTTCGGCACTACACCCTGGTTTCATCTCCATTCTTCCCATTGCTGCTCGCTTTCTCCTGTTACTTCATCTTCAGCATCCCCTTTGCCATCCTGGATGTCTTGGGAGAGAGAGCTCCTCTCTTTGAGTACAAGATACAAAGGAGCGCCGTCCCACCATCTGCATGATGCTGAGGACTCTTGGAACGGCAGTGTATAACCATCTAGTGTTTGTGCTTCCGGCTGTGTTGATCACCAATGTGGTGATGCCTGCGCCTCACTTCCGGCAGTTGCTCCAACAGTATGGGAACTGGTCTCTGGGGGGTTGGGTGTTTTGCTCATCTTTGACACACAGTACTTCTTCTGGCACTTGGCGCACCACAAAAATCCTCACCTGTACAGATGGGTCCACGCCATCCATCACGATTACATCTCACCATTCTCCTGGTCCACCCAGCACCTCAGTGCTTTGGAGCTGATGACAGTGGGCTTCTGGAGCAACATCGATTCCATCCTGCTCAAGTGCCATCCTCTGACCATATGGACTCTCACTGTATTCAGCGTTTGGATGTCTGTGGAAGACCATATCGGCTACGACCTGCCTTATTCGCCTGGCCACCTGGTTCCTTTTGGGCTCCTTGGAGGAGCGATGGCCCATGATATACATCACCAGAAACCCAGCAGCAACTTTGCACCTTTCTTTAGTCACTGGGACAGACTCTTTGGCACTGCTGTAACAGTGAAGCTGACTAAGATAATTGACAAAGAGAAGTGGACAGCTTCATCTGTTTTAAACCTTGAATCTGTGTAAATATAAAGCATTCGAATTCTTGTATAAATATAGTTTTTTATATTCTTGCATTTTTGTCTGCATTCTATGTTTTCAATGAATAAAAAAACTTTTTTATATATTTTTTATTGTGCATGTCTTTCAGTGAAGTTTCAGAATATAAAAAATGCAGTCCATTTTTCTTATAAAAATGTATTGATTGCCCTATAGAGAATATAAGTCACACATTTACATTTACACAAATTATCCAAAGCAACTTACTAAAGAGGAACAAAACCAATGTCAAAGAGCCAACAATATTCCTAACACATGTCAGTACAATGTCCAGTTTATTTGACAACTAGATTTGGAAGCAAGCTATATAGCACATATCTGAAATGTATTCTAATAAACAGAAGGTGGTAGCACATAACAACCCTTGTCCACATTAGTTACAGGCAATGGTCTGATAATCCACAGCTTTATGTAAAATGACATAATATCTGATTACTAACCCGATTACTGAGCCGGTGAGGTTTAAAGAGAAAGGCATGTTCAATACCCCCAAAAGTGTTTGTGCTGCCAAGAGATTATTACTGATTAAAAGGTCAAATATTCCTCTACCGGATATGAACTTTGGCAGAATATCATTGCAAATATCTTTGAAATGGGATAGATAGATAGATAGATATATTAGATAGATATAGATAGATAAATTGATTGAACTTCTTTAAGAGAAAAGTAGCTCAAACTCTGGGAAAAGAGACATTTCATGATATGTTTTGTAAAGTGTCATAATGACTCAACAGCATTTTTTCAACACATTATTAATGTGCCACTAGATCTTTACAGAAAAAGAGTAAAGAAAACCTAAATTATTATTTTAACAATATACACTACCATTCAAAAGCAGTGTTGGGGGTAACGTATTACAAGTAACGCGGATTATGTAATCATATAACTTTTTTAAAGTAACGCATTACTTTTTAATTTACAAGAAAATATCTGAGTTGCTTTTTCAAAAAAGTTACGCCAGTTACTTTGTTTTCCCATTTATTGACTGACAAGTCCCCATATTGGGAGAAATCGGAAGTGTGCGGTGTGTGAACATGATGTTACTGCAGTTCTAGACTAAATGTGAATGTGCATTAATTCATCCCACTCACAAAAGAAACTACTTAGTATTCATCGAAAATAATTAAAACAGTGAAATGCAAACTCAGAATATGAGGCAAATCTGCAATAATTAAATATATTAAATAACACAAATGTATCTAATCCCTCTTTAAATCAGCTCATTATAAAAATGCAAGAAAACCAAGTTTACATGAGGTTTTCATCAGGTTTTAACATCATATTGAAAACAGACACAGAAGACATGCTTAAGTGTTTACATTCAAAACGGAATCGAAGTAATATGCAAATCTGTGCTGATTGTGCTCAGTCTTTGCATGAGTTGAATGACTGTCGGGTTATTAAGAGTAACCTAGGTAAAATAAACACTAACTTTTCCTCCCTATAGCATTCATCTGAAAGAACATCGTTTCGAACAATAATTTTAGTAACACTTTAAAATAGGGAACACATATTCACTATTAACTACAACTTTTCCCTCAATAAATTAATAAGTTGCTGCTTATTAATAGTTATAAGGTAGTTGATAAGATTAGGTATTGGGCAGGATTGGATGTCATGTAGAATAAGGCATTCATTTGTGCATAATTACTACTAATAAATGCCTAATATTCTAGTAATAATATATCATTTTATGGTAACACTTTAGACCAATTATCATTATTAACTAGTTGCTTATTAGTATGCCTATTATTAACATATTGGCTGTTTATTGCTTATAAAGCACATATTCTGCATGACCATATTCATCCCTAAATCCTACTCAATACCTAAACTTAACAGCTTAACAACAAGGTAGTTGTCAAGTTATTGAGTAGGGATGTACAATAAGGTCATGCAGAAAAAGGCATTAATGTGCTTAATTAGTTGCCTACTAATAAATTATTAATATGCATGATGTTAAGCACTTAAGAGACCATTAAATAAAGTGTTACTGTACAGCAGGCCACCATGAAATGTCATCAGCGGCTCTTAAATAGAAAGATGTTTTAAGGTATTAAAGTAATCAGTCTCCACCCCCGTCCAATTGGCAACTTCTGGAAAAAAGAGAAAGGAAAACAAGAAAAACAGAGCAGGGGCTCGTAACATGATTCCAATGCTAATGAGATGACGTTTTATTGCAGATCTTCTGTTCCCGCTGCTCATCACTCTCCGCCTCGTTGCCTAGATACGGTCAGATGAAACCGGTGAGAGTTTGCACTCACTGCTACATGTTCCACGTAACGCCTTTCTACAGCGACAGGACTGGTATCTGACCACAGCGCTCTCACACACACACAAGCACACTACCATGAGTTTGAGACTTCAGCGAGAACACACACATGCACCATTTTCATCATCATCCAAAAAAATGTACATAATGCAATCATGAAGTGAAGGAAACCGCCTTGACCAGGGAACAAAGCGAGAAGGACTGAAATGGACGGTTGGGAATGACTCAAGCACATAAAGGAAGTACCCCATCGCTATGGGAGCCAAAGTATTTATTTAGGGCTTTGCTTTAATAACGAGCTTAATTACAAATTTGCTTTAATCGAGCATGGAACAAGCAGGCTTTTTCTTTAAAACGGAAAAATATAGCTTTTAACAGGATTTTGTGTGGCTTTATTAGCGCCGAGTTTCTATGGGCTCAGATTTCCAGAATGAATGTAAACTGTGAGCACATTATTAATATGAAAATTACACAACTGTGACATCATATATGAAGCCAATAATACTAACACTAACTGCACCATCAGTGACACCTTTGTGGCACAATATCGCACAGATGTTTTGTTCCAAATGTTCCAAACAGAGAAGTGATATTTGGTGATTTAGATGAATGGCCAAAAATATATTTGTGTTTGTGTGTGTGTATACAGGTGCATCTCAATAAATTAGAATGTTGTGGAAAAGTTCATTTATTTCAGTAATTAAACTCAAATTGTGAAACTCGTGTATTAGATAAATTCAATGCACACAGACTGAAGTAGTTTAAGTATTTAGTTATTTTAATTGTGATGATTTTGGCTCACATTTAACAAAACCCACCAATTCACTATCTCAACTAATTAGAATATGGTGACATGCCATCAACTCAAAACACCTGTCTCTCAGTTTGGTTCACTACGCTACACAATCATGGAGAAGACTGCTGATCTGACAGTTGTCCAGAAGATAATCATTGATACCCTTCACAAGGAGGGTAAGCCACAAACATTCATTGCCAAAGAAGCCCATGGTGTGTCCACCAGAGCTGTTGCCCGTGAATTGAATGTTCATTTCTCTATCATAAGCCGTCTCCAAAGGTGTTTCAGAGAATTTGACAGTACATCCAACCAGCCCTATAACCACAGACCACGTGTAACCACACCAGCCCAGGACCTCCATATCCAGCATCATCATCTCCAAGATCGTCTGAGACCAGCCACTCGAACAGCTGCTACAACAATCGGTTTTGCATAACCAAAATATTTCTGCACAAACTGTCAGAAACCGTCTCAGGAAAGCTCATCTGCTTGCTCGTCATCCTCAGCGGGGTCTCGACCTGACTGCAGTTCGTCAAGACCCCGATGGAGTGGGCTTGAATGGACAAATGCTCACATTTGATGGCATCTGGCACTTTGGAGAGGTGTTCTCTTCACGGATGAATCCCAGTTTTCACAATACAGGGCAGATGACAGCATGTATGGCGTCGTGTGGGTGAGCGGATTGCTGATGTCACTGTTGTGGATCAAGAAGCCCATAGTGGCGGTGGGCTTATGTTATGGGCAGGCATATCAAGTCAAGTCAAGTTGAGCTTTATTGTCATTCCACTACATGTGTGGACACATTGTGGGACGAGATGTCGTGCCTCACAGGACCACGGTGCTACATAAATACAGATATACAACACGAAGTAAAACAGTATAAACCTATACACAAACTAACCTACTGTCAGCTTTGACTATACACTCAAAAAAATAAATCATGCCATAGTTTATTATTAAGTATTTGCATCCTTTTGATTTTATTTAAATAATCGTTTTTTCAAAAATTATGTAGTCAGATTACTTACAATTAATCTAAACCTGCAAATTGTTTAAACTATTAGATTTAATCAGTTAAAAGGTATGAATGTAATTTACATGTAGCTAGATGTGGAACAAGCCAAATCCAAATAGTTAAATTTTATGAGACTGATTTACATAAAAAATTCCGGGAAATAGAATTGTTTAGAAGCGGAAATGACGTTATTCCATACTCCAGTCGGCAGAGGGCGGCAACAGCAGCAGGAGAAGCAAAGTTTCCATTAACATTTTGCACTAGAACAACGTGGATCGTGGCCAGATTATAAAGTAAATTACATCTACAGTGATCCTTTATAATCTGTTGGTTTCTGCATATATAAATGTATTATTAGCGTTGAGAATATCATTTTACACTAATATCAATGCACTGATTATCACATTTTTCATTAAGTCCATTAGCTAGCTAACTTGCACATGCAGCTAACACATGAGCCAACTTTAGCTTCTCATTATCGGCCAGTATTAGACATATTAGTAATTATAATATATAGAGATGTTTTTTTTCTGTATATCCGCATTTTCTGATGTAAAAAAGGATGGTGACACGTGCATTCGTAAATTCAGATTAAAAGTGGTGTGAGGTAGTGCTGGGCGGTATACCGGTTCATACCGAATAACATTACCGGTGTTTATTTTTCTTACGATATGAATTTTTAAAATACCGCAATACCGGTGTCATTTAAATAACGTTTGAAACGCGACACTGTTAGAGAGGGGTCTCTTTTCACTATTGCATTTTGGCGAGGATACAGCTGTGTGTTACTAAGCGTGAAAGTTCCGAAACTGAAGCACTAGTAGAATGTGATGAAAGATAAGAACAAATATCCACCGTCCGCTGCATCAGCTCCCGCGGCTCTCACACACTAAAGTTCTCCGTCGATACGACGGATTCCTGTCAATTGCAGGGTTCCCGCCTTCTTAAATTCACTTTTCATAACTTTAAGACCGTAAATACGCTTACATTTCTCAAATAGTGCTATACATGTCTTGATTTTAGCTTGAATAGGTCTTAAATGAAGGAAAGACGAGGTGTATTCAGTCTGCTGAGGGGGATGTGATCAAAGCCTGGAGTGGATTAAAGCACGTTCCTCTCTCCGCTCTAAGCGTTCTGTAATCACTCCGCTCCGGATCCACTCCGGGTTTTACATTCCCGCTCACGGAGAAACTGCTCTGTGTTCACCATTTAAACGTTATCGGGGATTACTGAGGGGAAAGAAACGTAGGAATCATGTAGCACACTGTTGTTGTTGTTCTGCTGAACACCAAAAATCATCCCCGCCTCGGCAAACAACATAGTAACGCCACTCGCATCATTCACAGTCGGGTTCTTAGCAGAGCACACAGAGCAGAACTTGAATTTCGGCGCAGGATTGCGGCTATTAATAATAATTTTAATCATTCCCGCAGGTTCCGACAGAATGCATCACATTTATACCGTGAAACCGGTATAATTTAGAAAAATACCATGATATAAATTTTTGGTCATACCGCCCAGCTCTAGTGTGAGAGGTGGGTAACTTTGTAAAGATTCAAATCACAAAATGGTGTTAAACTGTTTCTGTTTCTTGTATGTATGCTTCAAATAATTGTTTTTTGTTTTAGAAAAATGAATATATCAGATTACAAACAGTGGAAACCATTTTGAATATTAGTTGATTCAACATAAAAAACATAATTTTAATACATAGTTGAAAACATATTTGCTGTGTTTGATCTATAGGCTTTAGTGGGTCCTTTAGTTGTTAAAGAAATGGCACAACAATTCTGTGTAGTGTCCCAGGCACTTACCTTAACACCATAACAACCTTAAATAACCACAAATGAGCAGTTAGACAGTTAGACATTTTTCACTTTCATGAGTTAAATACATTTTTCCACAAAAACATGACCTATCAAAAAAATTAATAAGTAAATAACTGAGTCACGTGACCCTTTGTATAATTTATATTATAATATTATTATTATTTTGCAGGTAATGTGCTGTAAACTATCCACCTGAAAGCCAGAACTTGTTGCACACAACTGATAATTTTTCTTTTTTCTTTGTTCACAGATATGTGAATGTGGCCATGTAAAGTGTGTGACATTACACTATCTACGAGGTATGAGTTGCTTAAACATTTTAGGCTGAAACATTTCAACTTCTGACCGCAAATGCCGGTATACCTGTCCATATGCAGATTGCCCGTGTACATTTACAAGTTGGAAGAGCCTTTTAAGGCACACATATGAAACACACAAAAAATTAACAACAGCACATGCTCAGCTAACTACATTCTTGTGTCAGAAGTGTAGTTGTAAGGAACTTTCAAATGAGAAGGAATACTTTTCTCATATAAATCAACATCTTAGGCAGTATGAAACCATAACCTGCATGTTTGAGGGATGTATGTTTGAAACAAACATATATGGTACGTTTAACTCGCATAAAAATCGTAAGCATAATCCCCACACTCTAAACGATTTTAAGGCAGGTGTTGTTAAACACTCTGTTCAGTCTGATGAATCTGGTAGTCCTGAAGATGATAGCCCTCTACTTCTGCAGACATAGATTTTGTTGCTCTGTCTAATGCAGATAGTGATACAGATACTTCAGAGGATCTTTCAAAAGTAGTCGAACAAAAATAGCTTCAGTTTTACTAAAGCTGGAAAACTGTTTTCATGTTCCGTCTACAGCAATTGATGAATTACTTGATGAACTTCACTTCCTGTTAAGTACTGTGTCTGTGCCTATAACTTACAGCAGTCTCTCTGAATTTTTCAAAAACAAAAACCTTGACGTTGATAGCTTAATAATTAAGGAACTAGCTGATGTACTGTGTAAATCTAATCCTTTGGTGAATGCAATAGGAAAAGATGGTCCCTTTGCTACAGCTTATAAGAGAAAGGTGTATTATAAGGACTTGTTAAATATTGTAGAGCCAGTGGAATTTATTTTGGACCAAAAAAAGAGCAGGACTTTTCAATATATCCCAATATTGCAGTCTTTGCAGCAGCTACTTGGTTGTACTGGAGTGTTAAACAGTTTCGTTAATAGCCACGGAGCACAGGAAAGTACTACAGACCAGGTGGAGAACCAGCAGTATCACTCTGTACGAGACGGTGTGTACTTCAAGGAAAATCCCTTTCTGTCAGGTGATGATTTGCGTATTTGTTTAACTTTATACATAGATGATTTTGAGCTATGTAATCCGTTGGGCACTTCACGTAAAAAACACAAGTTGTGTAGTGTATACTGGATCCTGAATAACTTGCCACCAGGCTCTCATTCAGCACTCTCTTCAATTTATTTAACACTTTTGTGCAAAAGTGATGATGTAAAGCTATACGGCTATGGAAAAGTACTAGAACCACTTTTGAAAGACCTTTGTGTTTTAGAAGAGCACGGTGTGTTTCATCTCAAAACTTGGAAAGTTTGTCAAAGGAACGTCCACAGTGTTGTAGCTGATAACTTGGGAGCCCACAGTTTGGCTGGTTTTGTCGAGAGCTTCTCTGGCCAGTATGTTTGTCGCTTTTGTACTGCTCAGAAAGTAGATATTCAGTCAAAGGACGTTCAGTCAGGTGATTTTGTGCTTCGAACAAAAGAAATACATGATGCAGATGTGAAGTCTGCACTAGAAACTGAAACAAATTGCTTTGGGGTAAAGAGAGCCTGTGTTTTAACAGAAAATCTTAACCATTTTCATGTTAGCACAGGCTATCCCCCCGATTTAGTGCACGATTTATTAGAGGGTGTTGTCCCTTTTGAACTGGCACATTGTTTCAGTGTGCTCATCTCTAAGAATTATTTCAATCTTGAATGCCTTAACACGCGCATCCTCAAATTTCCTTACAAGTGGAGTGACAAAAAATAAATCTCATCATACCACGCAACTACTCATCCAGGAAGAGAATCGGTGGTAACGCCCATGAGAATTGGAACTTAATACGATTGCTTCCATTTCTAATTGGAGACTTGGTACCAGAGGATGAGCTTGCTTGGCAAGTAATTTTGGATCTGAAAGAAATTGTTCAGTTAGCTGTGGCACCTGCTCACACTGACGAGACAATAGCCTATCTTGACATCAGAGTGTCTGAACACAGACAGAGACTACTTCAGCTCAACCCAGTGGTAAAGCTTTTACCAAAGCACCACTATCTCGAGCATTACGCGCACCTGATTAGGTGCTTTGGGCCTCTTGTTGGCGTATGGACACTTCGATTTGAAGCTAAACATAGCTTTTTTTAAACAAGTCGCCAGACACACAAATAATTTCAGGAATATCGCACACACACTGGCAGCAAAACATCAGCAATTCATCAGTTATCACTTATATTCGCACAGTCTCAATACATCACATTTGGAAGTTACAAAAGTTTCCACAGTACAGGTTGATGTTTTGAATAAGGAAGTTGTGTTGGCTCTCAGGCAGAAGTATCCAGACATCAGTCAAGTTCATCTTGCAAAAAGTGTTACCACTAGGGGAATTCACTACAACAGTGGAATGTTAGTTGCATGTGGATCAACTGCTGGAATTCCTGAATTGCAGAAATTCTACAAATGTGCATAAAGGGAGATGAGCTGAGTTTCATTGTTCGCTTATTGTGTGCTTGGTATAGAGACCATTTCGAGCCTTTGAGTTGACTTCTTCACCTAGTAAAGAGATTGCCCTGGTTCGCCTTGAGGAGCTGTCTGATTGTTATCCACTTGTGGCCTATACGGTTGGTTCTAAGCTAATGGTGACTCTGAAGAGACATATCGTCATTAAAGGTATGCTTTACACAATTAACTTGCAGTGCCTTATAAGTTAATAGTATTTAGTAACTTTTACATGTTAACATTTTATTTGTTATTTGAGGTAATTCCTATCCTGTTTGGATCTGATTTCTAGATTAAAGCAGGATGACCGGACCAGTTAGCTTCAGAGTTCTTTTTGGAGGTGAAGATGATGCAAGAAAACTCACCATTGCATCTGGAATGCCGAAATCTGTGGATGAATTGGCTCTTGAAATTACAACATACTTTGGAGTGACAGAGCAGTTTAGGCTTCAGTACAGAGATGTAGAGTTCGGAAATGAATTTTTGAATCTCTCATCAATTTCAGACATTCAAGATCGGAGTACTTTGAAAGTCAGATACTTACCTTGTGAGTCTACCAGCTCTGCAGTATCCTTAGCTCCACCCACCGAAGATACCTGCTCCACAATCCCAGTGATGCTCTCCAATGCATCTGCCAGCTCCTCATCGCAAGAACCAAATGATTCTTCATCTGTTGACTCCTGTAGCACAAATGAAACTGTCATTTTGTCATCTCCAGAGTCCCGATCTTGCACTTGGCCTACAGTCTTTGTAGTTCCACGCTTTTCATATTGTGCCGAGATGCAGATCCAGAAGGAAATGATGATTTCAGTGTGAATGGAACTGTGCTGTCTCACCCCAAAAATCAGATCTGATATCCTTGAGGGTCTTGCAGAAGAAATTATTAAGTACACTGCATATCCAAGGGATGATCAGTTTGAAAAAGTTGCTGAGGCCTTAATACAGACCCATCCATGTTTGCGCGAGAAAGGAACTCCCACTGGGTATTCTGGATGGAAACACTACATTAAGATCAAGATGATGAACTTCCGCACCAAGCTTGGCCGAGCTGGACACCCAGAAGTCATCGTCAACTCCTTAAACACAAACAGAAAGGCCAGGAAAACCAGCTGCAAACATAAAAAGCCCCGGAAGGCAGAGGTTAATTTCTGTCCAAACCATCCCAGAGGCGAAACCCCAGACAGCCTGGAAGTAGAAAGGGCTGCTCTTTTGACCGAGGTAAAAACAGAATAACGAGACCGTTATCAAGGAAAAGATGCATCGTACCTTCTCGTACAGACGCCAAGAAATTCTTCAGGAACCAATGATTACAGAGGTCCGAAACAGATGGCCAGCACTGTTCCAAGTTGGAGAAGTAAGTGTAGTAACCCATATGTTTACAATGGAAATGCATATTCATATTGTTACTTGTCTCTTTTCAAGTGAAGAACATCCTGTTCTTTTAATCTTTTCAGATCAACTTGGAGTTCATGCGTATAACAACTGTTCCTCTGACATCCAAATTCATTGGTCAACTGGACAAATACACTGATGACCTGCTGAAGGTTTTCCGTCACAAGGAGGAAATGCAGGACAGAAAATCCGCAGGATAATGGCACTGACAGCTGAAGTAAGTGGGTTTTTTTGTTAGTTTTTAATGTATTGCAACATGTATTCCAGTAGTTACTCATCATGACTGGGTTTTAGAAACCTTTCTCTGACATACACATTGTAGTAAAATTACCAGTTTAATATAGAGCTATTATTTCAGCTCCGAATTAGTTATTAAATATTAAATATTGCTTGGTTAAAAGTAATATTAATATTTAACTTAGTTATACTGTATTAAGTGACCGTCACGAACACTAGCCTCAGCATATCAACTTCGAGCTTAGGTAGCTTTCTCTTTATGGCAAATAAGGAAACAAAACTTCAAATCACATTCCAGAGACAATTTAATGGAAATGAAAATGGCTTTATTCTGTAATACTGCTATTCTAACATAAATGGATTAACTGATAAGACACAAAACATACATACATACAAAGACATGCATAAGGGATTTTGGTAAGTAATTCCTAAAATTAAAGTTAGCCCTTTTAGCTATTTAAACGCTTTGACTTGACCGGACAGATCACGACAGATGCCTTATTGCTCTGTTACTGCATTCAGATCAGATTCTACCAGTTCAATCAGCAATATAGATTTAGTTAGAATGTACTTGCTTGTTGACAAGAAGCAGGTTGGAAGTTGTTTGTTTCCTTCAAATGCGTTGCTCTGGTCTTTGTGCTCGGAACCACGTGGGTTGGTTCGTATGCCTCCGGTGCTCTCGGTGGAAACACGAGATGTGGTTGCTGCCGTGACGCCACAGAAAGCTTTCCTTTCGTCCGAGGCGCTCAGCCTGTTCTTTGATGTTGTGCCTTCTAGCCTTCGAATAGATGGTTGTGGTTTAATGTGTCGAGACAAAGTTCAGGTAAGAGCGCGAGCAGGCAGAGAAGTTACGAGCGCAGCTCCAGCGATGTTAAAGAGAGATGTTCCAGAGCCAGAGAGCCGAGAGCGATGTTTCCAAGAGCGTCACGCCATGTTTCAGAGAGAGCGATTTGCAACTGGCGCGTTGTTTTTCAACAGTCCAACTTGCTCCTCCCCACGGGCGGCTTGTCGAATCCGATGGAGTTCAGATGGGGCGGAGCCCCGCCCATGTCCAGGCTTGCTGGTGGACCAACAGTTCTGTGATGTCTCATCACTTTTGGGAAGGATAAACTTTATGGCTCTTATACGTATAATTATGCAGGGTATTACAATTTAACGGTCATCACCACAGTCTGTCACATCTGAGTCTAGCTTTAGAGATCAAACACCGCATAATAATACACACATTACAGTTTATACCGTTTTAAAGCATGATTAAAATTCCCACATTGTCCTAAATAATTGGCACTCGAAATCATCACATCATGCCTATGAGGGAACAAGTACACATTAAATATCCATATATTTATTTTGTGTAGTTGCAATAGTTATACGTGTCAAAAAGGCAAGGAGTTTGGTTTTCCTTGGTCCGTCCGACGGAGAAAAGTCCTGCTTTGTTTTAAATGGGGGTTTTGAACTATGCTCTGGAATGTAGGCTTGACGGTGTCCAGAACCATTCCCGGAGCCGTCTGCACCTTTGCACGAGAGCGCTTAGTGATGGGGTCGGTTGACCCTCTCCACTTTTGCATGGAAGGGAGGACTTTTGGGTCATAATTCATTTCTGTTGCTGGGTTGGAATTCTCTGTGTGTGTTTTCAGGTCGACATTGTGTTACACATCCCCCTTTTGTGTGGAGATGTACCCGATGGAACATCTTCAGGCACTGGAACAAGAGGCAGAGAGAATGGACACACACAAGACACCAACGAGATCTCTATCACTGACTGAAAACTGGTGCAGGGTAATTTGGAAAGGCACAGGTGAGAAACTTGAGAAGACATAGGGCTAGTTTGTTTAGCATCGTTGACAATTGGGTCATTTTGACTGGTTTAATTGTCGGGTTTTCACGAGACGGTATAGGCATGATCTCAATCAGGTTGGTCACATTCTCGGTTCGGATTCTAGGTCGAGATTACCACGTCGAAAAAGGCGAGGGATGCCTGACGTGCATTTGTTGAGAGACTCTTGAACGACGCTTCACTCGCTTGTGTAGGAGGAAGGCCAGTGTCAAAGTCACAACATATCCTACTATAGTAGAGATACAAAGCGCCGTGTCAGCGGCAGACCAGGACCGAATAATTGAGCGCCAGCGGGCGGAAGGCGAGCGATAGCTTCTAAAGCTGTGTCAACCGGTGTCAGATCAATAAGCTGCGTTCCTTCCTCCTTGATCCTTTCTTCCAATTCTGGATCGAGGACAAAGGAATGCTGCTTGAAAAAGGGTGAGATTTCGATTTCGGCCTGATACTCGTCGTCGGTGAGGTGATACAATGCTAGTTCGTCAATATGGAGGATCGAGCCCTTAGGGACTGTGATCCATAACGCTTTGGTTAGGCAGACTAATGCGCGTAGCGGTGTCGTGTTGATCATATGTGAGGGTAGCCGTTCGGGCTGGGGTGTTCACCAACCATCGGTTTCCGACAATTTCGGCTTGTGTTACCTCAACCTGAGAACGTGGTGTTGCGTCGGGCAGCTAGCGCCGGGTCTCATGGCTTCTAAGCCACAGATGCCCTCTGTATTATCGCGCATTTAAAGGGTTTACTCGGGCGGAGGAAGTGAATGTCTTTAGTGAGCGTACATCTTTAGCTTTGGAGCCAAGTACAACTGTTCGCTATCGTGATACGCTGACGACCTCGGGAGTGTGGATTTTGACATAGGTGTTCCCTTGCCAAAATCCAACATTCACAACATTTTAAGCCGATAAACATTATTAACGCATCGATAATGGGCAAACTGAAAAGAAAACAAAGTCACCTGCTTCCGGGTTTGCGATATGGGAATAACGCTACCGGGAAAGGGGTGAGATGGGTTTGATGAGACTAACGGGGCCCGCAGTGGCCGGGTTACGATGTTTGAACAAGGCTAAGAGGTATCACGTAGCACGGAATCCTATTCATGGCTAAGTTGTCAATCAAGGAACTTACATCGCGATCATGTCGCTCATGATTTTGGCGGTGGCCTCGATCGGTTGACAACGGTTCTCACAGCAATTACAAGCGATTTTACTGACGGCAGTCGATCTCAATTTCAGGACCTGTATTCACGGATTGGTTAAGGGGTTCAAAGTGAGAGAGAGGAAAGGAAAACACAAAGTGAGACACGAGGAAAAAACCAAAAAAAAAAAAATTAAGACAAAAATTCAAAATCAAAATCAAGCAAAAAAAAAATATAAAAACAAAATTGAGGGTAACTCTCGCTACTAGATTGGTCCTAGCAGTGCTGTGGAGGAGAGAATATGGGTTGTGTCTACATGGTTGCTATATGTTTTCCTAACATATCAATACTAATGCTTGTGTGGTGCATATGGTGCGTGTGGTGCATATCGGTCTGTGTCAGTGGGTCTGATCTTCCCCTTTCCATGTCGGCTAGAGCCCAGGGGCCTCTTTATCTGGTTTCGATGGACCCATCGAAGGACTGGCTCGCTGCGCCTTGTCTGATTTTGATTCGATAGGCAACAGGTGAGAGCTTGTCTACAATCTCATGGGGTCCCGCCCAGTGAGGTAGGAACTTCTTGACAGGTGATGGGGAGCATTCGCCTTGGTCGGGCGAAACTGTAGTACCACACTTGATCTCCGACATTGAGCTCATGGTGAGAGGCCTTTGGTCGTAGTAGGCTTTTCGGCCTTCCGCACTTTGTTGTAGCTGCTGTTGCGCCAAGGCGAAAGTTGTTCTCAGGTGCTGATGTAACTCTTCCAGGTACTGGTGAGTGTTGTAGGCGGTGACGAGGTTCAGGTCACCAGGTTGGTACAGCAGGTGTAGTGGTAGCGTCATGTTTCTCCCTGTCATCATTGTGAACGGGGTATTCCGGTAGATTGATGGGGTGTGGCTCGAGCGGCCATCAGTACCAGAGGGAGTTTAATGTCCCAATCCTTTTGATTGGTGGCTACGTATTTTTTAACATGCTGACCACTGTTCTGTTAGCCTGCTCCACTTGACCGGAAGAAATTGGGTGATGGCTTATGTGGAGTTTGGCCTGTATGCCCAGGAGTTTCCATACGCCTTGCATAATTTCAGCGGTGAAGTGGGTTCCATGGGTCAGAGTTGACCCTTAAAGGCAATCCGAATCTTGAGAAGATATGGTTCAATAACAGACAGGCTGTTGTTTCTGCTGTATCGCTGGGAGCTGGGAGGCACTCTATCCATTTTGTGAATTCGCAGACCACGGTGAGGAAGTATTTGTTGCCGGCCGACCGTGGTAGGGTCCTACCCAGTCTATTTGGAGGTCCGACCATGGGAAGGTCATTCCTTTCCTTTGCAGTGGTGCTCGGTGGTTTGGATTTGGTTGGAACTGGCAACACACCAGGCATCCTTTAACGATTCTGCTACGCCTTGCTGCATGCCAGGCCAGTATGCTACTTGCTTGAGTGTTTCATAGGTGGCCTTGACTCCGTGGTGTCCCGCGCATGGTGCATCGTGTGTGGTGTCAACATCATCCCCTTTGGCCATGAGGGACTACGAGCCTTGGAGCAGTGGATGGCTCAGGGACATACGTGAGGACACCGCCTCGTAGATGCAGCATGTGCTTGATCGAATGGAGCGGAGGTCGGATGATGTTCGAGGTCCGAGGTGGAAATGGGATTTTCCAAGGGTCGGACAGGTGCTACAATGGACTGTATGGCTGAGTCCGTATGTTGGAGGGTGAGGAGGTCTTCAGCAGCGAACTGAGGCGACAGGGAGATGTGGGAGGAGGCAGGTGTGTGCTCGCCAGTGGCGTGCTGGCGGCGGGTTACTGCTGCCACTGTAGGGTTGGTGGGAGGGCATGAAAGGTCCAGGACTCTTCATGTGATGCACCTGCTGTGGTGAGGGCATTTTGGTCATTTGAGGGGCTGGAGTTTGGGAGGAAACGTTTAGGATGTCAGACCTGATCTGGTGTTCTCCGGAGGGATGGCAGGTGACTGAGACAGCACTTTCAGGAACTTGGAGTTTCATCAGCAGGTGTTTGTTGGACGCTGCTGTGATTTGGAGTATTGGGTGTTGAGTTAGTGTTTAACTCTGTTGCTGGGTTTTCAGGTGGGGTTTCATGTCCATCTGAAGTTAGGGTGTTTACTTGTACTCTGAGAGCAAGGTGAGGCGGTGCTGTTTTCTGGGGCTGATTTGTTCAGCTTGTCGCTGCCCGCCTGACAGCTAGTCAGGCTGAATCTGGTTTCCTTCCTTTTCCCACTTATTCTCATGAGACCACTTCTCCCAGTGTCGCCCAGGTGAGCGTTGACGCCCACGCGGTCCATCCCATCGGTCATACCTCTGTTCAGGTCGGGTGTCAGCGTGTGAGTCTCGCTCTCTCTGTTGGACGGGGTGCATTCCATTCTCTGTGTGGTGGCTTAGCGCTGTCTTGGCGTTGGGTGCCCTCTAGAGCCAGTTCATGGTGTTGCGTGTTGAAATCAAGAACTGCTGGGGTTTTTGTGCTCTTTTCTGAGGCCATCTTTTGTTTGTAGTAGGCCTTTTGCACCAAGTCTCGCAACTGCTGAGTGTTCATCGTTCGTGGACATGCGAGAACGCCAAGATGGTGGCTTATGCCAGGATGAAGATTCCTGAGGAAGAGAGTTTTAAAGTTCAGTTCATCTTCCATGTCAGAATCATTGAGTTCCAAAATATGCTTGTCTGAGTCGACTATAGTAAGCTTGAGGAGTGTCGTGACGCCCTTGTCTCGCCTCCAGGGCAGCCACTAAGCCTTGATCGGACTCAGGGTCGGCGAACTCTTTAATAAGGGCTTTTCGCAGCCGCTGATAATCAGTCTTTGTGTTAACAGGCTGCCGGTCCAGGAAGCTGCGTACTTCAGGGCTGGATGTCGCTCGAGTAAATAGAGTTTATCTTTGTCCGTAACGTTAGGTCGCATTTCCAGATGGAAATCAATATCTTGCAGATACGCTTGGACCGTTTGGCTGTTTGGCACGCTGGGGTTGAATTTGCCAACGCTTTCGGGCGAGCTTGTCAAGGTCTTTTAGGTCCGTTGTGCGACGATCTGCGGCTGGCTGCAGCAGATTCTTCTGGTTCTGTCGTGATATAAAGTTCTTCAGACGGCGCTGGTGACTGTTTTAACATCACCCTCTGTCTTATGTTCACGTGTCAGTCCAGGCCCAGGTGACTTGGTCCTGCTTGGCAGGGGTGCGGTTGGTGCACGTCCTGTCCTTGACGGCTCATGGCGTAGTTCGTAAGCGTGCTTGAGTTCCTCTTGGAAACTTTCAGACTCCTCTGTGACGTAGTCGAGCTGTTGTGTTAGGCGGCTTGATCTCATTCCTTGACTCAGCCAAATGAACTTCGAGGGCCTTGATTCTGCTGTTTTTGTCCCTGAAGTCAGTCTTTGCCTTCTCCAGTAGCTTCTCTGCATACTGTAGCTTGTCTGCACAATCAGCGAAGTCCTCTTTGAGCTGTTGCACGTGGCTGGTAGCTTCTAGAGTCTCTTTAGCCTGTTGGTCTCCTCCTCGGTGTCCTGCTCCACCTCATCGGTCCCTTCCTGTCGCACCTGAGCTTCACGCTCCAGCTGCTCTATGCGCGTCGCTTGGGCGCTTTGTCAGCTCCTGCTGGCGCAGCGGCGTGCTTGTCGCTCAGTTTGAGGGTGGCGGCGAGTATGTGGCTTAAAGAACCGTGATCTTGGCTAATTCTCTGGGACTGTAGTTTTGACTTGGGTCTTGTCCCATAATGCTTGCGTTGTCATCTAGTTGATTCTGTGTCTGATGTTGGAGTGTTTCAGCAGCTTTAGGGAGTATGCTGCCCGTTGTAACACTTAGCCACATTTCCAGTCCTTCCCAGTGACCGACATGTTCTGTTTCGTGAGACATGTTCGGGTCAGGGGATCTTGGACCGAACTGACACAGACCTTGAATAGGAAACAAAGCAAAACAAAACACAAACAAAACAAACAGGGGTGTAAATGTGCAGAGTGTAGTGTATGCTAGTGTTGATTGTGTCTCTGTGTTTGTGGTCCTCTGGCAGGTGCTTCTAATTGTAGTCTCTGCAGATAAATTATTGGGCACACACAAAGGCAGCCCGCTGTGAAGCAGAGAAAGAAAAACACACACACAGAATGGGTACACAAGGACAATAGCACTAAACAGGTCTCTTTTTAATAGCAGATTTTCTTCGTTTCGCTTTGTTAATTCTGATTTAGAAGGGCGCTTCTAATCAGAGGATTGTAGGCAGATTTTCTTTTTTAATAAGACTGGTATTGCTATTCCAATTTTCTCCTTGGAGGAAAATAACAGCAATGACAGTACTTGTCCCTTAATGGCAGGATTTTATACCGCGACGCTGGTCAGCGTATGTCACGCGTGTTAAAACTTTTGCCGATGTCTATCTTCTCATTGCACCTGCTTTAACCTGGGGGAATAGGATTTCACAATAGAGGGTAAAAGGGTAAACAGTTTTGAATGTAATTCTCAAGTTTCACATACATATCTGTTCAATTGTGACATTTCGCCTATTCGTGATTTTCCCGCCAAGTCTTAAGCAAACAAGTCAAATTGGAAGTTAGTAACAGGGAAAAGAAAAGAGATTAAGATTTATTCCCAAGATTTAAAACTAATACGTTGGCACGAGGTGGTGCTGTTGAGTCTATATGCTTAGGTTGGTTTGGCTGTTTACAGGATAAACCAACTGACCTAGGTTGAGGAAACCTTAACTCCCTTTTGGGGTTTTCTAATTAGAAGGTTACGCTTTATGCTCCAGATTGGTGAAAAGTGATTTTGACTGTGTGGTTTCACTGTCACTTCTCCAACACAACACTAGGGGGAGCACTATCTACTCTCAGGCCTAAGTAAGAGGACTAATTTTAATTTAATAAAATTGTTTTAATTAAATTATTATTAACTTTACTTGAGTCAATCAGCTCACCTAAGAAATGAAGTATGGCCTACAGATAGAGCCAGACTTGTATTTAAGTTTGAAATTTGGAATTAAAATTAGAATTTGGTTTCTAATTAAAATTTATGATGTTATAATTAAAATTAATAGGATTCACTTAGGATTAGAATTTACAAATGCAATCTGCAATTGAGTTGACAAACCAATATTGTTGCAAAATGTAAACAGGAAGTGTAATTAATTATTAAATGTAATTAGAATTTTCGAATTCATAATTAATTATTAAATTAATTTACAGCTTCTAAATCACTAGTTTTGGATTCCCATAATAGTAATTCAAATAATTTCCAAACTTAAGCATTCCTCGTCGTCATTAACACCAAAAAAAAAGATTAACAATAAAATAATTAATAACTAATCTGTATCCTACTTGTAAACGAAATTAAAAATTTCCCTCTTGATAACTTAAGGCTCTATTGTAGTGGTCAAATTATAAGGGCGTTTCATGGTTCATAAATGGATGCTATTGTTGCTGGAAGCAGGAATTGAAAATTCCATTAAATGAAATTAATTCAAAATTAATTTGTAATCAATTGTGACATTCAACTAACAATTAAAAATTCCTAACAATAGCGCTTATCCATTGATGTGTTTTAAAATCATAAAAGCCATTATAATTGAATGAGGTCAAACTCACCATATAATCAACAGTATATTAAACCATTTTCTAATAACCCACCAGTTATTAAGCTGGTCCCACAAAAGGTAAAAAGACTTTAATCAGCTGTTATATTAAACCAACCTGTGAACTTGTTAACACTGATGATTGGGAAACATTAACACAGCCAACTTAAAACGTGTTAGTCTTTTAAATGAGAGACTAGAGAGAGAGAGAGAGGGAATTAGTGTTAGCTGTGAACCACATTTCCACCAACACTGCATTCAAGCTTTAAATGCTATGTGCTAATCACTAGCCGTAATGCTACCGCATTGCATCTGCTACGCTGCTAAACTTCTTTGTTTCAGTTTAGCTTATATGCGGCTCAATCTCCACGTGGCTGAACTGGTCGCTATGACGACTACAGTGCCTGTAGGCAGAAGAAAAATGTGCTTCACGCTTCAGACTTGAATTTTCTATAGCACATATAATCTCACTCATTTAGGACGAGATACATTTATCTACGGGTTACTTATAACCCATCAAAGCCTCGGCGGGCTATTTATGCGAATATTTGTCTGTTTAGACCGCACTCATAAACACAAACACTCGATTGCGCAAATCTCCCTTTCTCAAAAACGACTGGCCACTTCCTTTGAGCCGTATGCTTTGAATTCACTCGAAATCAAATGGCTGAGAATGATTTAAATAGCTTTTTAAACATTCCACACCCGGGGATTTGAAAATATAGCGGAGTTTGAAAGTGGGACACGACTTACAAATCAAACTATACAGGCCTTCACTCAGAGCTCAAACGAGGGACACGCTCATTTGTCTCTTTGATGCGCTTTAGAGCGACTTTTACTTATTTACTGCAGTTTCTTCTCACAACTCGAGTTAAACAAATACCCTTTCTCATTCAAACACACTGTGTTTCACAAACCAGCAATGCAATACCACAAATAACCGCTTTTCCTGTATTTACTCAGTTTTTTTTCCGGATAAAAATTGAGAAATAGACTTTTGTCTCTGGTTTGATTTTCAGATTAATTCTTTAATAATGCCAGCCCGCATCCTCCACCATTTGTAGTAAAATTACCAGTTTAATATAGAGCTATTATTTCAGCTGAATTAGTTATTAAATATTAAATATTGCTTGGTTAAAAGTAATATTAATATTTAACTTAGTTATACTGTATTAAGTGACCGTCCACCGAACACTAGCCTCAGCATATCAACTTCGAGCTTAGGTAGCTTTTCTTTATGGCAAATAAGGAACAAAACTTCAAATCACATTCCAGAGACAATTCTTATGAAATGAAAAATGGTTTATTCGTAATACTGCTATTCTAACATAAATGGATTAACTGATAACACAAAAACATACATACATACAAAGACATGCATAAGGGATTTTGGTAAGTAATTCCTAAAATTAAAGTTAGCCCTTTTAGCTATTTAAACGCTTGACTTGACCGGACAGATCACGACAGATGCCTTATTGCTCTGTTACTGCATTCAGATCAGATTCTACCAGTTCAATCAGCAATATAGATTTAGTTAGAATGTACTTGCTTGTTGACAAGAAGCAGGTTGGAAGTTGTTTTGTTTCCTTCAAATGCGTTGCTCTGGTCTTTGTGCTCGGGAACCACGTGGGTTGGTTCGTGCGTCTCCGGGTGCTCTCGGGTGGAAACACGAGATGTGGCTGCTGCCCGCGTGACGTCCACAGAAAGCTTCCTTTCGTCCGTGGGCGTCTCAGCTCGTTGTTCTTTGATGTTGTGCCTTCTAGCCTTGAATAGATGGTTGGTTTAGTCGGTGTCGAGACAAAGTTCAGGTAAGAGCGAGCAGGCAGAGAAGTTACGAGCGCAGCTCCAGCGATGTTAAAGAGAGATGTTCCAGAGAGCCAAGAGTCGAGAGCGTCACACCATGTTTTGAGAGAGTCACGCCATGTTTCAGAGAGAGCGATTTGCAACTGGCGCGTTGTTTTTCAACAGTCCAACTTGCTCCTCCCCACGGGCGGCTTGTCGAATCCGATGGTTCGTATGGGGCGGAGCCCCGCCCATGTCCAGGCTTGCTGGGTGGACCAACAGTTCTGTGATGTCTCATCACTTTTGGGAAGGATAAACTTTATGGCTCTTTATACGTGTATAATTATGCAGGGTATTACAATTTAACGGTCATCACCACAGTCTGTCACATCTGAGTCTAGCTTTCTTTAGAGATCAAACACCGCATAATAATACACACATTACAGTTTATACCGTTTAAAGCATGATTAAAATTCCCACATTGTCCTAAATAATTGGCACTCGAAATCATCACATCATGCCTATGAGGGAACAAGTACACATTAAATATCCATATATTTATTTTGTGTAGTTGCAATAGTTATACGTGTCAAAAAAGGCAAGGAGTTTGGTTTTCCTTGGTCCGTCCGACGGAGAAAAAGTCCTGCTTTGTTTTAAATGGGGGGTTTTGAACTATGCTCTGGAATGTAGGCTTGACGGTGTCCAGAACCATTCCCGGAGCCGTCCGTACCTTTGCACGAGAGCGTTTAGTGATGGGGTCGGTTGACCCTCTCCACTTTTGCATGGAAGGGAGGACTTTTGGGTCATAATTCATTTCTGTTGCTGGGTTGGAATTCTCTGTGTGTGTTTTCAGGTCGACATTGTGTTACAACATGTAGAGTCAAACATTTTTACACACTTAAAAACATTTATTTGATTAGTGGGGACATCCTAATCTCACTATCTCACATATTCAAAAGAATTTATTGGCCTAATTGTTTAAATATACTATTGTTAGATCATTATACATAGCATTGTCAAGAAAAATAAGTTTACAATATAAGAAAACAACCACAAATTCCTATTAAAAATAAGGTACTTGATTAAGATAATTGTGTCTCTATACTTGAAATTCAGCCTTATTTAAACTGTAAATCAGTTACTAATGTTATGTTTTTGGGGATCTTTTACACTTGAGAATGAAGACATAAACATCAAGCGTGATTGCATCCTAAGGAGCCTGAGTGTCTACCTTAATGAGGATCTTGAGACACTTGTCAAAGAATTTGTGGTAAGTGTATGTTAAAATACTCTTTATGTTAGAATTGTTAGAATTTTTTGATAGTTATGTTAAATTAATTTCTTGTAAATTAACATTTTACATCATTTTATTCAGTGTCTGAATTGTAATTCATTTACAGCTCTTTGAATGTTCATTAAAAGATAAAACTAAATAAAAAACTAGATAAACTTAAAATAAATTACACTCCTCTTCCAATCAGCTGTTTCCATTGCTCTTTTTACTCTACAAAAGCAAAATCACAGTGTTGGATATTGTAATGTAAACACTGCCATAACAGTGTTCAGTACTGAAAATGGTTTTGTACAGGACATCGTATTGTGCATGTTGCATAGTGAGTTTACAATGATAACCTGAATTTTTTTTTTCATGAGCAACATTATTAATTTCTAATTCTCAAAGTTTTACTTTAACCGTGAACGTTAAATAGGTCTCCAATTATCTACAAACATTAATGAAGGATTTAAATGGTGAATATTGTACTAACTACCATAGTTTAATAAAATTCCTTAAGTAAAATCTCCAAAATCTGTGAGGTAAAATATCTGTTAAACAAGCCTGTCAAGATGTTCTTGGCACTAATCCAGAGTGTTAAAAAGTAAAGTCCATTAACATTTCCATATGTAAAGTCCATTAACATTTCAGGTTATATATATACATATACATATACACATATATATATACACATTACTGTGCAAAAGTCTTAGGCCTGTAGTATTTTCACCAACAAAACAAACAAAAAAGGTTTTAAGTCTTTTGTGGTAGCGAATATCAGTTTACATTTCCAAACATTATTTTTGTCATTAATTGTAATAATGCCTTGAGATTATTGTCTGACAACAGCCAGTACTCCACATAGAGATGTGATCTCATCATCATCCAGTCTGTCTGGAATGACATGAAGAAACAGAACAAACTGAGACAGACTAAATCCAGAAGAACTGTGGCAACGCGTCTCTAAGATGCTTGAAGAAAAAATCTTCCCGCAAAGCTTCCTGAAAAACTATGGGCAAGTGTACCTTGGAACAGAAGCTGTGTTACCAAAAGCTGTAATACCAAATATTTATTTGATTTAGTTAATATAAGTTAATTGATAAATTAAATCTATTTATGGCATTATTTTTGAAAGCATCCTCATTTTACAGCATTTTTACACAAGTGTCTAAAACTTTGAACAGTACTGTAGCTTTGCTGGTAGGTTTTTTGAAGCATCTTGGAGACGTTGCCACAGTTCTTCTGGATTTAGTCTGTCTCAGTTTGTTCTGTTACTTCATGTCATTCCAGACAGACTGTATGTGGATCAGATCAGATCTCTGTGTGGAGCACTGGCTGTTGTCAGACTCCTTGGGCAGACAATAATCTCACTGCATTATTACAATTAATGACAAAAATAATGTTTGGAAATGTAAACTGATATTTCCAACTGACACGCTACAAAAAGATAGAAATAACCGACTTAAAACCATTTTTGTTGGTGAAAATACTAGTGGCCTAAGACTTTTGCACAGTACTGTATATATATGTATTATTTTTTATTTTTTTAATATTATCTGCTTTTAAGTATATATATATATATATATATATATATATATATATATATTCACAAATCATTTTCTTTGTTTCTCCTCCAGGACTGTGAAAGTGCAGAGGCTGAGTTGGGGATTTCACAGACAACCATGGGCATCTATGTCATTCGGGCAGAGGGTGCTGGTCCTGGAGATGAGCCAACAGATGTTGGTGTGGTACTTGAAGGCGTGGAAGTTCTGCCAAACTTAAAAAATGTCACACTTGGATGTGTGATGCTTTTTGGACTCATATATGCACTTAACCTGAATTACCCAAAGGACCTTAAATGCACATTCGAAGTGTTTCAGAAAGTCTTGATGGAACTGGATACTACCAAACTGTCTCCAAAAGTCCAAGCATTGAAAATTAAGATGCTTCAGTGATTTTGTTAACAGATATTTCCTCCTTCAAAGCAAGTGGGTTGACTTGTTCTAAATGTTTGTAAACTTTTAAACAACAGTATTTTAAAAGTTTAACGTAGTTAGTCATTGTAACTAGTTATTTTATGTAGAATGTTTGTTCTGTTCTACAGCTGTGTTACTAAAATAAAACATACACAGAAAAGTGTGGTGCAAAGACACTCAATTTTATTTTGTTGATTTTCAATCGATTTTTTTTTATGTTATTTCCTGGCAACCAACCATTCTAAATTGACACTCTGTATGTTAGTGTAATATAAGCAGTGCTGTTAACAGGTTATCTGTCTACTTTGAATTTTCTCTTGAGGAAATGTATCTGTAGCACTGGCTAATGTTTAGCACATTTTTTTGTAGTTTTTGTTATTGTCAAAATATGCTTTGAAGCATTAAAACAAGGTGGTCTGACTGTTGTTGTTGTTTGTGTGTTGTGTGAGGTTAGATTTTGTTGTAGCATACTGTGATTTAGGGAGGAAAAATAAATATATAATATGTATTAAAATACATTGGGTTTATTAATAAAAAATATCTAAATATGATGCATTTAAAGTAAATTGGGTTAATTATGTAATAATACATAATGCTCTTTCTTATGAATTTAAAACAAATTTAATTTATTGATACTATTACTTAAATCTTAGTCTTGCGCATTTAATTTACATATGACTTGTAAATAGGAATCACATAAAGTTTATTCGTTTGATTAAGTTAAAAAATATGTAATCCAAATGGATGGAAATCTTACATGTAATCAAAATACATAAATCTTACTTGTTAGGCCTGAATATTTTTTTGAGTGTACATATGAAATAGTGTTATGTACTATGTAATATGTTATGGACAACGAACACAGGCGAACATTTTATTGAGCTGAAAACATCCCAGTTCTTGCATTGGCAGCATACTCACCGGACATGTCACCCATTGAGCATGTTTGGGATGCTCTGGATCGGCGTATATACGACAGCATGTTCCAGTATCTGCCAATATCCAGCAACTTCGCACAGCCATTGAAGTGGAGTGGACCAACATTCCACAATCAACAACCTGATCAACTCTATGCAAAGGAGATGTGTTGAACTGCGTGAGGCAAATGGTGGTCACACCAGATACAGACTGGTTTTCGGACCCCCCCCCAATACCATAAAACCACACATTTTAGAGTGTGAGGTGGATGGATTATCTCAGCAAAGGAGAAGTTTTCACTAACACAGATTTAGACAGATTTGAGAGAAATAGGCCTTTTGTGTACATAGAAAAAGTTTTAGATCTTTAGATCAGCTCATTAGAAATGGGGGCAAAAACAATTTGTTGCGTTTATAATTTTGTATATATATATATATATACAGTATACTGTGTATATATATATACTAGGGATGCACGATATATCAGCCACCATATCGGTATCGGCCGATAATACATTTTTTCTGTTATCGGTATCGGCCCGATAAGAAAATTTGCCCGATATCTTTATATCTTTAAGCCGATAAATAATTCATTATTTCCTTCAGAGACACTTCAGATGTGCGCTGTTCGCCATGATGGTTTTGAAATGCTTTAAATATGATTGGAATCACTTTGAAAAGGACAATACACTTATGTGCAACATGTGCAGAGCAAGTCTGTCATAAAGGCTACATAAAATTATAATCGGAACATTACTGTAAATTACTTTGTGGAATCTTTGTGCGCTATGTTTTGTGCATGCATTGATCGCATCCGCAAAGGAGCTACACCTCCATGACAGTTAAGTTCCCTTGTGCATTTGCAGCCTTTTGTGCAATTGTATGTAGTAATAATGTGTTTATTTTATGTATATCTGCTTTATCTGAAATAGAATGCGTTTGGTTAAGTTAATAGAGCGTTAACAGAGCGCTTCAGTTTGCCGGTGATCATCAGCGCACGCAGCTCAAACAGCAGCGCACAACTAATAACTATGATTGGGACTGTCATGTATATAACATTCTAATGAGATCATTATTATAATAAAACGTTGTGACTTCTTTGGTTTTAGTTGCCGTGTTTCAGCACATTGTTACGGGAAGCCAAGTGCACGTCCACGAGTTACACATCTGACTAGCGCATAATAAAATAAAGTTCAAAATGTTCCGTATATAATTTCCGTATTTTTGTGCATATATAAGTTGTAATATTATGTTTATGTTCTATAAATATCTGATTCTCATGTAGCCTAATTAACGCTTCAGTTTTCTGGTGTTCATTCAGCTTCATACAGCGCACGCAGCTCAAACAGCTGCTATTTAAAACAGTGGTAGCCTATTAATTTGTTACTTTTTCAAAATCACTGAAGCATTATTAATAATAACCACCACTTTTATTTTCTCTTATTATTTTCATCAACAATATGGTTTAGTAAATAATACAATTTCATTATTGTCCATGCAGATGGTTCTTCGTTTTATTAATCCATGGCGCATGCATTTTGATTCTTTACACATATAATGTTTTTTTTTTATGGTGAAATTTGGAAATGGGAGAGTAAAATATATTTTTTAAACTTACACTGTTCAAACTAGGCTGCTTATGTCGAAGTGTTTGGGATGTGGCTTTTAATGATGAGACCTTTTTTTTAATCAGGCTCTCAAGTAAATACAAATGTGGATATAGATTTATCGGTTATCGGCTTTCAAATATAAAGAATTATCGGTTATCGGTATCGGCCAACATTTTCATATCGGTGCATCCCTAATATATACAGTATATATAGTTAGTTACCAAGCACTACACTCTGTCTGTTAATGTAGAAACTTTGATTGAATCTCATGAAATCTGTCAAGGATATGACACCTGGGTCATATTTTGCAGAAAAATAAGAAATTCTAAAAATACAAAATTTCTGTTTAGAAAAAATATTAGAAATAATAAGCTCCCTCTCATAAATAAATATTCATATTTTATTTTAAATTGTGAAGTATTTTACAAGTATTACTACTTCACAGTATACTTTTGCTGAATTTAATTTATGCTATTTTGATAAAAAAAGTAACTTTTTTTAATCAGCCTGAAATAGCCTTAATTTTATTTGTTTAAAAATTTTTAATTTTTATTTCCTATTGAATTTTGGGTAAAATATGACTTCCTTTTGGCATTTACCAATATAAGAATGAAAGATGATTCACAACAATATCTTCAGCTTTAAAACATACTGTAATTATGCAATGCAAATGGAGATATTGTGTTCCAAGATATTTGCATTATACATATCCAAAGGTTTATGTTGAAGAATAGCAGGGTACAGCTGTATTTTGTTCACTTTGGTGTAATTCGCTGTTGCTTATTTCCAATATTAAGATAATTTGATTATCTCTAGATTTACCACTTTTACCACAGTTGGTTGTTATAATAAGATTGAAAAGTACGTCTTGATTGCTTTGCCTTTGCTCACCTGTAGTCAGCTGACTTGATTCTAGTATCATCAGTATTGGAATAGAGGTCTACACCTGAGACACTACACCACAAAAAATACTGAAGATATCTTTAGGATTACTGCTGGGTATATGTGATACAGTGTTGCATACAGATTTTCATTGTTATTTAGTGGTACGTTCAAGTAGAAATTTGCCGAACGGATAAATTCTGTCATTTTTTGGGGTTTTGATATCATGATTATTCCTCGGGAATGATTGATTGTACATCGGCATGATACTGAGGGATTGGTTGTATTTTGGTTTGAAGTGGACTGGGAATAAACCAAATGTCCAACACTTCCTCGGACGGCAGACTCAACTTCCAGCCTGTTGTATTGATAAGCTCTGCGTCTGATTTGTGCCCTCTTCCGATTCTCAAGCTTTTTTTTGCCTTGTTTTTTTGGGTATTAATTGAAAATAAGATGAGTCCTTAAAATTATACAGATGTTTTATTTTAAAGAGAACAGAAATTATATGTGTACAAAATAACTTTCTGTATAAAGAGAATCACAATGAGAGAATTTACTAGCTATCATAGGCAGCCGTCATATATGGAGGAGACGTTGTTATTTATTCCCATGACAACTGAGTGATATGCTTAATATTGTGAAGATCTATTGTATGCCACTTGTCCATGATTTTTTGTAAGTGTGTTTAACTGCATCTGTAATTTTTATTTCCCTGTAGTGTATTTATTTTAAGTGGACTTAAATAAATTGTTAAAATGTGTGAGATTGTGTGTGAGAGAGTGAGTGAGTGAGTGAGTGAGTGAGTGAGTGAGTGAAGGTCATACAGAGCAAGGCTCTCGGCTGTTGATTATGAATAAACCACTAATGAAAGAGATGCACACTTTTGAAGAGCAGAAGGAGACCTGTAACCAGTCGAGTCCCAGCAAGAAACCTACACCGGTGAGTCTGTAGCCAGGTTCCTTGTAATATATCGACATATAGCTACTGGTTGTGACTGCAAGCATTAAAGCTTGTGTTGAGCTCAGAGGTGTCTGCATTTGATAACGGCTCTAAAAATAGAGACACTGAACAGACGCGATGGCGCGAGCGTGTGCTGCAGTGATGCCGCTGAGGAATAAACCTGTATTCAACAGTGGATCAGCAAACTCAATTACAAGGCAGCTTACAGAAGAGGACAATGATCCGCGATAAAACCGCAGTGCAGAATTTGGTATGAGCAATTGTACAATTTTACAAAAAGGATATGAAGACGCGCTCATGACCAGTAGCTTTTATATAGGCTACGTGCTTCGGTTAATTTAGCAACAACGCAGATTGCGCAGCGATTAAAAATAAATAGAAAATTATATTTGTTATTTTTTTAAACACCTTTATTTATTAGTTTGATTTTCTATCTATCTATCTATCCATCCGAAAAAAAAAACATTTAAAATTGGCATGTTTTGCTTTATTGCATTATTCATTTGCATAACATTTGATATTGTTAATGGATATTTTGTTGTTCTTATTGCATAGACTATTTATTTATTTAAATATTGGTCTGTTTGCCTGTTTTTCAGTGTTTGTCTGTATTGGAAATTATTTACATTCTTGGCCTTATTACACCTTATTTTGTTTGTTTGGTTTTTATTAAAATAACATTTCTGACATTTTTGGGTTTTATTGTATGGGCTTACTAAATCTGTACATCTGTTTGTGTGTCTAAAATCTATCTATCTATCTATCTATCTATCTATCTATCTATCTATCTATCTATCTATCTATCTATCTATCTATCTATCTATCTATCTATCTATCTATCTATCTATCTATCTATCTATCTTTTTGTTGCAAAATTTGAAATATATTTGAAAAAACATTAAAATAGTAACCAAAAATGTATGGCCTATACCTTCATTATGTAATGTAATGTTTACTCAGCCAAATCCTCAGAATGCCATCACCATCGCCGTGTCCTCCCGTGCCCTCTTCAATATGGATCGAGAGCAGGACATTTATGAGCAGCAGGGGATGGAGGATTACCTGAAATATCAGATCCAACACGAGATCGAGCCATTCGCACCCGGACCTGCATTCCCCTTCATTAAGGTCAAACCAGTTCTATTGTATTTACACACATCAGTGACTAGAAATTATGTCATTAATAAGAATCTAAAAAAAGTTTGCAATTATCTCAACTTAAGAGAAGAAAATATTAATTTCTGTCATCCAGTTATCCAAGCTACAGAGGAAATGTTATTTTTCTGTGCTGTAGGCAGTGGAGGCAGTGAACACTCGACTCAGGGAGCTTTATCCAGACAGTGAAGAGCTCTTGATGTGGTTCTGATGACCAGCAATCATGCTCATGTGGGACTTCGGCTCATAAATTCAATCAACCATTACCGTAAGTCAAAAGATGTTTGACCGCACTGGGATGCGGAGTTGCTTTGAACATTTTAATATATCAGTATTTATCATCTAATAAGTTTTAATGCAGATTTCTTTATTTATGGTAAAATGTGTATGAAGATACAGAAAATATGATGAATTCATTAAAACATTGTACAGTATGGGTTTATACCCAGTAGAGTTACACCCCATTGTGCCACTCTGATTGGTAACATATTTACTAATGATACTGAAAATAATACTGTGTGCGGACTATTAGTAAAATACATTAGTGATCATCTACTGGTTTTTACAGTTTATGACAATAACTATAAGAGGAAACAGCTAGATGTAAAACAAGGTTCCAGACGAGTGAGAAAACTATGAATGCATTCAAGAATGACTTATTAGTACAAGATTGGGGAGTTGTATTTAAAGAAAATGATGTTGACAACACACTTATATTTACAATGCACTAGAATTTATCAAACAAAGAACTAGAGAGGCATATAATAAACAAAATATATACAAATAAGTTAACCAGTTTCTTACAGGTTTGTAGAAAGAAATATTAAAGTAAACTATTAGTATTCTTAAAAAACAACATTAAAGGAATATGGGATATATTAAATAGTATTATTAAAAAAGATACTGGACGACAAAGTTATCCTCAATATTATATTGCTAACAACACTATAACGATCATATGGATGACTAATTATATACTATTAATAGCTTTAATAATTTTTTTTGTGAGTGTTGGACCAAAATTGGCTAAAGAAATTCAAGATCCGATGTCATAGGAAGATTGGAATGACAATTTAAAAATAATAATAAATATTGTAAATATAAAACATTATAATGACTGATTGTAATGAAGTTCATATACAAACTATGAAAACGTCATTGAGGGTATATCAAAACTACTAACACATATTTGTAATCTATCATTTCAAACCGGTAAATTTCCAAACAAAATGAAAATAGCCAAAGTAGTTCTGCTGTACAAAACTGGGGATATACATCATTATTCAAACTACAGGCCTGTTTCTCTACTTCCACAATTTTCAAAAATTCTGGAAATATTATTTACTAATAGATTAGATACGTTTTTAAACATATCAATTACTCTCTGTCTGTCAATATGGATTCAAATCACATAGTTCAACATCATCGGCATGAATGGATTCAGTTGAATACATTACAAAGCTATAGATCATAAGCAGTTTTTATAGATCTTAAAAAAGTTTTTGACACAATTGATCATAATATATTAATTTACTAAACTGGAACGGTATTGGATTAGGGGGGTAGTACTGGACTGTGTGAAAAGTTATTTAGTGACAGAAAACAGTTTGTGAAGTTGGGGGAATATTCAACTTTGTGCTTGGGTATTACTTGTGGCATCCCCCAGGGGTCGGTACTGGGTCCAAATTTATTTCTGCTTTATATAAATGATGTTCCAATGCATTGGCACTAGTGGAAATTAAGATTTATATATTTTATTTTACTATAGTTTAAATTTTAGTTTTAGTTAACTAAAGTAATCCTGCCATTATGTTCTGCTGTCAAGTTCTACTTCCAAAATTGTAAAAAATATTTTAGTACAATTATGTTTTCTTACAGATGCTTAATTCACTTATTGAGCTCATTGTAGTTATTCAAATATATTATAAGGTACTATCTTGTGTGTTTTTTTATTTCAAGAGCTATTTATAGAGCGCTTTTGTATGACTGGAGGCAACAGTCTTATTGGGTATCTGAAAGCCTACCATGCCAACCTTTATCTGTCAGCTGATTCACTGAAAGTAAGAGAAGCCATTGAAGAAGGTGAGTGGATGTTTGGGGAATTAATATGGTAGAATCATAAATATGCTCATTTTGATTCAATATCAAATTCTTTCTTATTAGGAATTGCCGCAGCAACAGTATTCTCACCTGGAAAAATCACAGAGGTGCCGGAGACTCAGCTCCGAGTGGCCTTTGATGGAGATGCCGTTCTCTTTTCAGATGAGTCGGAGAGAATCTACAAAGCCCACGGACTGGACAAGTTCTTTGAGCATGAGAAAGCCCATGAAAATAAACCTCTTGATCATGTATGTTCCATTTAAATTTAATAGCATGCAATAATATACTGTTTAAACTCCATTGATTATGTGAATGATTGCTGTAAAACATCTACTGACACTTTTTCACAAGAAAACAGGTCTATTATACTTCTGACAACAGTGGATTATTATAAATGTTCACAGGGACCACTTAAGGGGTTCTTGGAAGCTCTAGGGAAGCTGCAACAGAAATTCTATGCCAAAGGTCAGCGCCTGGACTGTCCCATACGCACCTATTTGGTTACAGCTCGCAGTGCAGCCAGTTCAGGCACCCGGGCCCTCAAGACGTTACGTTCCTGGGGTCTAGAGACCGATGAGGCCCTCTTCCTAGCAGGAGCTCCTAAAGGCCCAATGCTGGAAAAGATCAGACCTCACATCTTCTTCGATGATCAGATGTTCCACGTGGAGGGAGCAGCAGAACTTGGGACTGTGGCGGCTCATGTTCCCTATGGAATTGCCCAGAAGTTTCAATCAAAGACAGCAAGGGATGTAAAAAAAGACATGCCAGCCAAGCAGCTAGAGTGAACACTGCTCTCTTCATCCTGGGTGTGACGATTTTAAATACGGTTTTAAAGGCATGCTTCACCCCAAAATTAAAAATCTCTCATCACTTACTCACCGACAAGTTGTTCCGAACCTGTGTGAGTTCATTTCTGCTGTTAAACACAGAAGAAGACATTTTGAAGAATGTTTGCAACCAAACAGTTGCCGATAGCCATTGACTTTCATAGTATGGAAGAAAAAAAAGTACTATTGAAGTCAGTGGCTTTGTAATTGATTACTTTCCAATAGTAAGTAAATAAATATATAAATATAGTAATAAAAATAGTAAGTAAACGGTTAATCGCTTCCAAAATCGTTTTGTTGTTTACATAATATACGTGTGTATATTGTGTATATTTATTATGCATATATAACTACAAACACATACATTTATATATTTAAGAAAAATATGTTATGTTTATATATTCAATATATTTATATATGATATAAAGTATAAGAATGTAAATATAAATGTATGTACATGTAAATATTTTTTAAATAAATACTGTATGTGTGTAACATTTTGGATACGATTAATCGCGATTAATTGTTTGACAGCACTAAAAAGTGTTAACATAGCAACTCAGTGAGTTTGGATTTTCCCGTTTCCAAAAATAGGCCAGTTTGTCAGTGGCAGACATTTTGCACTGACCATCGTAGCTTTGAAGTTGTTTACTGCGTTATATCAAGCCATAAATAAACAGAGAAGGAAATATGGGCAATAAGTGATATTATATTGTTGAGTTAAATTGTTACATTTTCTGTTCTAATAGCAAATGTTATTTATTTTATAATGCCAGAGTCTAGCTAAAGCTAAAATGCACCAAATGCTTGTTGGATATCATAAATAGCACCTTTAGCCATGCATATTTTCAGCTTTTATACTGTTATGGTCTGGTTTTGAATCACCGCCTCAGTTATTGTTTACAATAAAGTTATGTTTTACACTCTGTATTGATATCTTTATGTGTTTACATCTCTTATAAAGTGTTTAAATCCATCAATGTTATATGTATACATTTGGTTCAAGCGATTGTGAAATACTGTGTGTTACTCAGGGCATGCTCAAGTCAGTGTTTTGCACTAAACACCATAATAAACAGTGAAGAGGAAATAAAAGGTGACAAATAGACCATGTTTTTTTCTTATTTAAGTGTAGAATATTTAAGTAGGTACTAGACTTCCCCCAGCCATCTGAAATGGGGCAGATTGGACCGAGAGAGAAAGCAGAAGTATCCAGCTTTGATACTTTCCCACTGTCGCTTGAGTAAAGCAAAACAAATGACCCTGTGGGCGAAATGACAGAAATATAACGTTACATATTTCTTCACTTCTTCAAATAACCCCTTACGTCAAAGTGTGTGTGTGGTGTGTTGTTTGTTGTGTGCGAGAGAACTACAGTTACCATAGTAACTTTGAGTGCGGTCCTGATGACTATTTTAAGGGCGGGACTTAAAAATGTCGTCAGTCCTGTTGGACTTTTAACTCGCGGCCGTCTGGTTAACGTGTCACCCTCGTTAATAGTACGCCACACTTCTGGATCGTGTTCAGTTTAATTCGTGTTTAAAGATTGTTTGTAGATGATACAAATAGTAAGGTAATCGTGAATCGTTTCAGTCTTTGTTTAGGAATGTAACTAATCACATGATTAGTGTCATATGACAGAAATCAGAAATCTTCAGCAGTTCCCATTAATACACTAACGTTAATACTGTCGTCTTTCGTGATGAATTCAGACGGATAGACAGATGTGGCGACTCTTGAAGTAAACCGCTGGATCATGGAGCGTTTGGGGGTTTTGTCTGTTCTTCTCACCGCTTGTGTTTTGGGTGAGTTTCTTAATCGCAGCAGATTAACAGATAAATGTGACTTTAGCGTAATTTTAACTCTTATCATTGACCTAATATTTTCAAATACATAGAAGTGTCATGGTCGTCAAGAAAAAACATTAAAGGTTTGACTTTTTGAACGGCAGCAACATTTTGCTTTGTGAATAAACCATGTGCATTTCGATTACATTTTGTATGTCTGGTTAGTTGACAATATTTTTTATTCATTTATTTTACCAAATATTGTCTATCTAGGCAATATTTATATTTAACCTAATGTTTAATATTTTTATATAAGAAAAAAATAGATGTATAAATGCGTTTTTAAAAACAGTTTCCACAATGTATTTATATTGATTTGTTTGTTGTTTTTTCAATACAGAGACACATATAGTACATATTTGAGATATTTTACCAACAACATTCTTTCTGATTACTAAGACAGGCCTAAACTGCAAATCTTTAGACCAAAATCAATAGCACAATACAGATCTCTTGTATTGTAAACAAAGACTACTTTAGTTATTGGCATGCCATACAGTGACAACATGACCTGATTCATTCATTTGTC
>CM050428.1:33100455-33120175 GCA_027564155.1 Gymnocypris eckloni scoliostomus
GGTTTCCTCTTGCTAAAGATGCAAATCTTATATTTTGGTCTTTTTAATACTTCCTTGTTTATCTAAGAAAATAAATGTACCTCTGTCTGTATCCCAGAGTCCTGATGTAAATCCGATCCAGTGTCCCACCGATGCGTTCTGTCCTGAGGGCAGCACTGCCCCTGGTTACTGCATGGAGACCTTCTTCAGAAAGGCAGGGGAGACGTGTGAACTTGCTCCTGTTACCATTGCACTGCTTGTTATTGGAGGAGGAGGTATAAATGCTTACATCACACCATCTTTCAGCTGAACTTTTGTTGCCAAACCAAAATGTGAAAAACGTCAGTGTTGGTAAATCTGTTGAGAAATCTTTTGCTCTCATCATGCAAAAATCCGTATTGAGAGTTCCTTACTGGATTTTGCTTTCAAAAATTGTCTGAACAATGGTAAATGTACTCAGTCATACAAACTAAAATTATTATTTAACTTAATATATTGGTTAGTATTACATTTTAAGATTGATATAAGCAGGGCTTAGCAAAAGATCAGTCAGTCTTAAATTCTTCTCCTCCACAGTGTGTCTTCTCTTCATCATCGTTTTAGTTCTGCGGAGGAGAAGAGATAATGACAGCGAGCTTTCCCTTGCTCGGACGCCCCTCCTGCGAAAAGACCGCCCACCGGGTCGCTTCTATGGAATCCCTTGTGATGCAGAGCCTGTTTATGCAGGCTGGTGACATTACCACATACACTGACCTGTTTTCAGCAGCACAAATTTTGTCTGAAAGTTTCTATTTAGAACCGTTCTAAGCTTTATATCGGTAAGATGTTATTAAATATTTAATGAAGTTTAATGCACTTTTCTGCATTCCATTTTTAAAACCCGTTTACTACAGTCCATGTTGTGGAGTTACATCTCTTAGGATTCGGACTGCTTTTGGAGTCTGGAAAGAATGAGAAACCATTCAGTATTGTTTTTTTTTGGGGGTTCTTTTGTATACCTGAAGGCCATGGCACTGAAATAATTGTGGATTAAGTTGCTGGATTATGCTTATTTTGTTCACAGGTATGTTTGATTAGATTTTTTTTTGGTACCACTATGTTTGTCTACCTAGGGTCCTCAAGGTATATTGTATTATATACATTTGCAGTATTTCTTGTATTTAACATGTGATGTGTCACATTACTTTTAAAACTAAATATTTTGGACGTTTTCCAAGGTTGTAAACTGGAATAAACATCTTTTCACAACTTTGATATAAAAGTGTGTTGTCTACTCTATGCAAGTTTGATGGGTTCCCTTTCTGAAACTTCCCTTCAGAAATTCCCAAATGTCAACATGTACTTTCGTAATCTGAACTGTCATATGACATATCCTGTTACTGATAATAGAGAAAATATCAGACCCTTTTATTAAAACAGGAACATCATAAGGCGCCATTGGTAAAGGTAAACAAAATATACCTATATAAAATGTGTAAAAACAACAGATTTTTAAGTAGACAATCTCCCATTGTCAGCAGTTTGTCCTGGGGTCTGTTTCCTAAAACAAGTTTACCAAACAAGCCAGGTTTATTTCAGTTAGTCTGACTTATTGTCACGATGTGGTTTCATAAAGCGAATTTATCACAGCCTTCGTATATCACTTGTACTAGGAAACTAATCTGGTCAGGAGCTGGCTAACTGTCAGGCTAAGCTGAGCTCCTCTAACACTGAGCAATGCACTGATATTACAGCTGACACTCTCACAAGCAATTCTGACTTTATTATCAGTCCAAAAATAATAATATACAGAAAATGCAACTTAAAAAAAAGGGTACAACCGACTGTAGCCTATTTAATGTATCGTGCCCAACATTGAATGACCTTTTTTTAGATATATGAAAACATTTGAATTAGTGCGATTAATCGCATCCAAAATAAAAAATTGTTTACATAATATATGTATTGTGTACTGTGTATATTTGTTATGCATATATAAATACAAACACATTCATGTATGTTGAAAATATTTAAATGTATATACATTTATATATTTATATTCTATTTTATATTATAAGTATATTTCATATATAAACATAACTTATTTTTCTTAAATATATACATGCTTGTTTATATATATATATATATACCCTACATAATATACACAGTATACATACATACATTATGTAAAAAAAACTTTTATTTTGAATGCGATTAATCACGATTAATCTTTTGCCAGCATTATTTTTAACATCAGTTAATCAGCCGTTTCTAGCCATGCAGCCTTTCTCTCTGCTTTAATGTCAGCCTTAACTTTTGTGGTTATTAGTAGAACATTCCAATCTAAAATTGCTCTTTAAAGCATTAATAACACTAAATTAAAAGTTAAAATCACTGAATTAAAAATGTCAATAAATGATAGAAAACAGACTACATTTTAAGAGAAATATACACATCAACTCATCTAACTTAGTAATTAGGGCTGTATAAGCCAGCTTACATTTGATTTACAGTCAGGGCCAAGGGGGGCATTCGCGGCCAACTTAAATGGTTGTTTATGAAACCGCTTTAGTCCCGATTGATTTGTTAGGTTATATCAAGTCAGGTTTTGGACTTTAATCCCCGCTTTTCTTAGTGTCTTTTATGAAACACCCCCCAGTAATGCTTTTTTCTAAGGCATGTCTATAAAATGATTTAAATGTCCTAATTAAACTATATTCATGACCTAAAGGCCAAATTATACTTCACTTTGTACGCGTACGCGAGGGACAGCGTACAGTACGCGTGACGCAAATTTCGTCATCAGAATAGTACGCGCGTACTATACGCGCACCCCCGGATTTTTGTACGCGCAGGTCGCACATGCGCATTAAACTCTCTTACAGTAATTTGTTTATCCGCAAGGTGGAAACGCTGCCGTGGAGGTATCAATTCACAAGGTAGCTGAAGAAAAACTGCATGAACATATGGCTTCACACACCTCCAGAATAAGCTTAGACACTGTACAGCTTCCAAACGGTAGCTTGCAGCAATATTTGCTCAAGGCTAGCCTAGTCTCGCTTAGCCAGATCTTCAGACTGTATATATTGCTGCATTCATTGGTCAAGGCCCGCCCATGAGGCCGTTTGACCGACATGTCAAACAACCAATCACAGTTCGTTTCGTTCAGCGTCAAGTTTCGGGGCGTGGAAATGTCGCCACAATAACAGACAAATTTAAGCGTGCGATACTTAGGCCTTAAGTATACATCTTCTTTTTTTTTAGTGAAGTATACTTTGGCCTTTTTATGTAGCCTATATTCGGTGGATAAGCAAAAACTTAGGATATGATGATAATTCACTGTAGTTCAGTAAGACATACAAACCCACAAATGTTTTTATTTTAAAGAACAACTGCGGTGACAAATAAGACAATAATATAAATTAGTCCATCAGCGTGAACTGGGGTTTTATGTGTGGATAATGGGGATAAAAACCTTGCTGAAACAAATTTAATTTGTTTTGCATATAGGTCTATTTTAAAGGTTTTTGTTTACTAAAACAGCTGTTATTAGATCTTACCTAAAGTAAATATTATTATTAATATGCTTTAGTGCGTATTTAAGCAATACAAGAAATGGGTGCATCCCAATGTGCATACTATCCATCCTAAATTCTATGTGTAGGTAGTAATTTTCAATACTATTTAGGGCAGATAGGGTGGATAGTATGCACATTGGGACGCAGGGAAGGTTTGCTAAAAAACTCCCCATCTGCCACTGGTATTCCCTCCTCAAAAGCCCCACTGGTGTTGTTTTGGGTTGATTGAGCTGTTCAAACAAACACAGCAATGTTTTATTAGCTCATATCACTGCCTTTCACCGCATGCAGTAGAGTACGATATTAGAATTTGACTCTCAAATGCTTGTACTGATTATATGTATATTTTAAAAGCAGCATTTAAAGCTTTGGTTGACGTTGGAGACTCTGGGGATGTGTTCTTTTGACTTTTTGACAACTGAAATAACAATGCTATAAACAACCTCTCATAACATCTTGTTGCATATAACAATGCCCTGGTTATCTCCCAGCACCAGGCCCTGAGACAAGAACCAAGGTTTTCTCCACATGTCTAAGGCAAGTAGGCATCATTGGATGTAGCTGACATCAGACCCAGCAGTTTTTGAAATTGCTTGACAGTGAGTGACCGGCCTTCTGTTACGCTCTTGACTGACGTGATGATTGACTCGATCCGAGCAGGGGACATACAGACACACACTCAGAGCTTTGCTGAATGACAAAAATCTAACGCCGGTTGCTCCGCACATGCTTTTAAGCTTCCTGGTCATTACGTCACCCGCCCATGATGTCTTGCCCATCGTTTGGACTGATTACACATTAGATTCAGAGCATGGTATCGCCTCCTGTTCTCCTAGTGTTTTCCGATGCAGCACGAGTTCCCGGAGGGGAACTCATAGGCATAATGCATAATTACAGCTTAGCATCCATATTTTGTCTTGACAAACACCACTTTTTCAGGTGAAAATAACGTATTCTTTTTTTTCAGAAATGTTCTTTTAACATCAGTGTGAATGGTATCAAGTCCTAAAACTTGCTCTGTGATTCCAGCGAGCTGTTGCACAAATCCAGTGTTCCTCAGCCATAGGGTCACAATTTTTTCGATTATGTGAAATACTCGCTTGAGGAAGGCCAGCAATTTTGACCCATTTTAAGAAGAGGCTGTGCCTTTAAAAGCTATTCAAAAGCTTAGGGTCAGTGCTTTTTTTGTAAAGAAATTAATACTTTTATTCAGCAAGGCTATGTTTAATTAATAGAAAATTGATAGTAATGACATGTTGTTACAAACGGTTTCTAGTATAAAATAGATTACAAAATAACTTTTTATTATCTAAAAAAGCAGCACAACTGTTTTCAACATTGATAATAAACTGGCAAGAATAATTTCTGAAGGATCACCAAATGACATTGAAGAAATTCACCACATTAATAAATTATATTGTGAAGTATATTAAAATAGAAACCAATATAAACAATAAACATTCTCGATGGTGCACCCCGTTTCAAAAGAAATATTATTATTTTGTTTGCACAAAGCCAGTATCTATTTCGTATTATTATTCACAGTTTATCTAGAGCTAGTATGTGGTGTAATAAAAAGAGCAAAAAACAATTTATATTTGATTTCTGGAAATGAATTTAAGTTTAGTTAGGTCCTTTTTACACTCTGTAGCTCTGTCTCGTTTAGAAGGCTGCGTGCATTCTAAATGAGACAGCTTTTCTATTCTCGCAGCGCGTTGTTTGTCCTAACCGGCCACTGTAGTTGGTGCGTCAGTGGCGTTTAAGATGGCGGCCACCTTGGCGAGAGGGTTGTCAGGTATGAAATGTGCATATTTAAGTTTTATGGTCACAATACGTAGCTAAATATGAATACGAGATTCTATAGACTCTTAAATGTTGGTGTGCATGGGAATACGCAATCAAAGCTCCCTATGTCCGCTACAGTGTGTAAAGGACGTTGGCGAATCGATTCTCCTCAATGCAATATAATAATTTATTGCGTTTTTTATTCGACCTTTTATTTAATTCCATCTTATATTATTCTACATTTCATTTATGTATTTCTTTAAATGTCTTTCCGTACACTGTTCAGTGTTTTATCATTATGTATTGTATTCTACAAACCAGAGTTCTTTCTCCTTTGCTGGTCAGGTTTGCTGAGACCCCTGTCGGTTTTAGGCAGAGACCGTCTCTCTCCTGCGGTCAGACTCACACAGACAGCTCGTTTCTCAGCTGTAGAGCAGAGACATGTCTCCAGAACACTGCCTGCTGTTCACACCGCTGCTCCTCTCCAACAGACCGGCCTGCTGAATCGGTGAAACCTTCTCTAGCCACACAGTTCTGTCTGTTTGTTGAAATGTATATTATTCTGTTTGTGTCTTTATACAGTGGTGGCCCAAATTATTAGAACACTAGTATTTTCACCAGCTAAAATATGGTTTTAAGTCAGTTATTTCTATCGTTTGCTGTAGTGTGTCAGTAGGAAAGATCAGTTTACATTTCCAAACATTCATTTACCATTAATTGTAATAATCCAGTGAGATTATGTTTGACAACAGCCAGTGCTCCACACCGAGATCTGATCATCATCCAGTCTGTCTAATGACATGAAGAAACAAATCAAACTTAGATCGACTCAATCCAGAAGATCTGTGGCAACGTCTCAAAGATGCTTCACGAAACCTCCCTGAAAAACTATACAAGTACACCGAGGGCAAAAGCTGCTTTAAACGCAGAGGATGCTCACACCAAAATGTTGATTTAATTTAGTTAATAGAAGTTAATTTATCGAGAAAATCTATTTTTGACAGCATCCTCATTTTACAGCCTTTTTACACAAGTCCTAAAACTTTTCACAGTACTGTAGCTTTGCAGGAAGGCGTTGACGTTGCCACAGATCTTCTGGATTGAGTCGATCTCATTTTGATCTGTTTTTTTTATGTCATGACTGGATGATGATCAGATCTCGGTGTGGAGCACTGGCTGTTGTCAAACATAATCTCACTGGATTATTACAATTAATGACAAAATTAATGTTTGGAAATGTAAACTGATATTTCCTACTGATACACTACAGCAAAAGATAGAAATAACTGACTTAAAACCATTTTTAGCTGGTGAAAATACTAGTATTATAATCATTTTGGCCACCACTTTACAACCATTAAAGGAGTAGTTCACCCAAAAATGAAAATTGTGTCCTCATTTACTCACTCTCAAGTTCTTCCAAACCTGTTTGAGTTTCTTTCTTCTGTTGAGCTCAAAAGAAGATGTTTTGAAGAATGTTTGGAACCAAACTGTTGACTGCCGCAGTATGGGAAAAAATACTATGGAAGTCAGTGGCTATCATCTGTCAAAATATAATCTTTTATGCTCCACAAGATAAAGAAACTCCTACAGGTTTGGAACAACTTGAGGGTGAGTAAATGAGGAGACAATTTTCATTTATGGGGAATTTTATCCCTTTACACCAAGAATGATAAATAAAGTTTATTAAATAAAATAAAGTTTTAATAATCATTCTAATTCCATCAGCATAGGGGAATAGAAGTCCACGTCACAACTATAACAATAACAGAAACAGTATTGTGGAAAACACTTTTAAAAGGCCCTTTCACACCAAGAACGATGACCTTAAAGATAACTATATTAGTCTCTACACCAATACAATATTTTGGTGTGTTTGCTCTAAAATGGTCAACAGTTGATTCTGTTTTTACATTAAGAAATATATTAGTTGGCTGAGCAGAAATAACCTAACTGACAGTGTTGTGATAAAATGTAATTCACTTTTTGTTTGAATTGTATAGCTTATAAAAGCTATTTTTACCGTGAAAACTTTGCAAGGCTTCCGGTTTCGGCGGCTTCCAGCTATTTTAGCTGTAACAAAACCAGTCTGTTGTGCTGCTTAATGTTGCAGTTATATTATAGGTCTCTTTACGGAGCAGTTTAGGCTGCTCTGTGTCTGTTAATGCAGAATAAAAGTCAGACTAGATTAGGCCTGCTCTGACATACATCAGCCCTTAGTATCACTGCATATAGTTGTGTGTGTAAATGCATTTATTCCACCTCTGAGCTGCATCAGACAGTCTGTGTAAAGATGCCATTTCAGAAACACTTCTGTACCACCATTGCAATGTAAATTTGGCTATATTTTAATTTATTGTGGTAATTGGACACATTGGCTTGTAGTGCAGAGAGGTACATTATTTGTTACTGCAGTGATATTCTTTAATGTTAAAAATAACTTACTTCAATGTGGAGAAAAGTAGTATCACACAAGCTTAAAGCCTCCGCTAATGCTATTTTTTCACCAAATACTACATGCTCTTAAGCAGCGATGGCCAACTTGAAGAGCCATAGTCCTGCAGAGTTTTGTTCCAACCTTGATAAAAACTCACCTGCCTGTAGCTTTCTAGTTATAATAGACCTTGATTTGCTTGATTAGGTGTGTTTTTGGAGGAGAGAAGGGGCTCTCCAGGAATGATGTTGGGCTCCCCTGCTCTTAAACCTTGTCTGCTTTGTTGGCAGACACTGTATTGTATGTTTTGACTGAAGATTTGCTTATGTTCTGTTCTGCAGAGTAACGCCTCTCATCCCTTCATTGATGCTCCAGCCGGCCAGGAGCTTAACATACTACAGTCTGAGGAAAGGCCAGAGGAAGTCTGTGAAGTCGGTTGTTAAACGGTTTCTCAGGCTACACTGTGGCCTGTGGGTGAGGAGAAAGGTAATTTCCTGCCCACATGTTATTCAGAGATAGCATAAAACTATTTGTCATGTTCATTTGTCATTATCATGTTTAAAATCCAGTCTGGTAATTAAATGCAGCCTACACACCTGAACTGAAACTCGGGTCTTCATGTGTTCAATAATACTGTTGTTCTTTTAGGCAGGATATAAGAAAAAGCTGTGGAAGAAGTCGGCAGTCCGCAAGAAGCGCCTCAGAGAACATGTATTCTGTAATAAAACTCAATGTAATTTGCTGGACAAAATGACAACACCCTTTTGGAAAAGAAGAAACTGGTACCTCAATGACCCGTACCAGAAATACCACGATCGAGTGAACCTGAAGGTGTAAAACCCTCCTTTATAACTGTATTGTTCATGAGACATGACGTGTGTATTAATGCATTGTGTTAATGCACCCAAATAAATTCTTTCAATTGTTACAATTTCATAAATTGTTATTATTTCAAAGTCCACCCATTGTTGGAGACACAGTTTTGAGTAAATATGGCAGGAATATTTGGTTCATTTAGGAATATAAGTTTTCTGCATTTTAAAGAAGTGGTGTTTAGATTGATATAAGAAATGAATTCAAATAAAAATGCTGAAAATTCATAACATTGAATTAACTGATTATATAAACATTCATTTTATGATTCTGTTGTCTTTGAGTCCAAATAATATTTAGACTAGATCATGGATGGAAATAAAAGTTAATATTGTATTTTGCAGATTAAATAACTCCCAAGACATGTTTCACATTCACCTTTTAATTGTTGAATGACAATACATTTTTTTTAACAGATCATTTCACTCTTTAACACTAACTTCTGTCTTTATCACTCAAGATGTATTCAGTGAAGGACTTGAACAATGAGATACAGTATATTCTGGCCTGCCAGACATGACAGCTGTGGAACATGGAAAAACTTTTTTTATGGAGACGCTGCAAGCCGTTATGTTTAAGAGGATAGTGAAAAGACATTTTGACTCCTAATCTGAACAACCTGGCACAAACAACTCAACAATACATGAGTTCAGTTCAGTTTCAACTGGTTTTAACAGAGCCCAGACTTTTCTTTAAAGGCGCAGCCTCTACTTGTCCCTGAATTTAAAAACACATCTTTTCTCACGATTAAGCATGCATACGTAATGTCTTTCTTTCATATTCGAAAATTGACAATCCAGATGGTAGTCCACGAGATTCATATTTTACACCATTTTGTTGATATTAATAAAAATGGGTTCATAAATGGCTGAATGACAGAACACCTAAATCCACAACTAAACTGCTTTTCACATGGTATTACATTTCAAAGGTTGTGCCATTAATGACCTGAAAATTCAAAGAAGCACAGTCAGATGTTTTTTATATGCTGTAGAAGGCCAAAGATGGTTCATACAAAGCACTTTAAAGTCCTACCATTTCATATAAAGAAAATGCTGCATTTTTATCTCGCTGAGAATACTGGAAACACAAAGCCAACCAGAGATCATCACCAGTCCAATGACTTTTTTAGTTTATATTATAGATAATATAATCACATGTTTAAATGAAATTGTGATAAAATGAGAAAAACAGTTCCTGAGCCAGATATTTAGTCAGTGAAGTTTGATATAACTATTTGAACAGCTACAATATCTCAAATACATTAAATCTGTATTTTGACAAAGCGTGTTTATGAGATTAGGATTGTCATGTTTTCACAGTATATAACACATTGTGAAAAGCTTCCTAAATATAGAATGTTCTAATATTCAGCTGTGTGTTTTGATAGTTACTGCAACACAGGCAGAGCCGATCTTAGACTCCTGAGGGCCCTACGCAAAACCGGAATGAAACGCATTTGTCCATGTTTCACTTTTACGTAGAAAGGGCGACTCACCGCATTACAATAAATTATCATTCATGTTTTCATAACCGCTGGCCAAATTCAAAACAAAACTAAAAACATCTTTGAGAGCAAGGGAGCCCCCTGGTGTTTCGGGGCCTACGCAGCTTGCTTATTCTGCGTATAGGGAGGATCGGCTCTGAACACAGGAATGATACAAGAACAAACGCTTGAGTGTCTCAGTGATGCATGCTAGTTTAATTGCAGTGTTTTCAGACATTTGTTTCTCCTCATTTGGCTAATTGTGTGACTGCTTCAAAAGTAAAACGACTACACTGACTGAAGGACCCGCTTTGTCAACACTAATGCCTGCTCAACTCTAATAAGGTACTTTAATACTGAACACGTTCAGAAAGTGGAGGCCAAAAATGTGAGACACATTCAAACTGTCAATGTGAATACATGCAACATCAAGCGACTGAAGACGTTTAAGGAAATAACAGAAAACATTCTGTTTAAATTACTTCAAAATACATGAAATTCGATGTTGCTCAATCAGTGTGGAGTTTTGAAATTATAAAAAATACTCTACATGCGTGATAATTAATAAAGTAAAGAAAGAATGGCCATAAACATATATCAACCTATAACCTCTTTGTGTCTAGTTTCTAGTGCATGTTTATTGGCAAGATGTCATGGTTATTGATTACCTTTATACATATATTTGAAGTTACAGAACAATATTTTAAGTTTATAGCTGAACTATTGAAAGTTCACAGAATTGTAAAATCCATTGCACTTTGTCCATCTATTTTAAATCACGCCAGGCATTGTGATTAATACCTTTTTTGGTTCAACTACAAGCTTTTATTAAAAACTCCCTCTGTACAGATGACCCTTTGCATTTGTTGATATGTAAATTATGAAATAAATGCAGTCAAACACACCTACCACATCAGTGTAGTACTTTTGCACGAATAACTGCTGTTCTAAGAAAGGCTGATTTGGAAACACCTTGCTACTCAGTAGTTGTTAAGGGGGCTTTGGGTGACCCAAAACGATTGTAGTCCCCTTAAATTAAGGTATGCTCATAGACAGTAAGCACTATGACTGTGTGCAGTGATTGTGGTTGGGTGACCAGAGGGACATGCATGCGCTTGTTTCTCCCAAAATCATACCAAGAAATCAAACAGTCTACACTCAAACTTACCATAAATATATACAAAACAAGTTTAATAACCCCCAAAGAGTCTCAGAGCAGCAGTATGCGCACGCATGTGTTACCTAAATGAATCCCCTCCCCCTTGAGTGTCAAAGATCAGAAACGAAAGGCTGTGAATCGCTTTGGTTACCTCATTATAGAGCAAGGCTGCTTTTGAATATTTTTGCTGCATTCCTTTTTTTTTCTCTGCCTTCTCTTGTTGCATCTCCTCGTGTTGCATGTAAGACAGCTAAAGCGCTCTCGGAGCATATGCACAGTCACATGGCTTCAGTGTCCGAAGAGAGGGCGTTCTTTGATCTGGATCGGGTGACGGGTCTTAGGGTTCTAGGAGGAGGCTGAGAGATAAAGAAGAGGTATGAGAACAAATCAAACGAACGAGTCAATCAGTGAACCAGCAGGTCAAATTAGAGAGCGATGCACACTTCATGCTTACAAATAAACATGATCACATGATCAGGTCAATATGAGCAAGGGCATGTATATTTCTGATGTGTCAGTCTAAGGAAAGACAAACTTTATTTGAGAATGCATGACTTAACATGCTCTGTGTATACAGGCCTGTTTTTAGTCAGTTAGATGCGTTGTATTTGTGGTATGGTCAAGGGTTAAACTGGTCTACTAGCTTTGATTCAAGAACAAATATAATTAAAGCTGCAAGCAGCGATGGAAGGGACCTCGCACCCAGCACCGCCAACCGGTGGCTTCAGAAAGACAGGGAACGGTGAGCAATATGCATTTAAAAAGGTAAATATAGAGGAATGTGTCATAGTCATTTATATGTGCCAAACCTGCTGCCAGCTGGTGGCGCTATGTCCATAACTGAACATCAACATGTAGATGTCTTCAGTCTAGCACTTTTATCAAACATATGAAGTTTGGTGCAGATTGAACATAGTATGTTTGAGTTAGTGTAAAGCCTGACACATCCTGTTGTCAACAGGTGGCGCTATGATTACATCTGAATATTGGCCTTTAGATGTCTTCAGGCCAGGAATCTTACCAAATTACATTTACATTTACATTTAGTTACAGATTGGACGCTATTGCATTTAAGTTACTGTAAAACAAGTTACATTTTATCAGCTCTTGCTTTCCTGGGAATCTGAACCCATGATCTAAACGCCATTACGTAGATGTAGCTACAGGAAAGCAGGAAAGGAAAGCAGGAAAGCAAATATGTGAAGTTTGGTTCAGATTGGACAATGCATGTTTGTTGGTGTAAAACAAGTAATTTCCTGTAGCCACCAGGTGGCGCTATGTCTATAACTAAACATTGGCATGTAGATGTCTTCAGACCAATACTTATCAAACATATGAAGTTTGGTGCAGATTGAACATGGTATGTTTGAGTTAGTGTAAAGCATGATATCCTGTTGTCAGCAGGTGGCGCTATGATTATATCTGAATGTGAAGTTTGGTGCAGATTGAACATTTACAACAACTTTTATTCCCATGGCGAGACATCGAAATTTGTGATGCCGCCAGGACACGCCCATTAGCGAAAACTCAAGCTCTTCGCAATTTAACATCACAAAGGCCTTTAGATTAAACTGACCTAAATATTATGTTGATGTCATTAAATCTCTAGGAGGAGTTAGTTACAGAGTAAAACATGTCACTTCCTGTTGCCAGCAGGTGGCGCTATGACTATAACTGAATATGGTCACTTAGATCTCTTCAGGTCAGGATTCTTATCAAACATGTGAAGTTTGGTGTAGATTGAACATAGTATGTTTGAGTTAGTGTAAAGCCTGACACATCCTGTTGTCAACAGGTGGCGCTATGATTACATCTGAATATTGGCCTTTAGATGTCTTCAGGCCAGGAATCTTACCAAATATGTGAAGTTTGGTTCAGATTGGACAATGCATGTTTAAGTTGGTGTAAAACAAGTAATTTCCTGTAGCCACCAGGTGGCGCTTATGTCTATAACTAAACATTGGCATGTAGATGTCTTCAGACCAATACTTTTATCAAACATATGAAGTTTGGTGCAGATTGAACATGGTATGTTTGAGTTAGTGTAAAGCATGATATATCCTGTTGTCAGCAGGTGGCGCTATGATTATATCTGATTTTTGGCCTTTAGGTGTTTTCAGGCCAGAACTCTTACCAAATATGTGAAGTTTGGTGCAGATTGAACATTGCATGTTTAAGCTAATGTAAAACAAGTAATTTCCTGTTGCCAGCAGGTGGCACTCTAATTATAATGAAATATTAGATTTAGATGTGTTCAGGCCTGGATTCTTATCAAACGGTGAAGTCTGGGGCAGATCGGTTATTGCATGGCTGAGTTACAACAACTTTTATTCCCATGGCGAGACATCGAAATTTGTGATGCCGCCAAGGACACGCCCATTAGCGAAAACTCAAGCTCTTCGCAATTTAACATCACAAAGGCCTTTAGATTAAACTGACCTAAATATTATGTTGATGTCATTAAATCTCTAGGAGGAGTTAGTTACAGAGTAAAACATGTCACTTCCTGTTGCCAGCAGGTGGCGCTATGACTATAACTGAATATGGTCACTTAGATCTCTTCAGGTCAGGATTCTTATCAAACATGTGAAGTTTGGTGTAGATTGAACATAGTATGTTTGAGTTAGTGTAAAGCCTGACACATCCTGTTGTCAACAGGTGGCGCTATGATTACATCTGAATATTGGCCTTTAGATGTCTTCAGGCCAGGAATCTTACCAAATATGTGAAGTTTGGTTCAGATTGGACAATGCATGTTTAAGTTGGTGTAAAACAAGTAATTTCCTGTAGCCACCAGGTGGCGCTATGTCTATAACTAAACATTGGCATGTAGATGTCTTCAGACCAATACTTTTATCAAACAAATGAAGTTTGGTGCAGATTGAACATGGTATGTTTGAGTTAGTGTAAAGCATGATATATCCTGTTGTCAGCAGGTGGCGCTATGATTATATCTGATTTTTGGCCTTTAGGTGTTTTCAGGCCAGGACTCTTACCAAATATGTGAAGTTTGGTGCAGATTGAACATTGCATGTTTAAGCTAATGTAAAACAAGTAATTTCCTGTTGCCAGCAGGTGGCACTCTAATTATAATGAAATATTCGTATTTAGATGTGTTCAGGCCTGGATTCTTATCGAACGTGTGAAGTCTGGGGCAGATCGGTTATTGCATGGCTGAGTTACAACAACTTTTATTCCCATGGCGAGACATCGAAATTTGTGATGCCGCCATGGACACGCTTTAACGAAAACTCTAGATCTTCGCAATTTAACATCACAAAGGCCTTTAGGTTAGACTGACCTAAATATTATGTTGATGTCATTAAATCTCTAGGAGGAGTTAGTTACAGAGTAAAACATGTCACTTCCTGTTGTCAGCAGGTGGCGCTATGACTATAACTGAATATGGTCACTTAGATATCTTCAGGTCAGGATTCATATCAAACGTGTGAAGTTTGGTGTAGATCGGACATAGCATGCCTGAGATATAACAACTTCCTGTTTCATGGCGAAACATCAAAATTTGACAGGACGCCACGGACACGCCCTCCGATGAAAACTCTAGATCTTCGCAATTTAACGTCACAAAGGGCTTTAGATTACACTGACCAATTTTGGTGTTCATCTGAATAAATCTCTGGGAGGAGTTCGTTAAAGTATGACACCTGAAAATGGCAAAAATGACACAAAATATGACGAGAAAATTCAAAATAGCCGACTTCCTGTTGGGTTTCTGATTTCGTACCTAGAGACTTTTTTGTAGGTATTGTTAAGTTACATAAGTGTACCGATTTTCGTACATGTCGTGAAACGTAGCTCGAGGCGCACTCCGCTGAATATTTATAGGTGGCGCTGTCGAGCCATTTTGCCACACCTACTTCTGAAACCCATATCAGGACGTAAATTTTCACCAGTTCTGGCGTGTGCAAAGTTTCCTGACTTTTCGAGCATGTTTAGGCCCTCTAAAATGCGATTAAGTTTGGAGAAGAAGAAGAAGAAGAAGAAATATAGCTGCAAGCAGCGATGGCGGGCCCAAGCCGATGCAAACGCCACCCGGTGGCATCAGGAAGCGGTGCCCAGCGGGCACATGCATTTACAGTAACCCTCTAGCAGTCTGGTTTTAAGGGACACGGCAAGTAAAGGGTTAATCCAAACCACCAACTCTGTGAAACACAGTTTAAACAGAAGCTATCTCTCTCTCTCTCTCTCTCTCAGTCTCTCTCACACATGCATTTACAGTAACCCTCTGGCAGTCTGGTTTTAAGGGATACAGCAATTAAAGGGTCAATCCAAACCATTAAGTCTGCGCAATACATACACACACAGAACAACATATAAAACTTTAGTAACACTTTCGAAAAGGTTTCAGTTATTAACATTAACTATATTAATTAACATGATCAATACTTATAAAGCATCTAATAATGCCTGACTATTTTTACTAACATAAAAAAAAAAATGCTGTAAAAATATATTGTTCATTGTTAGTTAATGCATTAGCTACTGTCAACCTAAGATAATTTATTGTAAATTTTTACCAACTCATTTTTTGAGCGCTATTCAGTCTGTATTCACACAGCGTGATGAGAGAGCGTTTTGCTGCTCGAAACACAGAATATGTAGAGAGGTGGTACTGTTATTTATTTATAACCTATATTTTTACATGACTTAACAGGCGAGTCATAATATTAGTGAATATATTATATTGTAGTTTTATCTCGCCCCTGGTTGAGAAACACTGACCTAAAGCGCATCTTCCAGCATTGTCTTCACGATCGATCTATTAGGCATCACTGATGTGATGTTTAAAAAAACATTTGTTTCTCATTTATTTGGTTCCACAGTATTTGCTGATTTTTATTTTATTTAAACACTGCTTGACGAGAATTGCCGCTGATAACAAAGTCAAAGTAAAACGCGACCGGTGCTTACAGGCTATTTAAAACCTAAGAAAAGGGAAAAGAGGAAAACTCAAGCGACCCCCACCACGGTGATACCATTATAACCAGTGTGACATCAGGTCGATTAACGGTGGGAAAATTTCCTCACCGACACAACCCTAGCAGGCACATGCATTACAGTGACCCTCTAGCAGTTTGGATTTAAGGGATACATTAATGGAAGGGTTAATCCGAGCCATCAAGACACACACACACACAAAACAAAATAGAAAACTTTGGTAATCCTTTTAATAAGGTTTCAGTTATTAGCATTAACTATATTAATTAATCATGAACAATAATTATACAACATTTATTAATGTTAGTCTCTCTCTACTCTCTCTCTCTCTCACACACACACATACACACACACACACACACACACACACACACATACACAAATAACTATGTGTAGCAAACTTTTCAATAAGGTTTTAGCTTATAACATTATATAAGTTAAAATGAACAATAGTTTTATAGCATTTATGAATCTTAGTTAATATTATGTTACAAATTGACTACTACATTATAAATAAAAATGTGGTAATGTACTTTTGTTACTATACCATGACCTAAAATAATAAAATAAAAATACTTACACAAATACAGTAAAAATATGTTGTTAGTACTAATACTCATGTTTAAAACAATATTATTAAACTATAGTTACAGCAGGGTATAGCGTATAGTTACCCTAACCCTAATTCGCAATTCCAGCAATTCTAGCAAAATCACTAGCACGTCGTCCCGGGAATATTGGTTTAATACCAGTCGGGCTACCAATATCACCCTATGGGCTACCTTAAATACAGGGCTCCCGCAGGTCCTTATAAACTCCTTATTTTAGTTGTATCAAATTGAAGGCTGTAAAAGTTAAATATCGTTAAATGGTTTAAGAAATGTCTTCATTTACAATTTCAAGAGGTCTTTCTGTTTAAATCGTGAAAGGGCTGATTAAACTTCAAAAGGCAATATTGTCATTGAATATTTATTTATTTGATATATAAATCAAAAACAGAGCTGTCAAATCACTACATGGTCTAGTGTCTGTGATTAATAAAGCAAAAAACACTGCTATATAAAAATATAATCTGTTTGTTTTGCGTGTCTCTCTGAGTGAGCGGTTGTCATGTAACGTTACTTACTCAAATATGCTAGCTGGCGCCGCTCAGTGTTTAACAGCGTCTGCTGAGAGCCTCACTGACATTGAGAGAACAATTAATAATCCTTTCTTCCTTTTATTTGAGACAACCATTGTCAAATACACGCAAAGATCTTCACTAACTTCACTTTCGTTACCCGTCTTCTCCTTCTTCTCTGATTTGCGGAAGTTTAGACGATTAAAATCGTATTACTGCCCTTCACTTCTACCCGTCAAAATAAAAGTCCCTTTTAACTTGAAGAAATTGACAGAAATTACGATTGTATTATAATGTAGACCACTTCTAAAATAATAATAACAAATAGAAAAATTTAATGAATATGATTTCCCCTCATTTTAATTTACTAAATCTCTATTGTGCAGTCCTTTATGAAAGCATAAAATGATAAAACTTATTTTCATTTGATTACATTTTAAGGCATTAATTAAATTGTTAAAGCTTTATACATTAATTTCATTACCACCATTTTTGATAGTATATTTGTATTAAGTCATAAAAATACAGAATCCAGAAAAATTAAGTCAAACAGAATTTATGAATTGTTATGAATTATATTACTGATGAATATAAGTTGTTAAACTAATATATAAATCATTGATGAAATCTACTTGAATGTTTTTGATGTATTAAATTTGACTTTGTAAAGCAAAAAAACCCTGCTCAAATTTTTTAATACCATGATACCATGCAAAAAAACACCAACCAAAAATGACTGATAATTTTTTTCTGGTGATTAAAGATATGTTTAAAAGTCTCTCTCTCTCTCTCTCTCTCTCTCTCTCTCTCTCTCTCTCAATTTTTCAATTTAAGTGTGCTTTATTGGCATGACAAAAACTATACATTTGTATTGCCAAAGCAATTGCAGCTGGGCTGCTCACAAGTAGTGCACATTTGAATTAACAGAAATAAAAATAAAAACAATAATAGTAATAAAACAAATATTTAAACCGTATTAAATATGTAGTGCAAAATGAATGACTATTGTAAGTATGTGATAGAAATAAAATTAAATAAGGTACAGTATAAGATTTATACAGGCAAAATATACATTTAAGTAATATAAAGGGGTAATATGTCATAATATAATCTACATGTGCTGGAAACATCAGCTCAGGGCAGACGGGGTGTCTTCTCTTCTGTGGTGACAGAGAGACACATATTGAGCAGCAAACACACAGCAGGTCTTGTGTTCTCCGAGCAGATCGCTCTCTCTCTCTCTCTCTCTCTCTCTCTCTCTCTCTCTCTCAGGTGGAGTGTCTTCTCTTCTGTGGTGACAGAGACACATATTGAGCAGCAAACACACAGCAGGTCTTGTGTTCTCCGAGCAGATACGCTAGTTTCTCCTGGTCTGAAAGAGTTATAAATGTAGGATGGATCTGCTGTATTTTGTCGTAGTACACTCTCCGTATATCTGTGTATTTGGAGCACTCTGTTAGGAAGTGCAGTTCTGTTTCCATCTGATTCAGGTCACAGTGTGAACACAATCTCTGCAAGCCATGTTTGTCTGTCTCTCCCTCTCCCTCTCCCTCCCTCAACCCTCCTCACTGTCACACTGAAAAGACAGCCCCCTCCATTCCACTTCACACACACAGGGCCGGCCCTGCACACACACACACACACACACACACACACACACTCATAGAAGAGTAGACTGAGATGAAATGCCTGATAGTTTTTAATTTTCTCTCATCCATAGAGTTTTGTAAAGTCAAAACTAAACATACTTCCTCAGAATGACTTTTCCCTGCATGTAAAAGTTTCAAAGTTTTAGTAAACTGCACTTTAAAGATATAAGAACATTTCTGCTATCTTTTTTACCCTCACTTTAATAAACCACTATTTAAACACCGTTCAAGCTATCCATAAAGCCGTTCGCAATTTAGCATCTTCAGTGTCTTGGCATCATGTTGACAAAGTTTGGTGTGAACTACTTGTTTCTTCTTGGAGGAGTATGAATTAGTTTGCAGCTTGATTATTCCAGAAATTGACATTAAAACAAAAATAGCCGGCTTCCTGTTGGTCGTAGCTAATGAGTGTAAATTAGAAAGTTGTCCGGCTTGATGAGAACAATATATGTACTGAGTTTGGTGACTGTAGCTAAAATTAACCCCATGTTTTGACAAAGGTGGCGCTATAGAGTGCCTCCTCACGCCCGTTATGAGCTTTTGCCAGTGTCTATCTATAATTAATACTGATGTGTGTGTTGAGTTTTATGAAATTCTAAACATCTTAAGTGCCTCAAAATCACCAGAAGATATATTGAGGTTTGACACGTTGCCATGGCAACAATATTTTAGATATCAATATTCCCTTGACAGTTTCACATCAGCCCGTTTTTGACATT